>JBAIAA010000395.1:0-600000 GCA_037893245.1 Crossaster papposus | reverse complement strand
CAGCCTGCTCAGAAGGAACAGCAGAGGTATAAGACATATGAAATAACAGGGTGAGTACCCGGTCATTACTGCGTGATAATTGACCGGGTTGGGCGATGACCGCTGGTAATAGACCGAGCCGAAGGTAGAATACAGAGATAAAGTATATACACGTGTCTGATCTACACCTCACTCAGCCTGCTCAGAAGGAACAGCAGAGGTAGAAGACAGAGATATAGTATATCCACGTGTCTGATCTACACCTCACTCAGCCTGCTCAGAAGGAACAGTAGAGGTAGAAGACAGAGATAGAGTATATCCACGTGTCTCACTCAGCCTGCTCAGAAGGAACGGCAGAGGTAGAAGACAGAGATAGAGTATATCCACGTGTCTGATCTACACCTCACTCAGCCTGCTCAAAAGGAACAGCAGAGGTAGAAGACAGAGATAGAGTACATCCACGTGTCTCACTCAGCCTGCTCAGAAGGAACGGCAGAGGTAGAAGACAGAGATAGAGTATATCCACGTGTCTGATCTACACCTCACTCAGCCTGCCCAGAAGGATCAGCAGAGGTAGAATACAGAGATAGAGTATATCCACGTGTCTCACTCAGCCTGCTCAGAAGGAACAGCAGAGGTATAAGACACATATAGAGTATATCCACGTGTCTCACTCAGCCTGCTCAGAAGGAACAGCAGAGGTAGAAGACAGAGATAGAGTATATCCACGTGTCTGATCTACACCTCACTCAGCCTGCTCAGAAGGACCAGCAGAGGTAGAAGACAGAGATGGAGTATATCCACGTGTTGCACTCAGCCTGCTCAGAAGGAACAGCAGAGGTAGAAGACAGAGATAGAGTATATCCACGTGTCTCACTCAGCATGCTTAGAAGGAACAGCAGAGGTAGAAGACAGAGATAGAGTATATCCACGTGTCTGATCTACACCTCACTCAGCCTGCTCAGAAGGAACAACAGAGGTATAAGACACAGATAGGGTATATCCACGTGTCTCACTCTGCCTGCTCAGAAGGAACAGCAGAGGTAGAAGACTGATATAGAGTATATCCACGTGTCTTAGCTACACCTCACTCAGCCTGCTCAGAAGGAACAGCAGAGGTAGAAGGCAGAGATATAATATATCCACGTGTCTGATCTACACCTCACTCAGCCTGCTCAGAAGGAACAGCAGAGGTAGAAGACAGAGATAAAGTATATACACGTGTCTGATCTACACCTCACTTAGCCTGCTCAGAAGGGACAGCAGAGGTAGAAGACAGAGATAGAGTATATCCACGTGTCTGATCTACACCTCACTCAGCCTGCTCAGAAGGAACAGTAGAGGTATAAGACAGAGATAGAGTATATCAACGTGTCTCACTCAGCCTGCTCAGAAGGAACGGCAGAGGTAGAAGACAGAGATATAGTATATCCACGTGTCTGATCTACACCTCACTCAGCCTGCCCAGAAGGATCAGCAGAGGTAGAAGACAGATATAGAGTATATCCACGTGTCTCACTCAGCCTGCTCAGAAGGAACATCAGAGGTATAAGACACAGATAGGGTATATCCACGCGTCTCACTCAGCCTGCTCAGAAGGAACAGCAGAGTTAGAATACAGAGATAGAGTATATCCACGTGTCTCACTCTGCCTGCTCAGAAGGAACAGCAGAGGTAGAAGACAGAGATAGAGTATATCCACGTGTCTTAGCTACACCTCACTCAGCCTGCTCAGAAGGAACAGCAGAGGTAGAATGCAGAGATATAATATATCCACGTGTCTGATCTACACCTCACTCAGCCTGCTCAGAAGGAACAGCAGAGGTAGAATACAGAGATAAAGTATATACACGTGTCTGATCTACACCTCACTCAGCCTGCTCAGAAGGAACAGCAGAGGTAGAAGACAGAGATATAGTATATCCACGTGTCTGATCTACACCTCACTCAGCCTGCTCAGAAGGAACAGTAGAGGTAGAAGACAGAGATAGAGTATATCCACGTGTCTCACTCAGCCTGCTCAGAAGGAACGGCAGAGGTAGAAGACAGAGATAGAGTATATCCACGTGTCTGATCTACACCTCACTCAGCCTGCTCAGAAGGAACAGCAGAGGTAGAAGACAGAGATATAGTATATCCACGTGTCTGATCTACACCTCACTCAGCCTGCTCAGAAGGACCAGCAGAGGTAGAAGACAGAGATAGAGTATATCCACGTGTCTCACTCAGCCTGCTCAGAATGAACAGCAAAGGTAGAAGACAGAGATAGGGTATATCCACGTGTCTCACTCAGCCTGCTCAGAAGGAACAGCAGAGGTATAAGACATATGAAATAACAGGGTGAGTACCCGGTCATTACTGCGTGATAATTGACCGGGTTGGGCGATGACCGCTGGTAATAGACCGAGCCGAAGGTAGAATACAGAGATAAAGTATATACACGTGTCTGATCTACACCTCACTCAGCCTGCTCAGAAGGAACAGCAGAGGTAGAAGACAGAGATATAGTATATCCACGTGTCTGATCTACACCTCACTCAGCCTGCTCAGAAGGAACAGTAGAGGTAGAAGACAGAGATAGAGTATATCCACGTGTCTCACTCAGCCTGCTCAGAAGGAACGGCAGAGGTAGAAGACAGAGATAGAGTATATCCACGTGTCTGATCTACACCTCACTCAGCCTGCTCAGAAGAAACAGCAGAGGTAGAAGACAGAGATATAGTATATCCACGTGTCTGATCTACACCTCACTCAGCCTGCTCAGAAGGACCAGCAGAGGTAGAAGACAGAGATAGAGTATATCCACGTGTCTCACTCAGCCTGCTCAGAAGGAACTACAGAGGTAGAAGACAGAGATAGAGTATATCCACGTGTCTCACTCTGCCTGCTCAGAAGGATCAGCAGAGGTAGAAGACAGAGATAGAGTATATCCACGTGTCTCACTCAGCCTGCTCAGAAGGAACAGCAGAGGTATAAGACACATATAGAGTATATCCACGTGTCTCACTCAGCCTGCTCAGAAGGAACGGCAGAGGTAGAAGACAGAGATAGAGTATATCCACGTGTCTGATCTACACCTCACTCAGCCTGCTCAGAAGGAACAGCAGAGGTAGAAGACAGAGATATAGTATATCCACGTGTCTGATCTACACCTCACTCAGCCTGCTCAGAAGGACCAGCAGAGGTAGAAGACAGAGATAGAGTATATCCACGTGTCTCACTCAGCCTGCTCAGAATGAACAGCAAAGGTAGAAGACAGAGATAGGGTATATCCACGTGTCTCACTCAGCCTGCTCAGAAGGAACAGCAGAGGTATAAGACATATGAAATAACAGGGTGAGTACCCGGTCATTACTGCGTGATAATTGACCGGGTTGGGCGATGACCGCTGGTAATAGACCGAGCCGAAGGTAGAATACAGAGATAAAGTATATACACGTGTCTGATCTACACCTCACTCAGCCTGCTCAGAAGGAACAGCAGAGGTAGAAGACAGAGATATAGTATATCCACGTGTCTGATCTACACCTCACTCAGCCTGCTCAGAAGGAACAGTAGAGGTAGAAGACAGAGATAGAGTATATCCACGTGTCTCACTCAGCCTGCTCAGAAGGAACGGCAGAGGTAGAAGACAGAGATAGAGTATATCCACGTGTCTGATCTACACCTCACTCAGCCTGCTCAGAAGAAACAGCAGAGGTAGAAGACAGAGATATAGTATATCCACGTGTCTGATCTACACCTCACTCAGCCTGCTCAGAAGGACCAGCAGAGGTAGAAGACAGAGATAGAGTATATCCACGTGTCTCACTCAGCCTGCTCAGAAGGAACTACAGAGGTAGAAGACAGAGATAGAGTATATCCACGTGTCTCACTCTGCCTGCTCAGAAGGATCAGCAGAGGTAGAAGACAGAGATAGAGTATATCCACGTGTCTCACTCAGCCTGCTCAGAAGGAACAGCAGAGGTATAAGACACATATAGAGTATATCCACGTGTCTCACTCAGCCTGCTCAGAAGGAACAGCAGAGGTAGAAGACAGAGATAGAGTATATCCACGTGTCTGATCTACACCTCACTCAGCCTGCTCAGAAGGACCAGCAGAGGTAGAAGACAGAGATGGAGTATATCCACGTGTTGCACTCAGCCTGCTCAGAAGGAACAGCAGAGGTAGAAGACAGAGATAGAGTATATCCACGTGTCTCACTCAGCATGCTTAGAAGGAACAGCAGAGGTAGAAGACAGAGATAGAGTATATCCACGTGTCTGATCTACACCTCACTCAGCCTGCTCAGAAGGAACAACAGAGGTATAAGACACAGATAGGGTATATCCACGTGTCTCACTCTGCCTGCTCAGAAGGAACAGCAGAGGTAGAAGACTGATATAGAGTATATCCACGTGTCTTAGCTACACCTCACTCAGCCTGCTCAGAAGGAACAGCAGAGGTAGAAGGCAGATATATAATATATCCACGTGTCTGATCTACACCTCACTCAGCCTGCTCAGAAGGAACAGCAGAGGTAGAAGACAGAGATAAAGTATATACACGTGTCTGATCTACACCTCACTTAGCCTGCTCAGAAGGGACAGCAGAGGTAGAAGACAGAGATAGAGTATATCCACGTGTCTGATCTACACCTCACTCAGCCTGCTCAGAAGGAACAGTAGAGGTATAAGACAGAGATAGAGTATATCAACGTGTCTCACTCAGCCTGCTCAGAAGGAACGGCAGAGGTAGAAGACAGAGATATAGTATATCCACGTGTCTGATCTACACCTCACTCAGCCTGCCCAGAAGGATCAGCAGAGGTAGAAGACAGATATAGAGTATATCCACGTGTCTCACTCAGCCTGCTCAGAAGGAACATCAGAGGTATAAGACACAGATAGGGTATATCCACGCGTCTCACTCAGCCTGCTCAGAAGGAACAGCAGAGTTAGAATACAGAGATAGAGTATATCCACGTGTCTCACTCTGCCTGCTCAGAAGGAACAGCAGAGGTAGAAGACAGAGATAGAGTATATCCACGTGTCTTAGCTACACCTCACTCAGCCTGCTCAGAAGGAACAGCAGAGGTAGAATGCAGAGATATAATATATCCACGTGTCTGATCTACACCTCACTCAGCCTGCTCAGAAGGAACAGCAGAGGTAGAATACAGAGATAAAGTATATACACGTGTCTGATCTACACCTCACTCAGCCTGCTCAGAAGGAACAGCAGAGGTAGAAGACAGAGATATAGTATATCCACGTGTCTGATCTACACCTCACTCAGCCTGCTCAGAAGGAACAGTAGAGGTAGAAGACAGAGATAGAGTATATCCACGTGTCTCACTCAGCCTGCTCAGAAGGAACGGCAGAGGTAGAAGACAGAGATAGAGTATATCCACGTGTCTGATCTACACCTCACTCAGCCTGCTCAGAAGGAACAGCAGAGGTAGAAGACAGAGATATAGTATATCCACGTGTCTGATCTACACCTCACTCAGCCTGCTCAGAAGGACCAGCAGAGGTAGAAGACAGAGATAGAGTATATCCACGTGTCTCACTCAGCCTGCTCAGAATGAACAGCAAAGGTAGAAGACAGAGATAGGGTATATCCACGTGTCTCACTCAGCCTGCTCAGAAGGAACAGCAGAGGTATAAGACATATGAAATAACAGGGTGAGTACCCGGTCATTACTGCGTGATAATTGACCGGGTTGGGCGATGACCGCTGGTAATAGACCGAGCCGAAGGTAGAATACAGAGATAAAGTATATACACGTGTCTGATCTACACCTCACTCAGCCTGCTCAGAAGGAACAGCAGAGGTAGAAGACAGAGATATAGTATATCCACGTGTCTGATCTACACCTCACTCAGCCTGCTCAGAAGGAACAGTAGAGGTAGAAGACAGAGATAGAGTATATCCACGTGTCTCACTCAGCCTGCTCAGAAGGAACGGCAGAGGTAGAAGACAGAGATAGAGTATATCCACGTGTCTGATCTACACCTCACTCAGCCTGCTCAGAAGAAACAGCAGAGGTAGAAGACAGAGATATAGTATATCCACGTGTCTGATCTACACCTCACTCAGCCTGCTCAGAAGGACCAGCAGAGGTAGAAGACAGAGATAGAGTATATCCACGTGTCTCACTCAGCCTGCTCAGAAGGAACTACAGAGGTAGAAGACAGAGATAGAGTATATCCACGTGTCTCAATCTGCCTGCTCAGAAGGAACAGCAGAGGTAGAAGATAGAGATAGAGTATATCCACGTGTCTTAGCTCCACCTCACTCAGCCTGCTCAGAAGGAACAGCAGAGGTAGAAGGCAGATATATAATATATCCACGTGTCTGATCTACACCTCACTCAGCCTGCTCAGAAGGAACAGCAGAGGTAGAAGACAGAGGTAGAGTATATCCACGTGTCTGCTCTACACCTCACTCAGCCTGCTCAGAAGGAACAGTAGAGGTAGAAGACAGAGATAGGGAATATCCACGTGTCTCACTCAGCCTGCTCAGAAGGAACGGCAGAGGTAGAAGACAGAGATAGAGTATATCCACGTGTCTGATCTACACCTCACTCAGCCTGCTCAGAAGGACCAGCAGAGGTAGAATACAGATATAAAGTATATACACGTGTCTGATCTACACCTCACTCAGCCTGCTCAGAAGGAACAGCAGAGGTAGAAGACAGAGATAGAGTATATCCACGTGTCTGATCTACACCTCACTCAGCCTGCTCAGAAGGACCAGCAGAGGTAGAAGACAGAGATGGAGTATATCCACGTGTTGCACTCAGCCTGCTCAGAAGGAACAGCAGAGGTAGAAGACAGAGATAGAGTATATCCACGTGTCTCACTCAGCATGCTTAGAAGGAACAGCAGAGGTAGAAGACAGAGATAGAGTATATCCACGTGTCTGATCTACACCTCACTCAGCCTGCTCAGAAGGAACAACAGAGGTATAAGACACAGATAGGGTATATACACGTGTCTCACTCTGCCTGCTCAGAAGGAACAGCAGAGGTAGAAGACTGATATAGAGTATATCCACGTGTCTTAGCTACACCTCACTCAGCCTGCTCAGAAGGAACAGCAGAGGTAGAAGGCAGAGATATAATATATCCACGTGTCTGATCTACACCTCACTCAGCCTGCTCAGAATGAACAGCAGAGGTAGAAGACAGAGATAAAGTATATACACGTGTCTGATCTACACCTCACTTAGCCTGCTCAGAAGGGACAGCAGAGGTAGAAGACAGAGATAGAGTATATCCACGTGTCTGATCTACACCTCACTCAGCCTGCTCAGAAGGAACAGTAGAGGTATAAGACAGAGATAGAGTATATCAACGTGTCTCACTCTGCCTGCTCAGAAGGAACGGCAGAGGTAGAAGACAGAGATATAGTATATCCACGTGTCTGATCTACACCTCACTCAGCCTGCCCAGAAGGATCAGCAGAGGTAGAAGACAGATATAGAGTATATCCACGTGTCTCACTCAGCCTGCTCAGAAGGAACATCAGAGGTATAAGACACAGATAGGGTATATCCACGCGTCTCACTCAGCCTGCTCAGAAGGAACAGCAGAGTTAGAATACAGAGATAGAGTATATCCACGTGTCTCACTCTGCCTGCTCAGAAGGAACAGCAGAGGTAGAAGACAGAGATAGAGTATATCCACGTGTCGTAGCTACACCTCACTCAGCCTGCTCAGAAGGAACAGCAGAGGTAGAATGCAGAGATATAATATATCCACGTGTCTGATCTACACCTCACTCAGCCTGCTCAGAAGGAACAGCAGAGGTAGAATACAGAGATAAAGTATATACACGTGTCTGATCTACACCTCACTCAGCCTGCTCAGAAGGAACAGCAGAGGTAGAAGACAGAGATAGAGTATATCCACGTGTCTGATCTACACCTCACTCAGCCTGCTCAGAAGGAACAGTAGAGGTAGAAGACAGAGATAGAGTATATCCACGTGTCTCACTCAGCCTGCTCAGAAGGAACGGCAGAGGTAGCAGACAGAGATAGAGTATATCCACGTGTCTGATCTACACCTCACTCAGCCTGCTCAGAAGGAACAGCAGAGGTAGAAGACAGAGATATAGTATATCCACGTGTCTGATCTACACCTCACTCAGCCTGCTCAGAAGGACCAGCAGAGGTAGAAGACAGAGATAGAGTATATCCACGTGTCTCACTCAGCCTGCTCAGAATGAACAGCAAAGGTAGAAGACAGAGATAGGGTATATCCACGTGTCTCACTCAGCCTGCTCAGAAGGAACAGCAGAGGTAGAAGACAGATATAGAGTATATCCATGTGTCTGATCGACACCTCACTCAGCCTGATCAGAAGGAACAGTAGAGGTAGCAGACAGAGATAGAGTATATCCACGAATCTCACTCAGCCTGCTCAGAAGGAACGGCAGAGGTAGAAGACAGAGATAGAGTATATCCACGTGTCTGATCTACACCTCACTCAGCCTGCCCAGAAGGATCAGCAGAGGTAGAAGACAGAGATAGAGTATATCCACGTGTCTCACTCAGCCTGCTCAGAAGGAACAGCAGAGGTATAAGACACATATATAGTATATCCACGTGTCTCACTCAGCCTGCTCAGAAGGAACTACAGAGGTAGAAGACAGAGATAGAGTATATCCACGTGTCTCACTCTGCCTGCTCAGAAGGATCAGCAGAGGTAGAAGACAGAGATAGAGTATATCCACGTGTCTCACTCAGCCTGCTCAGAAGGAACAGCAGAGGTATAAGACACATATAGAGTATATCCACGTGTCTCACTCAGCCTGCTCAGAAGGAACAGCAGAGGTAGAAGACAGAGATAGAGTATATCCACGTGTCTGATCTACACCTCACTCAGCCTGCTCAGAAGGACCAGCAGAGGTAGAAGACAGAGATGGAGTATATCCACGTGTTGCACTCAGCCTGCTCAGAAGGAACAGCAGAGGTAGAAGACAGAGATAGAGTATATCCACGTGTCTCACTCAGCATGCTTAGAAGGAACAGCAGAGGTAGAAGACAGAGATAGAGTATATCCACGTGTCTGATCTACACCTCACTCAGCCTGCTCAGAAGGAACAACAGAGGTATAAGACACAGATAGGGTATATCCACGTGTCTCACTCTGCCTGCTCAGAAGGAACAGCAGAGGTAGAAGACTGATATAGAGTATATCCACGTGTCTTAGCTACACCTCACTCAGCCTGCTCAGAAGGAACAGCAGAGGTAGAAGGCAGAGATATAATATATCCACGTGTCTGATCTACACCTCACTCAGCCTGCTCAGAAGGAACAGCAGAGGTAGAAGACAGAGATAAAGTATATACACGTGTCTGATCTACACCTCACTTAGCCTGCTCAGAAGGGACAGCAGAGGTAGAAGACAGAGATAGAGTATATCCACGTGTCTGATCTACACCTCACTCAGCCTGCTCAGAAGGAACAGTAGAGGTATAAGACAGAGATAGAGTATATCAACGTGTCTCACTCAGCCTGCTCAGAAGGAACGGCAGAGGTAGAAGACAGAGATATAGTATATCCACGTGTCTGATCTACACCTCACTCAGCCTGCCCAGAAGGATCAGCAGAGGTAGAAGACAGATATAGAGTATATCCACGTGTCTCACTCAGCCTGCTCAGAAGGAACATCAGAGGTATAAGACACAGATAGGGTATATCCACGCGTCTCACTCAGCCTGCTCAGAAGGAACAGCAGAGTTAGAATACAGAGATAGAGTATATCCACGTGTCTCACTCTGCCTGCTCAGAAGGAACAGCAGAGGTAGAAGACAGAGATAGAGTATATCCACGTGTCTTAGCTACACCTCACTCAGCCTGCTCAGAAGGAACAGCAGAGGTAGAATGCAGAAATATAATATATCCACGTGTCTGATCTACACCTCACTCAGCCTGCTCAGAAGGAACAGAAGAGGTAGAATACAGAGATAAAGTATATACACGTGTCTGATCTACACCTCACTCAGCCTGCTCAGAAGGAACAGCAGAGGTAGAAGACAGAGATATAGTATATCCACGTGTCTGATCTACACCTCACTCAGCCTGCTCAGAAGGAACAGTAGAGGTAGAAGACAGAGATAGAGTATATCCACGTGTCTCACTCAGCCTGCTCAGAAGGAACGGCAGAGGTAGAAGACAGAGATAGAGTATATCCACGTGTCTGATCTACACCTCACTCAGCCTGCTCAGAAGGAACAGCAGAGGTAGAAGACAGAGATATAGTATATCCACGTGTCTGATCTACACCTCACTCAGCCTGCTCAGAAGGACCAGCAGAGGTAGAAGACAGAGATAGAGTATATCCACGTGTCTCACTCAGCCTGCTCAGAATAAACAGCAAAGGTAGAAGACAGAGATAGGGTATATCCACGTGTCTCACTCAGCCTGCTCAGAAGGAACAGCAGAGGTATAAGACATATGAAATAACAGGGTGAGTACCCGGTCATTACTGCGTGATAATTGACCGGGTTGGGCGATGACCGCTGGTAATAGACCGAGCCGAAGGTAGAATACAGAGATAAAGTATATACACGTGTCTGATCTACACCTCACTCAGCCTGCTCAGAAGGAACAGCAGAGGTAGAAGACAGAGATATAGTATATCCACGTGTCTGATCTACACCTCACTCAGCCTGCTCAGAAGGACCAGCAGAGGTAGAAGACAGAGATAGAGTATATCCACGTGTCTCACTCAGCCTGCTCAGAAGGAACGGCAGAGGTAGAAGACAGAGATAGAGTATATCCACGTGTCTGATCTACACCTCACTCAGCCTGCTCAGAAGAAACAGCAGAGGTAGAAGACAGAGATATAGTATATCCACGTGTCTGATCTACACCTCACTCAGCCTGCTCAGAAGGACCAGCAGAGGTAGAAGACAGAGATAGAGTATATCCACGTGTCTCACTCAGCCTGCTCAGAAGGAACTACAGAGGTAGAAGACAGAGATAGAGTATATCCACGTGTCTCAATCTGCCTGCTCAGAAGGAACAGCAGAGGTAGAAGATAGAGATAGAGTATATCCACGTGTCTTAGCTCCACCTCACTCAGCCTGCTCAGAAGGAACAGCAGAGGTAGAAGGCAGAGATATAATATATCCACGTGTCTGATCTACACCTCACTCAGCCTGCTCAGAAGGAACAGCAGAGGTAGAAGACAGAGGTAGAGTATATCCACGTGTCTGCTCTACACCTCACTCAGCCTGCTCAGAAGGAACAGTAGAGGTAGAAGACAGAGATAGGGAATATCCACGTGTCTCACTCAGCCTGCTCAGAAGGAACGGCAGAGGTAGAAGACAGAGATAGAGTATATCCACGTGTCTGATCTACACCTCACTCAGCCTGCTCAGAAGGACCAGCAGAGGTAGAATACAGATATAAAGTATATACACGTGTCTGATCTACACCTCACTCAGCCTGCTCAGAAGGAACAGCAGAGGTAGAAGACAGAGATAGAGTATATCCACGTGTCTGATCTACACCTCACTCAGCCTGCTCAGAAGGAACAGTAGAGGTAGAAGACAGAGATAGAGTATATCCACGTGTCTCACTCAGCCTGCTCAGAAGGAACGGCAGAGGTAGAAGACAGAGATAGAGTATATCCACGTATCTGATCTACACCTCACTCAGCCTGCTCAGAAGGAACAGCAGAGGTAGAAGACAGAGATATAGTATATCCACGTGTCTGATCTACACCTCACTCAGCCTGCTCAGAAGGACCAGCAGAGGTAGAAGACAGAGATAGAGTATATCCACGTGTCTCACTCAGCCTGCTCAGAATGAACAGCAGAGGTAGAAGACAGAGATAGGGTATATCCACGTGTCTCACTCAGCCTGCTCAAAAGGAACAGCAGAGGTAGAAGACTGATATAGAGTATATCCATGTGTCTGATCGACACCTCACTCAGCCTGCTCAGAAGGAACAGTAGAGGTAGCAGACAGAGATAGAGTATATCCACGTGTCTCACTCAGCCTGCTCAGAAGGAACGGCAGAGGTAGAAGACAGAGATAGAGTATATCCACGTGTCTGATCTACACCTCACTCAGCCTGCCCAGAAGGATCAGCAGAGGTAGAAGACAGAGATAGAGTATATCTACACCTCACTCAGCCTGCTCAGAAGAAACAGCAGAGGTAGAAGACAGAGATAGAGTATATCCACGTGTCTCACTCAGCCTGCTTAGAAGGAACAGCAGAGGTAGAAGACAGAGATAGAGTATATCCACGTGTCTGATCTACACCTCACTCAGCCTGCTCAAAAGAAACAGCAGAGGTATAAGACACATATATAGTATATCCACGTGTCTCACTCAGCCTGCTCAGAAGGAACTACAGAGGTAGAAGACAGAGATAGAGTATATCCACGTGTCTCACTCTGCCTGCTCAGAAGGAACAGCAGAGGTAGAAGACAGAGATAGAGTATATCCACGTGTCTCACTCAGCCAGCTCAGAAGGAACAGCAGAGGTAGAAGACAGAGATAGAGTATATCCATGTGTCTGATCTACACCTCACTCAGGCTGCTCAGAAGGAACAGTAGAGGTAGAAGACAGAGATAGAGTATATCCACGTGTCTCACTCAGCCTGCTCAGAAGGAACGGCAGAGGTAGAAGACAGAGATAGAGTATATCCACGTGTCTGATCTACACCTCATTCAGCCTGCCCAGAAGGATCAGCAGAGGTAGAAGACAGAGATAGAGTATATCCACGTGTCTCACTCAGCCTGCTCAGAAGGAACAGCAGAGGTAGAAGACAGAGATAGAGTATATCCACGTGTCTCACTCTGCCTGCTCAGAAGGAACAGCAGAGGTAGAAGACAGAGATAGAGTATATCCACGTGTCTTAGCTCCACCTCACTCAGCCTGCTCAGAAGGAACAGCAGAGGTAGAAGGCAGAGATATAATATATCCACGTGTCTGATCTACACCTCACTCAGCCTGCTCAGAAGGAACAGCAGAGGTAGAAGACAGAGATAAAGTATATACACGTGTCTGATCTACACCTCACTCAGCCTGCTCAGAAGGAACAGCAGAGGTAGAAGACAGAGATAGAGTATATCCACGTGTCTGATCTACACCTCACTCAGCCTGCTCAGAAGGAACAGTAGAGGTAGAAGACAGAGATAGAGTATATCCACGTGTCTGATCTACACCTCACTCAGCCTGCTCAGCAGGAACAGCAGAAGTAGAAGACAGAGATAGAGTATATCCACGTGTCTCACTCAGCCTGCTCAGAAGGAACGGCAGAGGTAGAAGACAGAGATAGAGTATATCCACGTGTCTGATCTACACCTCACTCAGCCTGCTCAGAAGGAACAGCAGAGGTAGAAGACAGAGATAGAGTATATCCACGTGTCTGATCTACACCTCACTCAGCCTGCTCAGAAGGAACAGCAGAGGTAGAAGACAGAGATAGAGTATATCCACGTGTCTCACTCAGCCTGCTCAGAAGGAACAGCAAAGGTAGAAGACAGAGTTAGAGTATATCCACAGTGTGTGATCTACACCTCACCCCGCTCAGAAGGAACAGTAGAGGTAGAAGACAGAGATAGAGTATATCCACGTGTCTGATCTACACCTCACTCAGCCTGCTCAGAAGGAACAGCAGAGGTAGAAAACAGGGATAGAGTATATCCACGTGTCTCACTCCGCCTGCTCAGAAGGAACAGCAGAGGTAGAAGACAGAGATAGAGTATATCTACACCTCACTCAGCCTGCTCAGAAGAAACAACAGAGGTAGAAGACAGAGATAGAGTATATCCACGTGTCTCACTCAGTCTGCTTAGAAGGGACAGCAGAGGTAGAAGACAGAGATAGAGTATATCCACGTGTCTGATCTACACCTCACTCAGCCTGCTCAAAAGAAACAGCAGAGGTAGAAGACAGAGATGAGTATATCCACGTGTTTGATCTACACCTCACTCAGCCTGCTCAGATGGAACAGCAGAGGTAGAAGACAGAGATAGAATGTATCCACGTGTCTAATCTACACCTCACTCAGCCTGTTCAGAAGGAACAGCAGAGATAGAAGACAGAGATAGAGTATATCCACGTGTCTCACACAGCCTGCTCAGAAGGAACAGCAGAGGTAGAAGACAGAGATAGAGTATAACCACGTGTCTGATCTACACCTTACTCAGCCTGCTCAGAAGGAACAGCAGAGGTAGAAGACAGATAGAGTATATCCACGTGTCTGATCTACACCTCACTCAGCCTGCTCAAAAGGAACAGCAGAGGTAGAAGACAGAGATAGAGTACATCCACGTGTCTCACTCAGCCTGCTCAGAAGGAACAGCAGAGGTATAAGACAGAGAAAGAGTATATCCACGTGTCTGATCTACACCTCACTCAGCCTGCTCAGAAGGAACAGCAGGGGTAGAAGACAGAGATAGAGTATATCCACGTGTCTCACTCAGCCTGCTCAGAAGGAACAGCAGAGGTAGAAGACAGAGATAGAGTATATCCACGTGTCTCACTCAGCCTGCTCAGAAGGAACAGCAGAGGTAGAAGACAGAGATAGAGTATATCCATGTGTCTGATCTACACCTCACTCAGCCTGCTCAGAAGGAACAGTAGAGGTAGAAGACAGAGATAGAGTATATCCACGTGTCTCACTCAGCCTGCTCAGAAGGAACGGCAGAGGTAGAAGACAGAGATAGAGTATATCCACGTGTCTGATCTACACCTCACTCAGCCTGCCCAGAAGGATCAGCAGAGGTAGAAGACAGAGATAGAGTATATCCACGTGTCTCACTCAGCCTGCTCAGAAGGAACAGCAGAGATATAAGACACATATAGAGTATATCCACGTGTCTCACTCAGCCTGCTCAGAAGGAACAGCAGAGGTAGAAGACAGAGATAGAGTATATCCACGTGTCTCACTCTGCCTGCTCATTAGGAACAGCAGAGGTAGAAGACAGAGATAGAGTATATCCACGTGTCTGCTCTACACCTCACTCAGCCTGCTCAGAAGGAACAGCAGAGGTAGAAAACAGGGATAGAGTATATCCACGTGTCTCACTCAGCCTGCTCAGAAGGAACAGCAGAGGTAGAAGACAGAGATAGAGTATATCCACGTGTCTCACTCAGCCTGCTCAGAAGGAACAGCAGAGGTAGAAGACAGAGATAGAGTATATCCATGTGTCTGATCTACACCTCACTCAGCCTGCTCAGAAGGAACAGTAGAGGTAGAAGACAGAGATAGGGAATATCCACGTGTCTCACTCAGCCTGCTCAGAAGGAACGGCAGAGGTAGAAGACAGAGATAGAGTATATCCACGTGTCTGATCTACACCTCACTCAGCCTGCTCAGAAGGAACAGCAGAGGTAGAATACAGAGATAGAGTATATCCACGTGTCTGATCTACACCTCACTCAGCCTGCTCAGAAGGACCAGCAGAGGTAGAAGACAGAGATAGAGTATATCCATGTGTCTGATCTACACCTCACTCAGCCTACTCAGAAGGAACAGTAGAGGTAGAAGACAGAGATAGGGAATATCCACGTGTCTCACTCAGCCTGCTTAGAAGGAACAGCAGAGGTAGAAGACAGAGATAGAGTATATCCACGTGTCTCACTCAGCCTGCTCAGAAGGAACAGCAGAGGTAGAAGACAGAGATAGAGTATATCCATGTGTCTGATCTACACCTCACTCAGCCTGCTCAGAAGGAACAGTAGAGGTAGAAGACAGAGATAGAGTATATCCACGTGTCTCACTCAGCCTGCTCAGAAGGAACAGCAGAGGTAGAAGACAGAGATAGAGTATATCCATGTGTCTGATCTACACCTCACTCAGCCTGCTCAGAAGGAACAGTAGAGGTAGAAGACAGAGATAGGGAATATCCACGTGTCTCACTCAGCCTGCTTAGAAGGAACAGCAGAGGTAGAAGACAGAGATAGAGTATATCCACGTGTCTCACTCAGCCAGCTCAGAAGGAACAGCAGAGGTAGAAGACAGAGATAGAGTATATCCATGTGTCTGATCTACACCTCACTCAGCCTGCTCAGAAGGAACAGTAGAGGTAGAAGACAGAGATAGAGTATATCCACGTGTCTCACTCAGCCTGCTCAGAAGGAACGGCAGAGGTAGAAGACAGAGATAGAGTATATCCACGTGTCTGATCTACACCTCATTCAGCCTGCCCAGAAGGATCAGCAGAGGTAGAAGACAGAGATAGAGTATATCCACGTGTCTCACTCAGCCTGCTCCGAAGGAACAGCAGAGGTATAAGACACATATAGAGTATATCCACGTGTCTCACTCAGCCTGCTCAGAAGGAACAGCAGAGGTAGAAGACAGAGATAGAGTATATCCACGTGTCTCACTCTGCCTGCTCAGAAGGAACAGCAGAGGTAGAAGACAGAGATAGAGTATATCCACGTGTCTTAGCTCCACCTCACTCAGCCTGCTCAGAAGGAACAGCAGAGGTAGAAGGCAGAGATATAATATATCCACGTGTCTGATCTACACCTCACTCAGCCTGCTCAGAAGGAACAGCAGGGGTAGAAGACAGAGATAGAGTATATCCACGTGTCTCACTCAGCCTGCTCAGAAGGAACAGCAGAGGTAGAAGACAGAGATAGAGTATATCCACGTGTCTCACTCAGCCTGCTCAGAAGGAACAGCAGAGGTAGAAGACAGAGATAGAGTATATCCATGTGTCTGATCTACACCTCACTCAGCCTGCTCAGAAGGAACAGTAGAGGTAGAAGACAGAGATAGAGTATATCCACGTGTCTCACTCAGCCTGCTCAGAAGGAACGGCAGAGGTAGAAGACAGAGATAGAGTATATCCACGTGTCTGATCTACACCTCACTCAGCCTGCCCAGAAGGATCAGCAGAGGTAGAAGACAGAGATAGAGTATATCCACGTGTCTCACTCAGCCTGCTCAGAAGGAACAGCAGAGATATAAGACACATATAGAGTATATCCACGTGTCTCACTCAGCCTGCTCAGAAGGAACAGCAGAGGTAGAAGACAGAGATAGAGTATATCCACGTGTCTCACTCTGCCTGCTCATTAGGAACAGCAGAGGTAGAAGACAGAGATAGAGTATATCCACGTGTCTGCTCTACACCTCACTCAGCCTGCTCAGAAGGAACAGCAGAGGTAGAAAACAGGGATAGAGTATATCCACGTGTCTCACTCAGCCTGCTCAGAAGGAACAGCAGAGGTAGAAGACAGAGATAGAGTATATCCACGTGTCTCACTCAGCCTGCTCAGAAGGAACAGCAGAGGTAGAAGACAGAGATAGAGTATATCCATGTGTCTGATCTACACCTCACTCAGCCTGCTCAGAAGGAACAGTAGAGGTAGAAGACAGAGATAGGGAATATCCACGTGTCTCACTCAGCCTGCTCAGAAGGAACGGCAGAGGTAGAAGACAGAGATAGAGTATATCCACGTGTCTGATCTACACCTCACTCAGCCTGCTCAGAAGGAACAGCAGAGGTAGAATACAGAGATAGAGTATATCCACGTGTCTGATCTACACCTCACTCAGCCTGCTCAGAAGGACCAGCAGAGGTAGAAGACAGAGATAGAGTATATCCATGTGTCTGATCTACACCTCACTCAGCCTACTCAGAAGGAACAGTAGAGGTAGAAGACAGAGATAGGGAATATCCACGTGTCTCACTCAGCCTGCTTAGAAGGAACAGCAGAGGTAGAAGACAGAGATAGAGTATATCCACGTGTCTCACTCAGCCTGCTCAGAAGGAACAGCAGAGGTAGAAGACAGAGATAGAGTATATCCATGTGTCTGATCTACACCTCACTCAGCCTGCTCAGAAGGAACAGTAGAGGTAGAAGACAGAGATAGAGTATATCCACGTGTCTCACTCAGCCTGCTCAGAAGGAACAGCAGAGGTAGAAGACAGAGATAGAGTATATCCATGTGTCTGATCTACACCTCACTCAGCCTGCTCAGAAGGAACAGTAGAGGTAGAAGACAGAGATAGGGAATATCCACGTGTCTCACTCAGCCTGCTTAGAAGGAACAGCAGAGGTAGAAGACAGAGATAGAGTATATCCACGTGTCTCACTCAGCCAGCTCAGAAGGAACAGCAGAGGTAGAAGACAGAGATAGAGTATATCCATGTGTCTGATCTACACCTCACTCAGCCTGCTCAGAAGGAACAGTAGAGGTAGAAGACAGAGATAGAGTATATCCACGTGTCTCACTCAGCCTGCTCAGAAGGAACGGCAGAGGTAGAAGACAGAGATAGAGTATATCCACGTGTCTGATCTACACCTCATTCAGCCTGCCCAGAAGGATCAGCAGAGGTAGAAGACAGAGATAGAGTATATCCACGTGTCTCACTCAGCCTGCTCCGAAGGAACAGCAGAGGTATAAGACACATATAGAGTATATCCACGTGTCTCACTCAGCCTGCTCAGAAGGAACAGCAGAGGTAGAAGACAGAGATAGAGTATATCCACGTGTCTCACTCTGCCTGCTCAGAAGGAACAGCAGAGGTAGAAGACAGAGATAGAGTATATCCACGTGTCTTAGCTCCACCTCACTCAGCCTGCTCAGAAGGAACAGCAGAGGTAGAAGGCAGAGATATAATATATCCACGTGTCTGATCTACACCTCACTCAGCCTGCTCAGAAGGAACAGCAGAGGTAGAAGACAGAGATAAAGTATATACACGTGTCTGATCTACACCTCACTCAGCCTGCTCAGAAGGAACAGCAGAGGTAGAAGACAGAGATAGAGTATATCCACGTGTCTGATCTACACCTCACTCAGCCTGCTCAGAAGGAACAGTAGAGGTAGAAGACAGAGATAGAGTATATCCACGTGTCTGATCTACACCTCACTCAGCCTGCTCAGAAGGAACAGCAGAAGTAGAAGACAGAGACAGAGTATATCCACGTGTCTCACTCAGCCTGCTCAGAAGGAACGGCAGAGGTAGAAGACAGAGATAGAGTATATCCACTTGTCTGATCTACACCTCACTCAGCCTGCTCAGAAGGAACAGCAGAGGTAGAAGACAGAGATAGAGTATATCCACGTGTCTCACTCAGCCTGCTTAGAAGGAACAGCAGAGGTAGAAGACAGAGATAGAGTATATCTACACCTCACTCAGCCTGCTCAGAAGAAACAACAGAGGTACAAGACAGAGATAGAGTATATCCACGTGTCTCACTCAGCCTGCTCAGAAGGAACGGCAGAGGTAGAAGACAGAGATAGAGTATATCCACGTGTCTGATCTACACCTCACTCAGCCTGCCCAGAAGGATCAGCAGAGGTAGAAGACAGAGATAGAGTATATCCACGTGTCTCACTCAGCCTGCTCAGAAGGAACAGCAGAGGTATAAGACACATATAGAGTATATCCACGTGTCTCACTCAGCCTGCTCAGAAGGAACAGCAGAGGTAGAAGACAGAGATAGAGTATATCCACGTGTCTCACTCTGCCTGCTCATTAGGAACAGCAGAGGTAGAAGACAGAGATAGAGTATATCCACGTGTCCTAGCTCCACCTCACTCAGCCTGCTCAGAAGGAACAGCAGAGGTAGAAGGCAGAGATATAATATATCCACGTGTCTGATCTACACCTCACTCAGCCTGCTCAGAAGGAACAGCAGAGGTAGAAGACAGAGATAGAGTATATCCACGTGTCTGCTCTACACCTCACTCAGCCTGCTCAGAAGGAACAGTAGAGGTAGAAGACAGAGATAGGGAATATCCACGTGTCTCACCCAGCCTGCTCAGAAGGAACGGCAGAGGTAGAAGACAGAGATAGAGTATATCCACGTGTCTGATCTACACCTCACTCAGCCTGCTCAGAAGGAACAGCAGAGGTAGAATACAGAGATAGAGTATATCCACGTGTCTGATCTACACCTCACTCAGCCTGCTCAGAAGGACCAGCAGAGGTAGAAGACAGAGATAGAGTATATCCACGTGTCTCACTCAGCCTGCTCAGAAGGAACAGCAGAGGTAGAAGACAGAGATAGAGTATATCCACGTGTCTCACTCAGCCTGCTCAGAAGGAACAGCAGAGGTAGAAGACAGAGATAGAGTATATCCACGTGTCTCACTCAGCCTGCTCAGAAGGAACAGCAGAGGTAGAAGACAAAGATAGAGTATATCCACGTGTCTCACTCAGCCTGCTCAGAAGGAACAGCAGAGGTAGAAGACAGAGATAGAGTGTATCCACGTGTCTCACTCAGACTGCTCAGAAGGAACAGCAGAGGTAGAAGACAGAGATAGAGTATATCCACGTGTCTCACTCAGCCTGCTCAGAAGGAACGGCAGAGGTAGAAGACAGAGATAGAGTATATCCACGTGTCTGATCTACACCTCATTCAGCCTGCCCAGAAGGATCAGCAGAGGTAGAAGACAGAGATAGAGTATATCCACGTGTCTGATCTACACCTCACTCAGCCTGCTCTGAATGAACAGCAGATTTAGAAGACAGAGATAGAGTATATCCACGTGTCTCACTCAGCCTGCTTAGAAGGAACAGCAGAGGTAGAAGACAGAGATAGAGTATATCCACGTGTCTCACTCAGCCTGCTCAGAAGGAACAGCAGAGGTAGAAGACAGAGATAGAGTATATCCATGTGTCTGATCTACACCTCACTCAGCCTGCTCAGAAGGAACAGTAGAGGTAGAAGACAGAGATAGAGTATATCCACGTGTCTCACTCAGCCTTCTCAGAAGGAACGGCAGAGGTAGAATACAGAGATAGAGTATATCCATGTGTCTGATCTACACCTCACTCAGCCTGCTCAGAAGGAACAGTAGAGGTAGAAGACAGAGATAGGGAATATCCACGTGTCTCACTCAGCCTGCTTAGAAGGAACAGCAGAGGTAGAAGACAGAGATAGAGTATATCCACGTGTCTCACTCAGCCTGCTCAGAAGGAACAGCAGAGGTAGAAGACAGAGATAGAGTATATCCATGTGTCTGATCTACACCTCACTCAGCCTGCTCAGAAGGAACAGTAGAGGTAGAAGACAGAGATAGGGAATATCCACGTGTCTCACTCAGCCTGCTCAGAAGGAACGGCAGAGGTAGAAGACAGAGATAGAGTATATCCACGTGTCTGATCTACACCTCACTCAGCCTGCTCAGAAGGAACAGCAGAGGTAGAATACAGAGATAGAGTATATCCACGTGTCTGATCTACACCTCACTCAGCCTGCTCAGAAGGACCAGCAGAGGTAGAAGACAGAGATAGAGTATATCCATGTGTCTGATCTACACCTCACTCAGCCTGCTCAGAAGGAACAGTAGAGGTAGAAGACAGAGATAGGGAATATCCACGTGTCTCACTCAGCCTGCTTAGAAGGAACAGCAGAGGTAGAAGACAGAGATAGAGTATATCCATGTGTCTGATCTACACCTCACTCAGCCTGCTCAGAAGGAACAGTAGAGGTAGAAGACAGAGATAGAGTATATCCATGTGTCTCACTCAGCCTGCTCAGAAGGAACGGCAGAAGTAGAAGACAGAGATAGAGTATATCCACGTGTCTCACTCAGCCTTCTCAGAAGGAACGGCAGAGGTAGAAGACAGAGATAGAGTATATCCACGTGTCTGATCTACACCTCATTCAGCCTGCCCAGAAGGATCAGCAGAGGTAGAAGACAGAGATAGAGTATATCCACGTGTCTCACTCAGCCTGCTCAGAAGGAACGGCAGAGGTAGAAGACAGAGATAGAGTATATCCATGTGTCTGATCTACACCTCTCTCAGCCTGCTCAGAAGGAACAGTAGAGGTAGAAGACAGAGATAGGGAATATCCACGTGTCTCACTCAGCCTGCTCAGAAGGAACAGCAGAGGTAGAAGACAGAGATAGAGTATATCCATGTGTCTGATCTACACCTCACTCAGCCTGCTCAGAAGGAACAGTAGAGGTAGAAGACAGAGATAGAGTATATCCACGTGTCTCACTCAGCCTGCTCAGAAGGAACGGCAGAGGTAGAAGACAGAGATAGAGTATATCCACGTGTCTAATCTACACCTCACTCAGCCTGCTCAGAAGGAACAGCAGAGATAGAAGACAGAGATAGAGTATATCCACGTGTCTCACACAGCCTGCTCAGAAGGAACAGCAGAGGTAGAAGACAGAGATAGAGTATAACCACGTGTCTGATCTACACTTTACTCAGCCTGCTCAGAAGGAACAGCAGAGGTAGAAGACAGATAGAGTATATCCACGTGTTTGATCTACACCTCACTCAGCCTGCTCAGATGGAACAGCAGAGGTAGAAGACAGATAGAGTATATCCACGTGTCTGATCTACACCTCACTCAGCCTGCTCAAAAGGAACAGCAGAGGTAGAAGACAGAGATAGAGTACATCCACGTGTCTCACTCAGCCTGCTCAGAAGGAACAGCAGAGGTATAAGACAGAGATAGAGTATATCCACGTGTCTGATCTACACCTCACTCAGCCTGCTCAGAAGGAACAGCAGGGGTAGAAGACAGAGATAGAGTATATCCACGTGTCTCACTCAGCCTGGTCAGAAGGAACAGCAGAGGTAGAAGACAGAGATAGAGTATATCCACGTGTCTCACTCAGCCTGCTCAGAAGGAACAGCAGAGGTAGAAGACAGAGATAGAGTATATCCATGTGTCTGATCTACACCTCACTCAGCCTGCTCAGAAGGAACAGTAGAGGTAGAAGACAGAGATAGAGTATATCCATGTGTCTCACTCAGCCTGCTCAGAAGGAACGGCAGAAGTAGAAGACAGAGATAGAGTATATCCACGTGTCTGATCTACACCTCACTCAGCCTGCCCAGAAGGATCAGCAGAGGTAGAAGACAGAGATAGAGTATATCCACGTGTCTCACTCAGCCTGCTCAGAAGGAACAGCAGAGATATAAGACACATATAGAGTATATCCACGTGTCTCACTCAGCCTGCTCAGAAGGAACAGCAGAGGTAGAAGACAGAGATAGAGTATATCCACGTGTCTCACTCTGCCTGCTCATTAGGAACAGCAGAGGTAGAAGACAGAGATAGAGTATATCCACGTGTCTGCTCTACACCTCACTCAGCCTGCTCAGAAGGAACAGCAGAGGTAGAAAACAGGGATAGAGTATATCCACGTGTCTCACTCAGCCTGCTCAGAAGAACAGCAGAGGTAGAAGACAGAGATAGAGTATATCTACACCTCACTCAGCCTGCTCAGAAGAAACAACAGAGGTACAAGACAGAGATAGAGTATATCCACGTGTCTCACTCAGCCTGCTCAGAAGGAACGGCAGAGGTAGAAGACAGAGATAGAGTATATCCACGTGTCTGATCTACACCTCACTCAGCCTGCCCAGAAGGATCAGCAGAGGTAGAAGACAGAGATAGAGTATATCCACGTGTCTCACTCAGCCTGCTCAGAAGGAACAGCAGAGGTATAAGACACATATAGAGTATATCCACGTGTCTCACTCAGCCTGCTCAGAAGGAACAGCAGAGGTAGAAGACAGAGATAGAGTATATCCACGTGTCTCACTCTGCCTGCTCATTAGGAACAGCAGAGGTAGAAGACAGAGATAGAGTATATCCACGTGTCCTAGCTCCACCTCACTCAGCCTGCTCAGAAGGAACAGCAGAGGTAGAAGGCAGAGATATAATATATCCACGTGTCTGATCTACACCTCACTCAGCCTGCTCAGAAGGAACAGCAGAGGTAGAAGACAGAGATAGAGTATATCCACGTGTCTGATCTACACCTCACTCAGCCTGCTCAGAAGGAACAGTAGAGGTAGAAGACAGAGATAGGGAATATCCACGTGTCTCACCCAGCCTGCTCAGAAGGAACGGCAGAGGTAGAAGACAGAGATAGAGTATATCCACGTGTCTGATCTACACCTCACTCAGCCTGCTCAGAAGGAACAGCAGAGGTAGAATACAGAGATAGAGTATATCCACGTGTCTGATCTACACCTCACTCAGCCTGCTCAGAAGGACCAGCAGAGGTAGAAGACAGAGATAGAGTATATCCACGTGTCTCACTCAGCCTGCTCAGAAGGAACAGCAGAGGTAGAAGACAGAGATAGAGTATATCCACGTGTCTCACTCAGCCTGCTCAGAAGGAACAGCAGAGGTAGAAGACAGAGATAGAGTATATCCACGTGTCTCACTCAGCCTGCTCAGAAGGAACAGCAGAGGTAGAAGACAAAGATAGAGTATATCCACGTGTCTCACTCAGCCTGCTCAGAAGGAACAGCAGAGGTAGAAGACAGAGATAGAGTGTATCCACGTGTCTCACTCAGACTGCTCAGAAGGAACAGCAGAGGTAGAAGACAGAGATAGAGTATATCCACGTGTCTCACTCAGCCTGCTCAGAAGGAACAGCAGAGGTAGAAGACAGAGATAGAGTATATCCATGTGTCTGATCTACACCTCACTCAGCCTGCTCAGAAGGAACAGTAGAGGTAGAAGACAGAGATAGAGTATATCCATGTGTCTCACTCAGCCTGCTTAGAAGGAACAGCAGAGGTAGAAGACAGAGATAGAGTATATCCACGTGTCTCACTCAGCCTGCTCAGAAGGAACAGCAGATTTAGAAGACAGAGATAGAGTATATCCACGTGTCTCACTCAGCCTGCTTAGAAGGAACAGCAGAGGTAGAAGACAGAGATAGAGTATATCCACGTGTCTCACTCAGCCTGCTCAGAAGGAACAGCAGAGGTAGAAGACAGAGATAGAGTATATCCATGTGTCTGATCTACACCTCACTCAGCCTGCTCAGAAGGAACAGTAGAGGTAGAAGACAGAGATAGAGTATATCCATGTGTCTCACTCAGCCTGCTCAGAAGGAACGGCAGAAGTAGAAGACAGAGATAGAGTATATCCACGTGTCTGATCTACACCTCACTCAGCCTGCCCAGAAGGATCAGCAGAGGTAGAAGACAGAGATAGAGTATATCCACGTGTCTCACTCGGCCTGCTCAGAAGGAACAGCAGAGATATAAGACACATATAGAGTATATCCACGTGTCTCACTCAGCCTGCTCAGAAGGAACAGCAGAGGTAGAAGACAGAGATAGAGTATATCCACGTGTCTCACTCTGCCTGCTCATTAGGAACAGCAGAGGTAGAAGACAGAGATAGAGTATATCCACGTGTCTGCTCTACACCTCACTCAGCCTGCTCAGAAGGAACAGCAGAGGTAGAAAACAGGGATAGAGTATATCCACGTGTCTCACTCAGCCTGCTCAGAAGAACAGCAGAGGTAGAAGACAGAGATAGAGTATATCTACACCTCACTCAGCCTGCTCAGAAGAAACAACAGAGGTACAAGACAGAGATAGAGTATATCCACGTGTCTCACTCAGCCTGCTCAGAAGGAACGGCAGAGGTAGAAGACAGAGATAGAGTATATCCACGTGTCTGATCTACACCTCACTCAGCCTGCCCAGAAGGATCAGCAGAGGTAGAAGACAGAGATAGAGTATATCCACGTGTCTCACTCAGCCTGCTCAGAAGGAACAGCAGAGGTATAAGACACATATAGAGTATATCCACGTGTCTCACTCAGCCTGCTCAGAAGGAACAGCAGAGGTAGAAGACAGAGATAGAGTATATCCACGTGTCTCACTCTGCCTGCTCATTAGGAACAGCAGAGGTAGAAGACAGAGATAGAGTATATCCACGTGTCCTAGCTCCACCTCACTCAGCCTGCTCAGAAGGAACAGCAGAGGTAGAAGGCAGAGATATAATATATCCACGTGTCTGATCTACACCTCACTCAGCCTGCTCAGAAGGAACAGCAGAGGTAGAAGACAGAGATAGAGTATATCCACGTGTCTGCTCTACACCTCACTCAGCCTGCTCAGAAGGAACAGTAGAGGTAGAAGACAGAGATAGGGAATATCCACGTGTCTCACCCAGCCTGCTCAGAAGGAACGGCAGAGGTAGAAGACAGAGATAGAGTATATCCACGTGTCTGATCTACACCTCACTCAGCCTGCTCAGAAGGAACAGCAGAGGTAGAATACAGAGATAGAGTATATCCACGTGTCTGATCTACACCTCACTCAGCCTGCTCAGAAGGACCAGCAGAGGTAGAAGACAGAGATAGAGTATATCCACGTGTCTCACTCAGCCTGCTCAGAAGGAACAGCAGAGGTAGAAGACAGAGATAGAGTATATCCACGTGTCTCACTCAGCCTGCTCAGAAGGAACAGCAGAGGTAGAAGACAGAGATAGAGTATATCCACGTGTCTCACTCAGCCTGCTCAGAAGGAACAGCAGAGGTAGAAGACAAAGATAGAGTATATCCACGTGTCTCACTCAGCCTGCTCAGAAGGAACAGCAGAGGTAGAAGACAGAGATAGAGTGTATCCACGTGTCTCACTCAGACTGCTCAGAAGTAACAGCAGAGGTAGAAGACAGAGATAGAGTATATCCACGTGTCTCACTCAGCCTGCTCAGAAGGAACGGCAGAGGTAGAAGACAGAGATAGAGTATATCCACGTGTCTGATCTACACCTCATTCAGCCTGCCCAGAAGGATCAGCAGAGGTAGAAGACAGAGATAGAGTATATCCACGTGTCTGATCTACACCTCACTCAGCCTGCTCTGAATGAACAGCAGATTTAGAAGACAGAGATAGAGTATATCCACGTGTCTCACTCAGCCTGCTTAGAAGGAACAGCAGAGGTAGAAGACAGAGATAGAGTATATCCACGTGTCTCACTCAGCCTGCTCAGAAGGAACAGCAGAGGTAGAAGACAGAGATAGAGTATATCCATGTGTCTGATCTACACCTCACTCAGCCTGCTCAGAAGGAACAGTAGAGGTAGAAGACAGAGATAGAGTATATCCACGTGTCTCACTCAGCCTTCTCAGAAGGAACGGCAGAGGTAGAAGACAGAGATAGAGTATATCCATGTGTCTGATCTACACCTCACTCAACCTGCTCAGAAGGAACAGTAGAGGTAGAAGACAGAGATAGGGAATATCCACGTGTCTCACTCAGCCTGCTTAGAAGGAACAGCAGAGGTAGAAGACAGAGATAGAGTATATCCACGTGTCTCACTCAGCCTGCTCAGAAGGAACAGCAGAGGTAGAAGACAGAGATAGAGTATATCCATGTGTCTGATCTACACCTCACTCAGCCTGCTCAGAAGGAACAGTAGAGGTAGAAGACAGAGATAGGGAATATCCACGTGTCTCACTCAGCCTGCTCAGAAGGAACGGCAGAGGTAGAAGACAGAGATAGAGTATATCCACGTGTCTGATCTACACCTCACTCAGCCTGCTCAGAAGGAACAGCAGAGGTAGAATACAGAGATAGAGTATATCCACGTGTCTGATCTACACCTCACTCAGCCTGCTCAGAAGGACCAGCAGAGGTAGAAGACAGAGATAGAGTATATCCATGTGTCTGATCTACACCTCACTCAGCCTGCTCAGAAGGAACAGTAGAGGTAGAAGACAGAGATAGGGAATATCCACGTGTCTCACTCAGCCTGCTTAGAAGGAACAGCAGAGGTAGAAGACAGAGATAGAGTATATCCATGTGTCTGATCTACACCTCACTCAGCCTGCTCAGAAGGAACAGTAGAGGTAGAAGACAGAGATAGAGTATATCCACGTGTCTCACTCAGCCTGCTCAGAAGGAACGGCAGAGGTAGAAGACAGAGATAGAGTATATCCATGTGTCTGATCTACACCTCTCTCAGCCTGCTCAGAAGGAACAGTAGAGGTAGAAGACAGAGATAGGGAATATCCACGTGTCTCACTCAGCCTGCTCAGAAGGAACAGCAGAGGTAGAAGACAGAGATAGAGTATATCCATGTGTCTGATCTACACCTCACTCAGCCTGCTCAGAAGGAACAGTAGAGGTAGAAGACAGAGATAGAGTATATCCACGTGTCTCACTCAGCCTGCTCAGAAGGAACGGCAGAGGTAGAAGACAGAGATAGAGTATATCCATGTGTCTGATCTACACCTCTCTCAGCCTGCTCAGAAGGAACAGTAGAGGTAGAAGACAGAGATAGGGAATATCCACGTGTCTCACTCAGCCTGCTTAGAAGGAACAGCAGAGGTAGAAGACAGAGATAGAGTATATCCACGTGTCTCACTCAGCCAGCTCAGAAGGAACAGCAGAGGTAGAAGACAGAGATAGAGTATATCCATGTGTCTGATCTACACCTCACTCAGCCTGCTCAGAAGGAACAGTAGAGGTAGAAGACAGAGATAGAGTATATCCACGTGTCTGATCTACACCTCATTCAGCCTGCCCAGAAGGATCAGCAGAGGTAGAAGACAGAGATAGAGTATATCCACGTGTCTGATCTACACCTCACTCAGCCTGCTCTGAATGAACAGCAGATTTAGAAGACAGAGATAGAGTATATCCACGTGTCTCACTCAGCCTGCTTAGAAGGAACAGCAGAGGTAGAAGACAGAGATAGAGTATATCCACGTGTCTCACTCAGCCTGCTCAGAAGGAACAGCAGAGGTAGAAGACAGAGATAGAGTATATCCATGTGTCTGATCTACACCTCACTCAGCCTGCTCAGAAGGAACGGCAGAGGTAGAAGACAGAGATAGAGTATATCCACGTGTCTGATCTACACCTCATTTAGCCTGCCCAGAAGGATCAGCAGAGGTAGAAGACAGAGATAGAGTATATCCACGTGTCTGATCTACACCTCACTCAGCCTGCTCTGAATGAACAGCAGATTTAGAAGACAGAGATAGAGTATATCCACGTGTCTCACTCAGCCTGCTTAGAAGGAACAGCAGAGGTAGAAGACAGAGATAGAGTATATCCACGTGTCTCACTCAGCCTGCTCAGAAGGAACAGCAGAGGTAGAAGACAGAGATAGAGTATATCCATGTGTCTGATCTACACCTCACTCAGCCTGCTCAGAAGGAACAGTAGAGGTAGAAGACAGAGATAGAGTATATCCACGTGTCTCACTCAGCCTTCTCAGAAGGAACGGCAGAGGTAGAAGACAGAGATAGAGTATATCCATGTGTCTGATCTACACCTCACTCAGCCTGCTCAGAAGGAACGGCAGAGGTAGAAGACAGAGATAGAGTATATCCACGTGTCTGATCTACACCTCATTCAGCCTGCCCAGAAGGATCAGCAGAGGTAGAAGACAGAGATAGAGTATATCCACGTGTCTGATCTACACCTCACTCAGCCTGCTCTGAATGAACAGCAGATTTAGAAGACAGAGATAGAGTATATCCACGTGTCTCACTCAGCCTGCTTAGAAGGAACAGCAGAGGTAGAAGACAGAGATAGAGTATATCCACGTGTCTCACTCAGCCTGCTCAGAAGGAACAGCAGAGGTAGAAGACAGAGATAGAGTATATCCATGTGTCTGATCTACACCTCACTCAGCCTGCTCAGAAGGAACAGTAGAGGTAGAAGACAGAGATAGAGTATATCCACGTGTCTCACTCAGCCTTCTCAGAAGGAACGGCAGAGGTAGAAGACAGAGATAGAGTATATCCATGTGTCTGATCTACACCTCACTCAGCCTGCTCAGAAGGAACAGTAGACGTAGAAGACAGAGATAGGGAATATCCACGTGTCTCACTCAGCCTGCTTAGAAGGAACAGCAGAGGTAGAAGACAGAGATAGAGTATATCCACGTGTCTCACTCAGCCTGCTCAGAAGGAACAGCAGAGGTAGAAGACAGAGATAGAGTATATCCATGTGTCTGATCTACACCTCACTCAGCCTGCTCAGAAGGAACAGTAGAGGTAGAAGACAGAGATAGGGAATATCCACGTGTCTCACTCAGCCTGCTCAGAAGGAACGGCAGAGGTAGAAGACAGAGATAGAGTATATCCACGTGTCTGATCTACACCTCACTCAGCCTGCCCAGAAGGATCAGCAGAGGTAGAAGACAGAGATAGAGTATATCCACGTGTCTCACTCAGCCTGCTCAGAAGGAACAGCAGAGGTATAAGACACATATAGAGTATATCCACGTGTCTCACTCAGCCTGCTCAGAAGGAACAGCAGAGGTAGAAGACAGAGATAGAGTATATCCACGTGTCTCACTCTGCCTGCTCATTAGGAACAGCAGAGGTAGAAGACAGAGATAGAGTATATCCACGTGTCCTAGCTCCACCTCACTCAGCCTGCTCAGAAGGAACAGCAGAGGTAGAAGGCAGAGATATAATATATCCACGTGTCTGATCTACACCTCACTCAGCCTGCTCAGAAGGAACAGCAGAGGTAGAAGACAGAGATAGAGTATATCCACGTGTCTGCTCTACACCTCACTCAGCCTGCTCAGAAGGAACAGTAGAGGTAGAAGACAGAGATAGGGAATATCCACGTGTCTCACCCAGCCTGCTCAGAAGGAACGGCAGAGGTAGAAGACAGAGATAGAGTATATCCACGTGTCTGATCTACACCTCACTCAGCCTGCTCAGAAGGAACAGCAGAGGTAGAATACAGAGATAGAGTATATCCACGTGTCTGATCTACACCTCACTCAGCCTGCTCAGAAGGACCAGCAGAGGTAGAAGACAGAGATAGAGTATATCCACGTGTCTCACTCAGCCTGCTCAGAAGGAACAGCAGAGGTAGAAGACAGAGAAAGAGTATATCCACGTGTCTCACTCAGCCTGCTCAGAAGGAACAGCAGAGGTAGAAGACAGAGATAGAGTATATCCACGTGTCTCACTCAGCCTGCTCAGAAGGAACAGCAGAGGTAGAAGACAAAGATAGAGTATATCCACGTGTCTCACTCAGCCTGCTCAGAAGGAACAGCAGAGGTAGAAGACAGAGATATAGTGTATCCACGTGTCTCACTCAGACTGCTCAGAAGGAACAGCAGAGGTAGAAGACAGAGATAGAGTATATCCACGTGTCTCACTCAGCCTGCTCAGAAGGAACGGCAGAGGTAGAAGACAGAGATAGAGTATATCCACGTGTCTGATCTACACCTCATTCAGCCTGCCCAGAAGGATCAGCAGAGGTAGAAGACAGAGATAGAGTATATCCACGTGTCTGATCTACACCTCACTCAGCCTGCTCTGAATGAACAGCAGATTTAGAAGACAGAGATAGAGTATATCCACGTGTCTCACTCAGCCTGCTTAGAAGGAACAGCAGAGGTAGAAGACAGAGATAGAGTATATCCACGTGTCTCACTCAGCCTGCTCAGAAGGAACAGCAGAGGTAGAAGACAGAGATAGAGTATATCCATGTGTCTGATCTACACCTCACTCAGCCTGCTCAGAAGGAACAGTAGAGGTAGAAGACAGAGATAGAGTATATCCACGTGTCTCACTCAGCCTTCTCAGAAGGAACGGCAGAGGTAGAAGACAGAGATAGAGTATATCCATGTGTCTGATCTACACCTCACTCAGCCTGCTCAGAAGGAACAGTAGAGGTAGAAGACAGAGATAGGGAATATCCACGTGTCTCACTCAGCCTGCTTAGAAGGAACAGCAGAGGTAGAAGACAGAGATAGAGTATATCCACGTGTCTCACTCAGCCTGCTCAGAAGGAACAGCAGAGGTAGAAGACAGAGATAGAGTATATCCATGTGTCTGATCTACACCTCACTCAGCCTGCTCAGAAGGAACAGTAGAGGTAGAAGACAGAGATAGGGAATATCCACGTGTCTCACTCAGCCTGCTCAGAAGGAACGGCAGAGGTAGAAGACAGAGATAGAGTATATCCACGTGTCTGATCTACACCTCACTCAGCCTGCTCAGAAGGAACAGCAGAGGTAGAATACAGAGATAGAGTATATCCACGTGTCTGATCTACACCTCACTCAGCCTGCTCAGAAGGACCAGCAGAGGTAGAAGACAGAGATAGAGTATATCCATGTGTCTGATCTACACCTCACTCAGCCTGCTCAGAAGGAACAGTAGAGGTAGAAGACAGAGATAGGGAATATCCACGTGTCTCACTCAGCCTGCTTAGAAGGAACAGCAGAGGTAGAAGACAGAGATAGAGTATATCCATGTGTCTGATCTACACCTCACTCAGCCTGCTCAGAAGGAACAGTAGAGGTAGAAGACAGAGATAGAGTATATCCACGTGTCTCACTCAGCCTGCTCAGAAGGAACGGCAGAGGTAGAAGACAGAGATAGAGTATATCCATGTGTCTGATCTACACCTCTCTCAGCCTGCTCAGAAGGAACAGTAGAGGTAGAAGACAGAGATAGGGAATATCCACGTGTCTCACTCAGCCTGCTCAGAAGGAACAGCAGAGGTAGAAGACAGAGATAGAGTATATCCATGTGTCTGATCTACACCTCACTCAGCCTGCTCAGAAGGAACAGTAGAGGTAGAAGACAGAGATAGAGTATATCCACGTGTCTCACTCAGCCTGCTCAGAAGGAACGGCAGAGGTAGAAGACAGAGATAGAGTATATCCATGTGTCTGATCTACACCTCTCTCAGCCTGCTCAGAAGGAACAGTAGAGGTAGAAGACAGAGATAGGGAATATCCACGTGTCTCACTCAGCCTGCTTAGAAGGAACAGCAGAGGTAGAAGACAGAGATAGAGTATATCCACGTGTCTCACTCAGCCAGCTCAGAAGGAACAGCAGAGGTAGAAGACAGAGATAGAGTATATCCATGTGTCTGATCTACACCTCACTCAGCCTGCTCAGAAGGAACAGTAGAGGTAGAAGACAGAGATAGAGTATATCCACGTGTCTGATCTACACCTCATTCAGCCTGCCCAGAAGGATCAGCAGAGGTAGAAGACAGAGATAGAGTATATCCACGTGTCTGATCTACACCTCACTCAGCCTGCTCTGAATGAACAGCAGATTTAGAAGACAGAGATAGAGTATATCCACGTGTCTCACTCAGCCTGCTTAGAAGGAACAGCAGAGGTAGAAGACAGAGATAGAGTATATCCACGTGTCTCACTCAGCCTGCTCAGAAGGAACAGCAGAGGTAGAAGACAGAGATAGAGTATATCCATGTGTCTGATCTACACCTCACTCAGCCTGCTCAGAAGGAACAGTAGAGGTAGAAGACAGAGATAGAGTATATCCACGTGTCTGATCTACACCTCATTCAGCCTGCCCAGAAGGATCAGCAGAGGTAGAAGACAGAGATAGAGTATATCCACGTGTCTGATCTACACCTCACTCAGCCTGCTCTGAATGAACAGCAGATTTAGAAGACAGAGATAGAGTATATCCACGTGTCTCACTCAGCCTGCTCAGAAGGAACAGCAGAGGTAGAAGACAGAGATAGAGTATATCCATGTGTCTGATCTACACCTCACTCAGCCTGCTCAGAAGGAACAGTAGAGGTAGAAGACAGAGATAGAGTATATCCACGTGTCTCACTCAGCCTTCTCAGAAGGAACGGCAGAGGTAGAAGACAGAGATAGAGTATATCCATGTGTCTGATCTACACCTCACTCAGCCTGCTCAGAAGGAACGGCAGAGGTAGAAGACAGAGATAGAGTATATCCACGTGTCTGATCTACACCTCATTCAGCCTGCCCAGAAGGATCAGCAGAGGTAGAAGACAGAGATAGAGTATATCCACGTGTCTGATCTACACCTCACTCAGCCTGCTCTGAATGAACAGCAGATTTAGAAGACAGAGATAGAGTATATCCACGTGTCTCACTCAGCCTGCTTAGAAGGAACAGCAGAGGTAGAAGACAGAGATAGAGTATATCCACGTGTCTCACTCAGCCTGCTCAGAAGGAACAGCAGAGGTAGAAGACAGAGATAGAGTATATCCATGTGTCTGATCTACACCTCACTCAGCCTGCTCAGAAGGAACAGTAGAGGTAGAAGACAGAGATAGAGTATATCCACGTGTCTCACTCAGCCTTCTCAGAAGGAACGGCAGAGGTAGAAGACAGAGATAGAGTATATCCATGTGTCTGATCTACACCTCACTCAGCCTGCTCAGAAGGAACAGTAGAGGTAGAAGACAGAGATAGAGTATATCCACGTGTCTCACTCAGCCTTCTCAGAAGGAACGGCAGAGGTAGAAGACAGAGATAGAGTATATCCATGTGTCTGATCTACACCTCACTCAGCCTGCTCAGAAGGAACAGTAGAGGTAGAAGACAGAGATAGGGAATATCCACGTGTCTCACTCAGCCTGCTTAGAAGGAACAGCAGAGGTAGAAGACAGAGATAGAGTATATCCACGTGTCTCACTCAGCCTGCTCAGAAGGAACAGCAGAGGTAGAAGACAGAGATAGAGTATATCCATGTGTCTGATCTACACCTCACTCAGCCTGCTCAGAAGGAACAGTAGAGGTAGAAGACAGAGATAGGGAATATCCACGTGTCTCACTCAGCCTGCTCAGAAGGAACAGCAGAGGTAGAAGACAGAGATAGAGTATATCCACGTGTCTCACTCTGCCTGCTCATTAGGAACAGCAGAGGTAGAAGACAGAGATAGAGTATATCCACGTGTCCTAGCTCCACCTCACTCAGCCTGCTCAGAAGGAACAGCAGAGGTAGAAGGCAGAGATATAATATATCCACGTGTCTGATCTACACCTCACTCAGCCTGCTCAGAAGGAACAGCAGAGGTAGAAGACAGAGATAGAGTATATCCACGTGTCTGCTCTACACCTCACTCAGCCTGCTCAGAAGGAACAGTAGAGGTAGAAGACAGAGATAGGGAATATCCACGTGTCTCACCCAGCCTGCTCAGAAGGAACGGCAGAGGTAGAAGACAGAGATAGAGTATATCCACGTGTCTGATCTACACCTCACTCAGCCTGCTCAGAAGGAACAGCAGAGGTAGAATACAGAGATAGAGTATATCCACGTGTCTGATCTACACCTCACTCAGCCTGCTCAGAAGGACCAGCAGAGGTAGAAGACAGAGATAGAGTATATCCACGTGTCTCACTCAGCCTGCTCAGAAGGAACAGCAGAGGTAGAAGACAGAGATAGAGTATATCCACGTGTCTCACTCAGCCTGCTCAGAAGGAACAGCAGAGGTAGAAGACAGAGATAGAGTATATCCACGTGTCTCACTCAGCCTGCTCAGAAGGAACAGCAGAGGTAGAAGACAAAGATAGAGTATATCCACGTGTCTCACTCAGCCTGCTCAGAAGGAACAGCAGAGGTAGAAGACAGAGATAGAGTGTATCCACGTGTCTCACTCAGACTGCTCAGAAGTAACAGCAGAGGTAGAAGACAGAGATAGAGTATATCCACGTGTCTCACTCAGCCTGCTCAGAAGGAACGGCAGAGGTAGAAGACAGAGATAGAGTATATCCACGTGTCTGATCTACACCTCATTCAGCCTGCCCAGAAGGATCAGCAGAGGTAGAAGACAGAGATAGAGTATATCCACGTGTCTGATCTACACCTCACTCAGCCTGCTCTGAATGAACAGCAGATTTAGAAGACAGAGATAGAGTATATCCACGTGTCTCACTCAGCCTGCTTAGAAGGAACAGCAGAGGTAGAAGACAGAGATAGAGTATATCCACGTGTCTCACTCAGCCTGCTCAGAAGGAACAGCAGAGGTAGAAGACAGAGATAGAGTATATCCATGTGTCTGATCTACACCTCACTCAGCCTGCTCAGAAGGAACAGTAGAGGTAGAAGACAGAGATAGAGTATATCCACGTGTCTCACTCAGCCTTCTCAGAAGGAACGGCAGAGGTAGAAGACAGAGATAGAGTATATCCATGTGTCTGATCTACACCTCACTCAACCTGCTCAGAAGGAACAGTAGAGGTAGAAGACAGAGATAGGGAATATCCACGTGTCTCACTCAGCCTGCTTAGAAGGAACAGCAGAGGTAGAAGACAGAGATAGAGTATATCCACGTGTCTCACTCAGCCTGCTCAGAAGGAACAGCAGAGGTAGAAGACAGAGATAGAGTATATCCATGTGTCTGATCTACACCTCACTCAGCCTGCTCAGAAGGAACAGTAGAGGTAGAAGACAGAGATAGGGAATATCCACGTGTCTCACTCAGCCTGCTCAGAAGGAACGGCAGAGGTAGAAGACAGAGATAGAGTATATCCACGTGTCTGATCTACACCTCACTCAGCCTGCTCAGAAGGAACAGCAGAGGTAGAATACAGAGATAGAGTATATCCACGTGTCTGATCTACACCTCACTCAGCCTGCTCAGAAGGACCAGCAGAGGTAGAAGACAGAGATAGAGTATATCCATGTGTCTGATCTACACCTCACTCAGCCTGCTCAGAAGGAACAGTAGAGGTAGAAGACAGAGATAGGGAATATCCACGTGTCTCACTCAGCCTGCTTAGAAGGAACAGCAGAGGTAGAAGACAGAGATAGAGTATATCCATGTGTCTGATCTACACCTCACTCAGCCTGCTCAGAAGGAACAGTAGAGGTAGAAGACAGAGATAGAGTATATCCACGTGTCTCACTCAGCCTGCTCAGAAGGAACGGCAGAGGTAGAAGACAGAGATAGAGTATATCCATGTGTCTGATCTACACCTCTCTCAGCCTGCTCAGAAGGAACAGTAGAGGTAGAAGACAGAGATAGGGAATATCCACGTGTCTCACTCAGCCTGCTCAGAAGGAACAGCAGAGGTAGAAGACAGAGATAGAGTATATCCATGTGTCTGATCTACACCTCACTCAGCCTGCTCAGAAGGAACAGTAGAGGTAGAAGACAGAGATAGAGTATATCCACGTGTCTCACTCAGCCTGCTCAGAAGGAACGGCAGAGGTAGAAGACAGAGATAGAGTATATCCATGTGTCTGATCTACACCTCTCTCAGCCTGCTCAGAAGGAACAGTAGAGGTAGAAGACAGAGATAGGGAATATCCACGTGTCTCACTCAGCCTGCTTAGAAGGAACAGCAGAGGTAGAAGACAGAGATAGAGTATATCCACGTGTCTCACTCAGCCAGCTCAGAAGGAACAGCAGAGGTAGAAGACAGAGATAGAGTATATCCATGTGTCTGATCTACACCTCACTCAGCCTGCTCAGAAGGAACAGTAGAGGTAGAAGACAGAGATAGAGTATATCCACGTGTCTGATCTACACCTCATTCAGCCTGCCCAGAAGGATCAGCAGAGGTAGAAGACAGAGATAGAGTATATCCACGTGTCTGATCTACACCTCACTCAGCCTGCTCTGAATGAACAGCAGATTTAGAAGACAGAGATAGAGTATATCCACGTGTCTCACTCAGCCTGCTTAGAAGGAACAGCAGAGGTAGAAGACAGAGATAGAGTATATCCACGTGTCTCACTCAGCCTGCTCAGAAGGAACAGCAGAGGTAGAAGACAGAGATAGAGTATATCCATGTGTCTGATCTACACCTCACTCAGCCTGCTCAGAAGGAACGGCAGAGGTAGAAGACAGAGATAGAGTATATCCACGTGTCTGATCTACACCTCATTTAGCCTGCCCAGAAGGATCAGCAGAGGTAGAAGACAGAGATAGAGTATATCCACGTGTCTGATCTACACCTCACTCAGCCTGCTCTGAATGAACAGCAGATTTAGAAGACAGAGATAGAGTATATCCACGTGTCTCACTCAGCCTGCTTAGAAGGAACAGCAGAGGTAGAAGACAGAGATAGAGTATATCCACGTGTCTCACTCAGCCTGCTCAGAAGGAACAGCAGAGGTAGAAGACAGAGATAGAGTATATCCATGTGTCTGATCTACACCTCACTCAGCCTGCTCAGAAGGAACAGTAGAGGTAGAAGACAGAGATAGAGTATATCCACGTGTCTCACTCAGCCTTCTCAGAAGGAACGGCAGAGGTAGAAGACAGAGATAGAGTATATCCATGTGTCTGATCTACACCTCACTCAGCCTGCTCAGAAGGAACGGCAGAGGTAGAAGACAGAGATAGAGTATATCCACGTGTCTGATCTACACCTCATTCAGCCTGCCCAGAAGGATCAGCAGAGGTAGAAGACAGAGATAGAGTATATCCACGTGTCTGATCTACACCTCACTCAGCCTGCTCTGAATGAACAGCAGATTTAGAAGACAGAGATAGAGTATATCCACGTGTCTCACTCAGCCTGCTTAGAAGGAACAGCAGAGGTAGAAGACAGAGATAGAGTATATCCACGTGTCTCACTCAGCCTGCTCAGAAGGAACAGCAGAGGTAGAAGACAGAGATAGAGTATATCCATGTGTCTGATCTACACCTCACTCAGCCTGCTCAGAAGGAACAGTAGAGGTAGAAGACAGAGATAGAGTATATCCACGTGTCTCACTCAGCCTTCTCAGAAGGAACGGCAGAGGTAGAAGACAGAGATAGAGTATATCCATGTGTCTGATCTACACCTCACTCAGCCTGCTCAGAAGGAACAGTAGACGTAGAAGACAGAGATAGGGAATATCCACGTGTCTCACTCAGCCTGCTTAGAAGGAACAGCAGAGGTAGAAGACAGAGATAGAGTATATCCACGTGTCTCACTCAGCCTGCTCAGAAGGAACAGCAGAGGTAGAAGACAGAGATAGAGTATATCCATGTGTCTGATCTACACCTCACTCAGCCTGCTCAGAAGGAACAGTAGAGGTAGAAGACAGAGATAGGGAATATCCACGTGTCTCACTCAGCCTGCTCAGAAGGAACGGCAGAGGTAGAAGACAGAGATAGAGTATATCCACGTGTCTGATCTACACCTCACTCAGCCTGCCCAGAAGGATCAGCAGAGGTAGAAGACAGAGATAGAGTATATCCACGTGTCTCACTCAGCCTGCTCAGAAGGAACAGCAGAGGTATAAGACACATATAGAGTATATCCACGTGTCTCACTCAGCCTGCTCAGAAGGAACAGCAGAGGTAGAAGACAGAGATAGAGTATATCCACGTGTCTCACTCTGCCTGCTCATTAGGAACAGCAGAGGTAGAAGACAGAGATAGAGTATATCCACGTGTCCTAGCTCCACCTCACTCAGCCTGCTCAGAAGGAACAGCAGAGGTAGAAGGCAGAGATATAATATATCCACGTGTCTGATCTACACCTCACTCAGCCTGCTCAGAAGGAACAGCAGAGGTAGAAGACAGAGATAGAGTATATCCACGTGTCTGCTCTACACCTCACTCAGCCTGCTCAGAAGGAACAGTAGAGGTAGAAGACAGAGATAGGGAATATCCACGTGTCTCACCCAGCCTGCTCAGAAGGAACGGCAGAGGTAGAAGACAGAGATAGAGTATATCCACGTGTCTGATCTACACCTCACTCAGCCTGCTCAGAAGGAACAGCAGAGGTAGAATACAGAGATAGAGTATATCCACGTGTCTGATCTACACCTCACTCAGCCTGCTCAGAAGGACCAGCAGAGGTAGAAGACAGAGATAGAGTATATCCACGTGTCTCACTCAGCCTGCTCAGAAGGAACAGCAGAGGTAGAAGACAGAGATAGAGTATATCCACGTGTCTCACTCAGCCTGCTCAGAAGGAACAGCAGAGGTAGAAGACAGAGATAGAGTATATCCACGTGTCTCACTCAGCCTGCTCAGAAGGAACAGCAGAGGTAGAAGACAAAGATAGAGTATATCCACGTGTCTCACTCAGCCTGCTCAGAAGGAACAGCAGAGGTAGAAGACAGAGATAGAGTGTATCCACGTGTCTCACTCAGACTGCTCAGAAGGAACAGCAGAGGTAGAAGACAGAGATAGAGTATATCCACGTGTCTCACTCAGCCTGCTCAGAAGGAACGGCAGAGGTAGAAGACAGAGATAGAGTATATCCACGTGTCTGATCTACACCTCATTCAGCCTGCCCAGAAGGATCAGCAGAGGTAGAAGACAGAGATAGAGTATATCCACGTGTCTGATCTACACCTCACTCAGCCTGCTCTGAATGAACAGCAGATTTAGAAGACAGAGATAGAGTATATCCACGTGTCTCACTCAGCCTGCTTAGAAGGAACAGCAGAGGTAGAAGACAGAGATAGAGTATATCCACGTGTCTCACTCAGCCTGCTCAGAAGGAACAGCAGAGGTAGAAGACAGAGATAGAGTATATCCATGTGTCTGATCTACACCTCACTCAGCCTGCTCAGAAGGAACAGTAGAGGTAGAAGACAGAGATAGAGTATATCCACGTGTCTCACTCAGCCTTCTCAGAAGGAACGGCAGAGGTAGAAGACAGAGATAGAGTATATCCATGTGTCTGATCTACACCTCACTCAGCCTGCTCAGAAGGAACAGTAGAGGTAGAAGACAGAGATAGGGAATATCCACGTGTCTCACTCAGCCTGCTTAGAAGGAACAGCAGAGGTAGAAGACAGAGATAGAGTATATCCACGTGTCTCACTCAGCCTGCTCAGAAGGAACAGCAGAGGTAGAAGACAGAGATAGAGTATATCCATGTGTCTGATCTACACCTCACTCAGCCTGCTCAGAAGGAACAGTAGAGGTAGAAGACAGAGATAGGGAATATCCACGTGTCTCACTCAGCCTGCTCAGAAGGAACGGCAGAGGTAGAAGACAGAGATAGAGTATATCCACGTGTCTGATCTACACCTCACTCAGCCTGCTCAGAAGGAACAGCAGAGGTAGAATACAGAGATAGAGTATATCCACGTGTCTGATCTACACCTCACTCAGCCTGCTCAGAAGGACCAGCAGAGGTAGAAGACAGAGATAGAGTATATCCATGTGTCTGATCTACACCTCACTCAGCCTGCTCAGAAGGAACAGTAGAGGTAGAAGACAGAGATAGGGAATATCCACGTGTCTCACTCAGCCTGCTTAGAAGGAACAGCAGAGGTAGAAGACAGAGATAGAGTATATCCATGTGTCTGATCTACACCTCACTCAGCCTGCTCAGAAGGAACAGTAGAGGTAGAAGACAGAGATAGAGTATATCCACGTGTCTCACTCAGCCTGCTCAGAAGGAACGGCAGAGGTAGAAGACAGAGATAGAGTATATCCATGTGTCTGATCTACACCTCTCTCAGCCTGCTCAGAAGGAACAGTAGAGGTAGAAGACAGAGATAGGGAATATCCACGTGTCTCACTCAGCCTGCTCAGAAGGAACAGCAGAGGTAGAAGACAGAGATAGAGTATATCCATGTGTCTGATCTACACCTCACTCAGCCTGCTCAGAAGGAACAGTAGAGGTAGAAGACAGAGATAGAGTATATCCACGTGTCTCACTCAGCCTGCTCAGAAGGAACGGCAGAGGTAGAAGACAGAGATAGAGTATATCCATGTGTCTGATCTACACCTCTCTCAGCCTGCTCAGAAGGAACAGTAGAGGTAGAAGACAGAGATAGGGAATATCCACGTGTCTCACTCAGCCTGCTTAGAAGGAACAGCAGAGGTAGAAGACAGAGATAGAGTATATCCACGTGTCTCACTCAGCCAGCTCAGAAGGAACAGCAGAGGTAGAAGACAGAGATAGAGTATATCCATGTGTCTGATCTACACCTCACTCAGCCTGCTCAGAAGGAACAGTAGAGGTAGAAGACAGAGATAGAGTATATCCACGTGTCTGATCTACACCTCATTCAGCCTGCCCAGAAGGATCAGCAGAGGTAGAAGACAGAGATAGAGTATATCCACGTGTCTGATCTACACCTCACTCAGCCTGCTCTGAATGAACAGCAGATTTAGAAGACAGAGATAGAGTATATCCACGTGTCTCACTCAGCCTGCTTAGAAGGAACAGCAGAGGTAGAAGACAGAGATAGAGTATATCCACGTGTCTCACTCAGCCTGCTCAGAAGGAACAGCAGAGGTAGAAGACAGAGATAGAGTATATCCATGTGTCTGATCTACACCTCACTCAGCCTGCTCAGAAGGAACAGTAGAGGTAGAAGACAGAGATAGAGTATATCCACGTGTCTGATCTACACCTCATTCAGCCTGCCCAGAAGGATCAGCAGAGGTAGAAGACAGAGATAGAGTATATCCACGTGTCTGATCTACACCTCACTCAGCCTGCTCTGAATGAACAGCAGATTTAGAAGACAGAGATAGAGTATATCCACGTGTCTCACTCAGCCTGCTCAGAAGGAACAGCAGAGGTAGAAGACAGAGATAGAGTATATCCATGTGTCTGATCTACACCTCACTCAGCCTGCTCAGAAGGAACAGTAGAGGTAGAAGACAGAGATAGAGTATATCCACGTGTCTCACTCAGCCTTCTCAGAAGGAACGGCAGAGGTAGAAGACAGAGATAGAGTATATCCATGTGTCTGATCTACACCTCACTCAGCCTGCTCAGAAGGAACGGCAGAGGTAGAAGACAGAGATAGAGTATATCCACGTGTCTGATCTACACCTCATTCAGCCTGCCCAGAAGGATCAGCAGAGGTAGAAGACAGAGATAGAGTATATCCACGTGTCTGATCTACACCTCACTCAGCCTGCTCTGAATGAACAGCAGATTTAGAAGACAGAGATAGAGTATATCCACGTGTCTCACTCAGCCTGCTTAGAAGGAACAGCAGAGGTAGAAGACAGAGATAGAGTATATCCACGTGTCTCACTCAGCCTGCTCAGAAGGAACAGCAGAGGTAGAAGACAGAGATAGAGTATATCCATGTGTCTGATCTACACCTCACTCAGCCTGCTCAGAAGGAACAGTAGAGGTAGAAGACAGAGATAGAGTATATCCACGTGTCTCACTCAGCCTTCTCAGAAGGAACGGCAGAGGTAGAAGACAGAGATAGAGTATATCCATGTGTCTGATCTACACCTCACTCAGCCTGCTCAGAAGGAACAGTAGAGGTAGAAGACAGAGATAGAGTATATCCACGTGTCTCACTCAGCCTTCTCAGAAGGAACGGCAGAGGTAGAAGACAGAGATAGAGTATATCCATGTGTCTGATCTACACCTCACTCAGCCTGCTCAGAAGGAACAGTAGAGGTAGAAGACAGAGATAGGGAATATCCACGTGTCTCACTCAGCCTGCTTAGAAGGAACAGCAGAGGTAGAAGACAGAGATAGAGTATATCCACGTGTCTCACTCAGCCTGCTCAGAAGGAACAGCAGAGGTAGAAGACAGAGATAGAGTATATCCATGTGTCTGATCTACACCTCACTCAGCCTGCTCAGAAGGAACAGTAGAGGTAGAAGACAGAGATAGGGAATATCCACGTGTCTCACTCAGCCTGCTCAGAAGGAACGGCAGAGGTAGAAGACAGAGATAGAGTATATCCACGTGTCTGATCTACACCTCACTCAGCCTGCTCAGAAGGAACAGCAGAGGTAGAATACAGAGATAGAGTATATCCACGTGTCTGATCTACACCTCACTCAGCCTGCTCAGAAGGACCAGCAGAGGTAGAAGACAGAGATAGAGTATATCCATGTGTCTGATCTACACCTCACTCAGCCTGCTCAGAAGGAACAGTAGAGGTAGAAGACAGAGATAGGGAATATCCACGTGTCTCACTCAGCCTGCTTAGAAGGAACAGCAGAGGTAGAAGACAGAAATAGAGTATATCCATGTGTCTGATCTACACCTCACTCAGCCTGCTCAGAAGGAACAGTAGAGGTAGAAGACAGAGATAGAGTATATCCACGTGTCTCACTCAGCCTGCTCAGAAGGAACGGCAGAGGTAGAAGACAGAGATAGAGTATATCCATGTGTCTGATCTACACCTCTCTCAGCCTGCTCAGAAGGAACAGTAGAGGTAGAAGACAGAGATAGGGAATATCCACGTGTCTCACTCAGCCTGCTCAGAAGGAACGGCAGAGGTAGAAGACAGAGATAGAGTATATCCATGTGTCTGATCTACACCTCTCTCAGCCTGCTCAGAAGGAACAGTAGAGGTAGAAGACAGAGATAGGGAATATCCACGTGTCTCACTCAGCCTGCTTAGAAGGAACAGCAGAGGTAGAAGACAGAGATAGAGTATATCCACGTGTCTCACTCAGCCAGCTCAGAAGGAACAGCAGAGGTAGAAGACAGAGATAGAGTATATCCATGTGTCTGATCTACACCTCACTCAGCCTGCTCAGAAGGAACAGTAGAGGTAGAAGACAGAGATAGAGTATATCCACGTGTCTCACTCAGCCTGCTCAGAAGGAACGGCAGAGGTAGAAGACAGAGATAGAGTATATCCACGTGTCTGATCTACACCTCATTCAGCCTGCCCAGAAGGATCAGCAGAGGTAGAAGACAGAAATAGAGTATATCCACGTGTCTCACTCAGCCTGCTCCGAAGGAACAGCAGAGGTATAAGACACATATAGAGTATATCCACGTGTCTCACTCAGCCTGCTCAGAAGGAACAGCAGAGGTAGAAGACAGAGATAGAGTATATCCACGTGTCTCACTCTGCCTGCTCAGAAGGAACAGCAGAGGTAGAAGACAGAGATAGAGTATATCCACGTGTCTTAGCTCCACCTCACTCAGCCTGCTCAGAAGGAACAGCAGAGGTAGAAGGCAGAGATATAATATATCCACGTGTCTGATCTACACCTCACTCAGCCTGCTCAGAAGGAACAGCAGAGGTAGAAGACAGAGATAAAGTATATACACGTGTCTGATCTACACCTCACTCAGCCTGCTCAGAAGGAACAGCAGAGGTAGAAGACAGAGATAGAGTATATCCACGTGTCTGATCTACACCTCACTCAGCCTGCTCAGAAGGAACAGTAGAGGTAGAAGACAGAGATAGAGTATATCCACGTGTCTGATCTACACCTCACTCAGCCTGCTCAGAAGGAACAGCAGAAGTAGAAGACAGAGATAGAGTATATCCACGTGTCTCACTCAGCCTGCTCAGAAGGAACGGCAGAGGTAGAAGACAGAGATAGAGTATATCCACGTGTCTGATCTACACCTCACTCAGCCTGCTCAGAAGGAACAGCAGAGGTAGAAGACAGAGATAGAGTATATCCACGTGTCTGATCTACACCTCACTCAGCCTGCTCAGAAGGAACAGCAGAGGTAGAAGACAGAGATAGAGTATATCCACAGTGTGTGATCTACACCTCACCCCGCTCAGAAGGAACAGTAGAGGTAGAAGACAGAGATAGAGTATATCCACGTGTCTGATCTACACCTCATTCAGCCTGCCCAGAAGGATCAGCAGAGGTAGAAGACAGAGATAGAGTATATCCACGTGTCTGATCTACACCTCACTCAGCCTGCTCTGAATGAACAGCAGATTTAGAAGACAGAGATAGAGTATATCCACGTGTCTCACTCAGCCTGCTCAGAAGGACCAGCAGAGGTAGAAGACAGAGATAGAGTATATCCATGTGTCTGATCTACACCTCACTCAGCCTGCTCAGAAGGAACAGTAGAGGTAGAAGACAGAGATAGGGAATATCCACGTGTCTCACTCAGCCTGCTTAGAAGGAACAGCAGAGGTAGAAGACAGAGATAGAGTATATCCACGTGTCTCACTCAGCCTGCTCAGAAGGAACAGCAGAGGTAGAAGACAGAGATAGAGTATATCCATGTGTCTGATCTACACCTCACTCAGCCTGCTCAGAAGGAACAGTAGAGGTAGAAGACAGAAATAGAGTATATCCACGTGTCTCACTCAGCATTCTCAGAAGGAACGGCAGAGGTAGAAGACAGAGATAGAGTATATCCATGTGTCTGATCTACACCTCACTCAGCCTGCTCAGAAGGAACAGTAGAGGTAGAAGACAGAGATAGGGAATATCCACGTGTCTCACTCAGCCTGCTTAGAAGGAACAGCAGAGGTAGAAGACAGAGATAGAGTATATCCACGTGTCTCACTCAGCCTGCTCAGAAGGAACAGCAGAGGTAGAAGACAGAGATAGAGTATATCCATGTGTCTGATCTACACCTCACTCAGCCTGCTCAGAAGGAATAGTAGAGGTAGAAGACAGAGATAGGGAATATCCACGTGTCTCACTCAGCCTGCTCAGAAGGAACGGCAGAGGTAGAAGACAGAGATAGAGTATATCCACGTGTCTGATCTACACCTCACTCAGCCTGCTCAGAAGGAACAGCAGAAGTAGAATACAGAGATAGAGTATATCCACGTGTCTGATCTACACCTCACTCAGCCTGCTCAGAAGGACCAGCAGAGGTAGAAGACAGAGATAGAGTATATCCATGTGTCTGATCTACACCTCACTCAGCCTGCTCAGAAGGAACAGTAGAGGTAGAAGACAGAGATAGGGAATATCCACGTGTCTCACTCAGCCTGCTTAGAAGGAACAGCAGAGGTAGAAGACAGAGATAGAGTATATCCACGTGTCTCACTCAGCCTGCTCAGAAGGAACAGCAGAGGTAGAAGACAGAGATAGAGTATATCCATGTGTCTGATCTACACCTCACTCAGCCTGCTCAGAAGGAACAGTAGAGGTAGAAGACAGAGATAGAGTATATCCACGTGTCTCACTCAGCCTGCTCAGAAGGAACGGCAGAGGTAGAAGACAGAGATAGAGTATATCCATGTGTCTGATCTACACCTCTCTCAGCCTGCTCAGAAGGAACAGTAGAGGTAGAAGACAGAGATAGGGAATATCCACGTGTCTCACTCAGCCTGCTTAGAAGGAACAGCAGAGGTAGAAGACAGAGATAGAGTATATCCACGTGTCTCACTCAGCCAGCTCAGAAGGAACAGCAGAGGTAGAAGACAGAGATAGAGTATATCCATGTGTCTGATCTACACCTCACTCAGCCTGCTCAGAAGGAACAGTAGAGGTAGAAGACAGAGATAGAGTATATCCACGTGTCTCACTCAGCCTGCTCAGAAGGAACGGCAGAGGTAGAAGACAGAGATAGAGTATATCCACGTGTCTGATCTACACCTCATTCAGCCTGCCCAGAAGGATCAGCAGAGGTAGAAGACAGAGATAGAGTATATCCACGTGTCTCACTCAGCCTGCTCCGAAGGAACAGCAGAGGTATAAGACACATATAGAGTATATCCACGTGTCTCACTCAGCCTGCTCAGAAGGAACAGCAGAGGTAGAAGACAGAGATAGAGTATATCCACGTGTCTCACTCTGCCTGCTCAGAAGGAACAGCAGAGGTAGAAGACAGAGATAGAGTATATCCACGTGTCTTAGCTCCACCTCACTCAGCCTGCTCAGAAGGAACAGCAGAGGTAGAAGGCAGAGATATAATATATCCACGTGTCTGATCTACACCTCACTCAGCCTGCTCAGAAGGAACAGCAGAGGTAGAAGACAGAGATAAAGTATATACACGTGTCTGATCTACACCTCACTCAGCCTGCTCAGAAGGAACAGCAGAGGTAGAAGACAGAGATAGAGTATATCCACGTGTCTGATCTACACCTCACTCAGCCTGCTCAGAAGGAACAGTAGAGGTAGAAGACAGAGATAGAGTATATCCACGTGTCTGATCTACACCTCACTCAGCCTGCTCAGAAGGAACAGCAGAAGTAGAAGACAGAGATAGAGTATATCCACGTGTCTCACTCAGCCTGCTCAGAAGGAACGGCAGAGGTAGAAGACAGAGATAGAGTATATCCACGTGTCTGATCTACACCTCACTCAGCCTGCTCAGAAGGAACAGCAGAGGTAGAAGACAGAGATAGAGTATATCCACGTGTCTGATCTACACCTCACTCAGCCTGCTCAGAAGGAACAGCAGAGGTAGAATACAGAGATAGAGTATATCCACGTGTCTGATCTACACCTCACTCAGCCTGCTCAGAAGGACCAGCAGAGGTAGAAGACAGAGATAGAGTATATCCACGTGTCTCACTCAGCCTGCTCAGAAGGAACAGCAGAGGTAGAAGACAGAGATAGAGTATATCCACGTGTCTCACTCAGCCTGCTCAGAAGGAACAGCAGAGGTAGAAGACAGAGATAGAGTATATCCACGTGTCTCACTCAGCCTGCTCAGAAGGAACAGCAGAGGTAGAAGACAAAGATAGAGTATATCCACGTGTCTCACTCAGCCTGCTCAGAAGGAACAGCAGAGGTAGAAGACAGAGATAGAGTGTATCCACGTGTCTCACTCAGACTGCTCAGAAGTAACAGCAGAGGTAGAAGACAGAGATAGAGTATATCCACGTGTCTCACTCAGCCTGCTCAGAAGGAACGGCAGAGGTAGAAGACAGAGATAGAGTATATCCACGTGTCTGATCTACACCTCATTCAGCCTGCCCAGAAGGATCAGCAGAGGTAGAAGACAGAGATAGAGTATATCCACGTGTCTGATCTACACCTCACTCAGCCTGCTCTGAATGAACAGCAGATTTAGAAGACAGAGATAGAGTATATCCACGTGTCTCACTCAGCCTGCTTAGAAGGAACAGCAGAGGTAGAAGACAGAGATAGAGTATATCCACGTGTCTCACTCAGCCTGCTCAGAAGGAACAGCAGAGGTAGAAGACAGAGATAGAGTATATCCATGTGTCTGATCTACACCTCACTCAGCCTGCTCAGAAGGAACAGTAGAGGTAGAAGACAGAGATAGAGTATATCCACGTGTCTCACTCAGCCTTCTCAGAAGGAACGGCAGAGGTAGAAGACAGAGATAGAGTATATCCATGTGTCTGATCTACACCTCACTCAACCTGCTCAGAAGGAACAGTAGAGGTAGAAGACAGAGATAGGGAATATCCACGTGTCTCACTCAGCCTGCTTAGAAGGAACAGCAGAGGTAGAAGACAGAGATAGAGTATATCCACGTGTCTCACTCAGCCTGCTCAGAAGGAACAGCAGAGGTAGAAGACAGAGATAGAGTATATCCATGTGTCTGATCTACACCTCACTCAGCCTGCTCAGAAGGAACAGTAGAGGTAGAAGACAGAGATAGGGAATATCCACGTGTCTCACTCAGCCTGCTCAGAAGGAACGGCAGAGGTAGAAGACAGAGATAGAGTATATCCACGTGTCTGATCTACACCTCACTCAGCCTGCTCAGAAGGAACAGCAGAGGTAGAATACAGAGATAGAGTATATCCACGTGTCTGATCTACACCTCACTCAGCCTGCTCAGAAGGACCAGCAGAGGTAGAAGACAGAGATAGAGTATATCCATGTGTCTGATCTACACCTCACTCAGCCTGCTCAGAAGGAACAGTAGAGGTAGAAGACAGAGATAGGGAATATCCACGTGTCTCACTCAGCCTGCTTAGAAGGAACAGCAGAGGTAGAAGACAGAGATAGAGTATATCCATGTGTCTGATCTACACCTCACTCAGCCTGCTCAGAAGGAACAGTAGAGGTAGAAGACAGAGATAGAGTATATCCACGTGTCTCACTCAGCCTGCTCAGAAGGAACGGCAGAGGTAGAAGACAGAGATAGAGTATATCCATGTGTCTGATCTACACCTCTCTCAGCCTGCTCAGAAGGAACAGTAGAGGTAGAAGACAGAGATAGGGAATATCCACGTGTCTCACTCAGCCTGCTCAGAAGGAACAGCAGAGGTAGAAGACAGAGATAGAGTATATCCATGTGTCTGATCTACACCTCACTCAGCCTGCTCAGAAGGAACAGTAGAGGTAGAAGACAGAGATAGAGTATATCCACGTGTCTCACTCAGCCTGCTCAGAAGGAACGGCAGAGGTAGAAGACAGAGATAGAGTATATCCATGTGTCTGATCTACACCTCTCTCAGCCTGCTCAGAAGGAACAGTAGAGGTAGAAGACAGAGATAGGGAATATCCACGTGTCTCACTCAGCCTGCTTAGAAGGAACAGCAGAGGTAGAAGACAGAGATAGAGTATATCCACGTGTCTCACTCAGCCAGCTCAGAAGGAACAGCAGAGGTAGAAGACAGAGATAGAGTATATCCATGTGTCTGATCTACACCTCACTCAGCCTGCTCAGAAGGAACAGTAGAGGTAGAAGACAGAGATAGAGTATATCCACGTGTCTGATCTACACCTCATTCAGCCTGCCCAGAAGGATCAGCAGAGGTAGAAGACAGAGATAGAGTATATCCACGTGTCTGATCTACACCTCACTCAGCCTGCTCTGAATGAACAGCAGATTTAGAAGACAGAGATAGAGTATATCCACGTGTCTCACTCAGCCTGCTTAGAAGGAACAGCAGAGGTAGAAGACAGAGATAGAGTATATCCACGTGTCTCACTCAGCCTGCTCAGAAGGAACAGCAGAGGTAGAAGACAGAGATAGAGTATATCCATGTGTCTGATCTACACCTCACTCAGCCTGCTCAGAAGGAACGGCAGAGGTAGAAGACAGAGATAGAGTATATCCACGTGTCTGATCTACACCTCATTTAGCCTGCCCAGAAGGATCAGCAGAGGTAGAAGACAGAGATAGAGTATATCCACGTGTCTGATCTACACCTCACTCAGCCTGCTCTGAATGAACAGCAGATTTAGAAGACAGAGATAGAGTATATCCACGTGTCTCACTCAGCCTGCTTAGAAGGAACAGCAGAGGTAGAAGACAGAGATAGAGTATATCCACGTGTCTCACTCAGCCTGCTCAGAAGGAACAGCAGAGGTAGAAGACAGAGATAGAGTATATCCATGTGTCTGATCTACACCTCACTCAGCCTGCTCAGAAGGAACAGTAGAGGTAGAAGACAGAGATAGAGTATATCCACGTGTCTCACTCAGCCTTCTCAGAAGGAACGGCAGAGGTAGAAGACAGAGATAGAGTATATCCATGTGTCTGATCTACACCTCACTCAGCCTGCTCAGAAGGAACGGCAGAGGTAGAAGACAGAGATAGAGTATATCCACGTGTCTGATCTACACCTCATTCAGCCTGCCCAGAAGGATCAGCAGAGGTAGAAGACAGAGATAGAGTATATCCACGTGTCTGATCTACACCTCACTCAGCCTGCTCTGAATGAACAGCAGATTTAGAAGACAGAGATAGAGTATATCCACGTGTCTCACTCAGCCTGCTTAGAAGGAACAGCAGAGGTAGAAGACAGAGATAGAGTATATCCACGTGTCTCACTCAGCCTGCTCAGAAGGAACAGCAGAGGTAGAAGACAGAGATAGAGTATATCCATGTGTCTGATCTACACCTCACTCAGCCTGCTCAGAAGGAACAGTAGAGGTAGAAGACAGAGATAGAGTATATCCACGTGTCTCACTCAGCCTTCTCAGAAGGAACGGCAGAGGTAGAAGACAGAGATAGAGTATATCCATGTGTCTGATCTACACCTCACTCAGCCTGCTCAGAAGGAACAGTAGACGTAGAAGACAGAGATAGGGAATATCCACGTGTCTCACTCAGCCTGCTTAGAAGGAACAGCAGAGGTAGAAGACAGAGATAGAGTATATCCACGTGTCTCACTCAGCCTGCTCAGAAGGAACAGCAGAGGTAGAAGACAGAGATAGAGTATATCCATGTGTCTGATCTACACCTCACTCAGCCTGCTCAGAAGGAACAGTAGAGGTAGAAGACAGAGATAGGGAATATCCACGTGTCTCACTCAGCCTGCTCAGAAGGAACGGCAGAGGTAGAAGACAGAGATAGAGTATATCCACGTGTCTGATCTACACCTCACTCAGCCTGCCCAGAAGGATCAGCAGAGGTAGAAGACAGAGATAGAGTATATCCACGTGTCTCACTCAGCCTGCTCAGAAGGAACAGCAGAGGTATAAGACACATATAGAGTATATCCACGTGTCTCACTCAGCCTGCTCAGAAGGAACAGCAGAGGTAGAAGACAGAGATAGAGTATATCCACGTGTCTCACTCTGCCTGCTCATTAGGAACAGCAGAGGTAGAAGACAGAGATAGAGTATATCCACGTGTCCTAGCTCCACCTCACTCAGCCTGCTCAGAAGGAACAGCAGAGGTAGAAGGCAGAGATATAATATATCCACGTGTCTGATCTACACCTCACTCAGCCTGCTCAGAAGGAACAGCAGAGGTAGAAGACAGAGATAGAGTATATCCACGTGTCTGCTCTACACCTCACTCAGCCTGCTCAGAAGGAACAGTAGAGGTAGAAGACAGAGATAGGGAATATCCACGTGTCTCACCCAGCCTGCTCAGAAGGAACGGCAGAGGTAGAAGACAGAGATAGAGTATATCCACGTGTCTGATCTACACCTCACTCAGCCTGCTCAGAAGGAACAGCAGAGGTAGAATACAGAGATAGAGTATATCCACGTGTCTGATCTACACCTCACTCAGCCTGCTCAGAAGGACCAGCAGAGGTAGAAGACAGAGATAGAGTATATCCACGTGTCTCACTCAGCCTGCTCAGAAGGAACAGCAGAGGTAGAAGACAGAGATAGAGTATATCCACGTGTCTCACTCAGCCTGCTCAGAAGGAACAGCAGAGGTAGAAGACAGAGATAGAGTATATCCACGTGTCTCACTCAGCCTGCTCAGAAGGAACAGCAGAGGTAGAAGACAAAGATAGAGTATATCCACGTGTCTCACTCAGCCTGCTCAGAAGGAACAGCAGAGGTAGAAGACAGAGATAGAGTGTATCCACGTGTCTCACTCAGACTGCTCAGAAGGAACAGCAGAGGTAGAAGACAGAGATAGAGTATATCCACGTGTCTCACTCAGCCTGCTCAGAAGGAACGGCAGAGGTAGAAGACAGAGATAGAGTATATCCACGTGTCTGATCTACACCTCATTCAGCCTGCCCAGAAGGATCAGCAGAGGTAGAAGACAGAGATAGAGTATATCCACGTGTCTGATCTACACCTCACTCAGCCTGCTCTGAATGAACAGCAGATTTAGAAGACAGAGATAGAGTATATCCACGTGTCTCACTCAGCCTGCTTAGAAGGAACAGCAGAGGTAGAAGACAGAGATAGAGTATATCCACGTGTCTCACTCAGCCTGCTCAGAAGGAACAGCAGAGGTAGAAGACAGAGATAGAGTATATCCATGTGTCTGATCTACACCTCACTCAGCCTGCTCAGAAGGAACAGTAGAGGTAGAAGACAGAGATAGAGTATATCCACGTGTCTCACTCAGCCTTCTCAGAAGGAACGGCAGAGGTAGAAGACAGAGATAGAGTATATCCATGTGTCTGATCTACACCTCACTCAGCCTGCTCAGAAGGAACAGTAGAGGTAGAAGACAGAGATAGGGAATATCCACGTGTCTCACTCAGCCTGCTTAGAAGGAACAGCAGAGGTAGAAGACAGAGATAGAGTATATCCACGTGTCTCACTCAGCCTGCTCAGAAGGAACAGCAGAGGTAGAAGACAGAGATAGAGTATATCCATGTGTCTGATCTACACCTCACTCAGCCTGCTCAGAAGGAACAGTAGAGGTAGAAGACAGAGATAGGGAATATCCACGTGTCTCACTCAGCCTGCTCAGAAGGAACGGCAGAGGTAGAAGACAGAGATAGAGTATATCCACGTGTCTGATCTACACCTCACTCAGCCTGCTCAGAAGGAACAGCAGAGGTAGAATACAGAGATAGAGTATATCCACGTGTCTGATCTACACCTCACTCAGCCTGCTCAGAAGGACCAGCAGAGGTAGAAGACAGAGATAGAGTATATCCATGTGTCTGATCTACACCTCACTCAGCCTGCTCAGAAGGAACAGTAGAGGTAGAAGACAGAGATAGGGAATATCCACGTGTCTCACTCAGCCTGCTTAGAAGGAACAGCAGAGGTAGAAGACAGAGATAGAGTATATCCATGTGTCTGATCTACACCTCACTCAGCCTGCTCAGAAGGAACAGTAGAGGTAGAAGACAGAGATAGAGTATATCCACGTGTCTCACTCAGCCTGCTCAGAAGGAACGGCAGAGGTAGAAGACAGAGATAGAGTATATCCATGTGTCTGATCTACACCTCTCTCAGCCTGCTCAGAAGGAACAGTAGAGGTAGAAGACAGAGATAGGGAATATCCACGTGTCTCACTCAGCCTGCTCAGAAGGAACAGCAGAGGTAGAAGACAGAGATAGAGTATATCCATGTGTCTGATCTACACCTCACTCAGCCTGCTCAGAAGGAACAGTAGAGGTAGAAGACAGAGATAGAGTATATCCACGTGTCTCACTCAGCCTGCTCAGAAGGAACGGCAGAGGTAGAAGACAGAGATAGAGTATATCCATGTGTCTGATCTACACCTCTCTCAGCCTGCTCAGAAGGAACAGTAGAGGTAGAAGACAGAGATAGGGAATATCCACGTGTCTCACTCAGCCTGCTTAGAAGGAACAGCAGAGGTAGAAGACAGAGATAGAGTATATCCACGTGTCTCACTCAGCCAGCTCAGAAGGAACAGCAGAGGTAGAAGACAGAGATAGAGTATATCCATGTGTCTGATCTACACCTCACTCAGCCTGCTCAGAAGGAACAGTAGAGGTAGAAGACAGAGATAGAGTATATCCACGTGTCTGATCTACACCTCATTCAGCCTGCCCAGAAGGATCAGCAGAGGTAGAAGACAGAGATAGAGTATATCCACGTGTCTGATCTACACCTCACTCAGCCTGCTCTGAATGAACAGCAGATTTAGAAGACAGAGATAGAGTATATCCACGTGTCTCACTCAGCCTGCTTAGAAGGAACAGCAGAGGTAGAAGACAGAGATAGAGTATATCCACGTGTCTCACTCAGCCTGCTCAGAAGGAACAGCAGAGGTAGAAGACAGAGATAGAGTATATCCATGTGTCTGATCTACACCTCACTCAGCCTGCTCAGAAGGAACAGTAGAGGTAGAAGACAGAGATAGAGTATATCCACGTGTCTGATCTACACCTCATTCAGCCTGCCCAGAAGGATCAGCAGAGGTAGAAGACAGAGATAGAGTATATCCACGTGTCTGATCTACACCTCACTCAGCCTGCTCTGAATGAACAGCAGATTTAGAAGACAGAGATAGAGTATATCCACGTGTCTCACTCAGCCTGCTCAGAAGGAACAGCAGAGGTAGAAGACAGAGATAGAGTATATCCATGTGTCTGATCTACACCTCACTCAGCCTGCTCAGAAGGAACAGTAGAGGTAGAAGACAGAGATAGAGTATATCCACGTGTCTCACTCAGCCTTCTCAGAAGGAACGGCAGAGGTAGAAGACAGAGATAGAGTATATCCATGTGTCTGATCTACACCTCACTCAGCCTGCTCAGAAGGAACGGCAGAGGTAGAAGACAGAGATAGAGTATATCCACGTGTCTGATCTACACCTCATTCAGCCTGCCCAGAAGGATCAGCAGAGGTAGAAGACAGAGATAGAGTATATCCACGTGTCTGATCTACACCTCACTCAGCCTGCTCTGAATGAACAGCAGATTTAGAAGACAGAGATAGAGTATATCCACGTGTCTCACTCAGCCTGCTTAGAAGGAACAGCAGAGGTAGAAGACAGAGATAGAGTATATCCACGTGTCTCACTCAGCCTGCTCAGAAGGAACAGCAGAGGTAGAAGACAGAGATAGAGTATATCCATGTGTCTGATCTACACCTCACTCAGCCTGCTCAGAAGGAACAGTAGAGGTAGAAGACAGAGATAGAGTATATCCACGTGTCTCACTCAGCCTTCTCAGAAGGAACGGCAGAGGTAGAAGACAGAGATAGAGTATATCCATGTGTCTGATCTACACCTCACTCAGCCTGCTCAGAAGGAACAGTAGAGGTAGAAGACAGAGATAGAGTATATCCACGTGTCTCACTCAGCCTTCTCAGAAGGAACGGCAGAGGTAGAAGACAGAGATAGAGTATATCCATGTGTCTGATCTACACCTCACTCAGCCTGCTCAGAAGGAACAGTAGAGGTAGAAGACAGAGATAGGGAATATCCACGTGTCTCACTCAGCCTGCTTAGAAGGAACAGCAGAGGTAGAAGACAGAGATAGAGTATATCCACGTGTCTCACTCAGCCTGCTCAGAAGGAACAGCAGAGGTAGAAGACAGAGATAGAGTATATCCATGTGTCTGATCTACACCTCACTCAGCCTGCTCAGAAGGAACAGTAGAGGTAGAAGACAGAGATAGGGAATATCCACGTGTCTCACTCAGCCTGCTCAGAAGGAACGGCAGAGGTAGAAGACAGAGATAGAGTATATCCACGTGTCTGATCTACACCTCACTCAGCCTGCTCAGAAGGAACAGCAGAGGTAGAATACAGAGATAGAGTATATCCACGTGTCTGATCTACACCTCACTCAGCCTGCTCAGAAGGACCAGCAGAGGTAGAAGACAGAGATAGAGTATATCCATGTGTCTGATCTACACCTCACTCAGCCTGCTCAGAAGGAACAGTAGAGGTAGAAGACAGAGATAGGGAATATCCACGTGTCTCACTCAGCCTGCTTAGAAGGAACAGCAGAGGTAGAAGACAGAAATAGAGTATATCCATGTGTCTGATCTACACCTCACTCAGCCTGCTCAGAAGGAACAGTAGAGGTAGAAGACAGAGATAGAGTATATCCACGTGTCTCACTCAGCCTGCTCAGAAGGAACGGCAGAGGTAGAAGACAGAGATAGAGTATATCCATGTGTCTGATCTACACCTCTCTCAGCCTGCTCAGAAGGAACAGTAGAGGTAGAAGACAGAGATAGGGAATATCCACGTGTCTCACTCAGCCTGCTCAGAAGGAACGGCAGAGGTAGAAGACAGAGATAGAGTATATCCATGTGTCTGATCTACACCTCTCTCAGCCTGCTCAGAAGGAACAGTAGAGGTAGAAGACAGAGATAGGGAATATCCACGTGTCTCACTCAGCCTGCTTAGAAGGAACAGCAGAGGTAGAAGACAGAGATAGAGTATATCCACGTGTCTCACTCAGCCAGCTCAGAAGGAACAGCAGAGGTAGAAGACAGAGATAGAGTATATCCATGTGTCTGATCTACACCTCACTCAGCCTGCTCAGAAGGAACAGTAGAGGTAGAAGACAGAGATAGAGTATATCCACGTGTCTCACTCAGCCTGCTCAGAAGGAACGGCAGAGGTAGAAGACAGAGATAGAGTATATCCACGTGTCTGATCTACACCTCATTCAGCCTGCCCAGAAGGATCAGCAGAGGTAGAAGACAGAAATAGAGTATATCCACGTGTCTCACTCAGCCTGCTCCGAAGGAACAGCAGAGGTATAAGACACATATAGAGTATATCCACGTGTCTCACTCAGCCTGCTCAGAAGGAACAGCAGAGGTAGAAGACAGAGATAGAGTATATCCACGTGTCTCACTCTGCCTGCTCAGAAGGAACAGCAGAGGTAGAAGACAGAGATAGAGTATATCCACGTGTCTTAGCTCCACCTCACTCAGCCTGCTCAGAAGGAACAGCAGAGGTAGAAGGCAGAGATATAATATATCCACGTGTCTGATCTACACCTCACTCAGCCTGCTCAGAAGGAACAGCAGAGGTAGAAGACAGAGATAAAGTATATACACGTGTCTGATCTACACCTCACTCAGCCTGCTCAGAAGGAACAGCAGAGGTAGAAGACAGAGATAGAGTATATCCACGTGTCTGATCTACACCTCACTCAGCCTGCTCAGAAGGAACAGTAGAGGTAGAAGACAGAGATAGAGTATATCCACGTGTCTGATCTACACCTCACTCAGCCTGCTCAGAAGGAACAGCAGAAGTAGAAGACAGAGATAGAGTATATCCACGTGTCTCACTCAGCCTGCTCAGAAGGAACGGCAGAGGTAGAAGACAGAGATAGAGTATATCCACGTGTCTGATCTACACCTCACTCAGCCTGCTCAGAAGGAACAGCAGAGGTAGAAGACAGAGATAGAGTATATCCACGTGTCTGATCTACACCTCACTCAGCCTGCTCAGAAGGAACAGCAGAGGTAGAAGACAGAGATAGAGTATATCCACAGTGTGTGATCTACACCTCACCCCGCTCAGAAGGAACAGTAGAGGTAGAAGACAGAGATAGAGTATATCCACGTGTCTGATCTACACCTCATTCAGCCTGCCCAGAAGGATCAGCAGAGGTAGAAGACAGAGATAGAGTATATCCACGTGTCTGATCTACACCTCACTCAGCCTGCTCTGAATGAACAGCAGATTTAGAAGACAGAGATAGAGTATATCCACGTGTCTCACTCAGCCTGCTCAGAAGGACCAGCAGAGGTAGAAGACAGAGATAGAGTATATCCATGTGTCTGATCTACACCTCACTCAGCCTGCTCAGAAGGAACAGTAGAGGTAGAAGACAGAGATAGGGAATATCCACGTGTCTCACTCAGCCTGCTTAGAAGGAACAGCAGAGGTAGAAGACAGAGATAGAGTATATCCACGTGTCTCACTCAGCCTGCTCAGAAGGAACAGCAGAGGTAGAAGACAGAGATAGAGTATATCCATGTGTCTGATCTACACCTCACTCAGCCTGCTCAGAAGGAACAGTAGAGGTAGAAGACAGAAATAGAGTATATCCACGTGTCTCACTCAGCATTCTCAGAAGGAACGGCAGAGGTAGAAGACAGAGATAGAGTATATCCATGTGTCTGATCTACACCTCACTCAGCCTGCTCAGAAGGAACAGTAGAGGTAGAAGACAGAGATAGGGAATATCCACGTGTCTCACTCAGCCTGCTTAGAAGGAACAGCAGAGGTAGAAGACAGAGATAGAGTATATCCACGTGTCTCACTCAGCCTGCTCAGAAGGAACAGCAGAGGTAGAAGACAGAGATAGAGTATATCCATGTGTCTGATCTACACCTCACTCAGCCTGCTCAGAAGGAATAGTAGAGGTAGAAGACAGAGATAGGGAATATCCACGTGTCTCACTCAGCCTGCTCAGAAGGAACGGCAGAGGTAGAAGACAGAGATAGAGTATATCCACGTGTCTGATCTACACCTCACTCAGCCTGCTCAGAAGGAACAGCAGAAGTAGAATACAGAGATAGAGTATATCCACGTGTCTGATCTACACCTCACTCAGCCTGCTCAGAAGGACCAGCAGAGGTAGAAGACAGAGATAGAGTATATCCATGTGTCTGATCTACACCTCACTCAGCCTGCTCAGAAGGAACAGTAGAGGTAGAAGACAGAGATAGGGAATATCCACGTGTCTCACTCAGCCTGCTTAGAAGGAACAGCAGAGGTAGAAGACAGAGATAGAGTATATCCACGTGTCTCACTCAGCCTGCTCAGAAGGAACAGCAGAGGTAGAAGACAGAGATAGAGTATATCCATGTGTCTGATCTACACCTCACTCAGCCTGCTCAGAAGGAACAGTAGAGGTAGAAGACAGAGATAGAGTATATCCACGTGTCTCACTCAGCCTGCTCAGAAGGAACGGCAGAGGTAGAAGACAGAGATAGAGTATATCCATGTGTCTGATCTACACCTCTCTCAGCCTGCTCAGAAGGAACAGTAGAGGTAGAAGACAGAGATAGGGAATATCCACGTGTCTCACTCAGCCTGCTTAGAAGGAACAGCAGAGGTAGAAGACAGAGATAGAGTATATCCACGTGTCTCACTCAGCCAGCTCAGAAGGAACAGCAGAGGTAGAAGACAGAGATAGAGTATATCCATGTGTCTGATCTACACCTCACTCAGCCTGCTCAGAAGGAACAGTAGAGGTAGAAGACAGAGATAGAGTATATCCACGTGTCTCACTCAGCCTGCTCAGAAGGAACGGCAGAGGTAGAAGACAGAGATAGAGTATATCCACGTGTCTGATCTACACCTCATTCAGCCTGCCCAGAAGGATCAGCAGAGGTAGAAGACAGAGATAGAGTATATCCACGTGTCTCACTCAGCCTGCTCCGAAGGAACAGCAGAGGTATAAGACACATATAGAGTATATCCACGTGTCTCACTCAGCCTGCTCAGAAGGAACAGCAGAGGTAGAAGACAGAGATAGAGTATATCCACGTGTCTCACTCTGCCTGCTCAGAAGGAACAGCAGAGGTAGAAGACAGAGATAGAGTATATCCACGTGTCTTAGCTCCACCTCACTCAGCCTGCTCAGAAGGAACAGCAGAGGTAGAAGGCAGAGATATAATATATCCACGTGTCTGATCTACACCTCACTCAGCCTGCTCAGAAGGAACAGCAGAGGTAGAAGACAGAGATAAAGTATATACACGTGTCTGATCTACACCTCACTCAGCCTGCTCAGAAGGAACAGCAGAGGTAGAAGACAGAGATAGAGTATATCCACGTGTCTGATCTACACCTCACTCAGCCTGCTCAGAAGGAACAGTAGAGGTAGAAGACAGAGATAGAGTATATCCACGTGTCTGATCTACACCTCACTCAGCCTGCTCAGAAGGAACAGCAGAAGTAGAAGACAGAGATAGAGTATATCCACGTGTCTCACTCAGCCTGCTCAGAAGGAACGGCAGAGGTAGAAGACAGAGATAGAGTATATCCACGTGTCTGATCTACACCTCACTCAGCCTGCTCAGAAGGAACAGCAGAGGTAGAAGACAGAGATAGAGTATATCCACGTGTCTGATCTACACCTCACTCAGCCTGCTCAGAAGGAACAGCAGAGGTAGAAGACAGAGATAGAGTATATCCACGTGTCTCACTCAGCCTGCTCAGAAGGAACAGCAAAGGTAGAAGACAGAGTTAGAGTATATCCACAGTGTGTGATCTACACCTCACCCCGCTCAGAAGGAACAGTAGAGGTAGAAGACAGAGATAGAGTATATCCACGTGTCTGATCTACACCTCACTCAGCCTGCTCAGAAGGAACAGCAGAGGTAGAAAACAGGGATAGAGTATATCCACGTGTCTCACTCAGCCTGCTCAGAAGGAACAGCAGAGGTAGAAGACAGAGATAGAGTATATCTACACCTCACTCAGCCTGCTCAGAAGAAACAACAGAGGTAGAAGACAGAGATAGAGTATATCCACGTGTCTCACTCAGTCTGCTTAGAAGGAACAGCAGAGGTAGAAGACAGAGATAGAGTATATCCACGTGTCTGATCTACACCTCACTCAGCCTGCTCAAAAGAAACAGCAGAGGTAGAAGACAGAGATGAGTATATCCACGTGTTTGATCTACACCTCACTCAGCCTGCTCAGATGGAACAGCAGAGGTAGAAGACAGAGATAGAATGTATCCACGTGTCTAATCTACACCTCACTCAGCCTGCTCAGAAGGAACAGCAGAGATAGAAGACAGAGATAGAGTATATCCACGTGTCTCACACAGCCTGCTCAGAAGGAACAGCAGAGGTAGAAGACAGAGATAGAGTATAACCACGTGTCTGATCTACACCTTACTCAGCCTGCTCAGAAGGAACAGCAGAGGTAGAAGACAGATAGAGTATATCCACGTGTCTGATCTACACCTCACTCAGCCTGCTCAAAAGGAACAGCAGAGGTAGAAGACAGAGATAGAGTACATCCACGTGTCTCACTCAGCCTGCTCAGAAGGAACAGCAGAGGTATAAGACAGAGATAGAGTATATCCACGTATCTGATCTACACCTCACTCAGCCTGCTCAGAAGGAACAGCAGGGGTAGAAGACAGAGATAGAGTATATCCACGTGTCTCACTCAGCCTGCTCAGAAGGAACAGCAGAGGTAGAAGACAGAGATAGAGTATATCCACGTGTCTTAGCTCCACCTCACTAAGCCTGCTCAGAAGGAACAGCAGAGGTAGAAGGCAGAGATATAATATATCCACGTGTCTGATCTACACCTCACTCAGCCTGCTCAGAAGGAACAGCAGAGGTAGAAGACAGAGATAGAGTATATCCACGTGTCTGATCTACACCTCACTCAGCCTGCTCAGAAGGAACAGCAGAGGTAGAAGACAGAGATAGAGTATATCCACGTGTCTGATCTACACCTCACTCAGCCTGCTCAGAAGGAACAGCAGAGGTAGAAGACAGAGATAGAGTATATCCACGTGTCTCACTCAGCCTGCTCAGAAGGAACAGCAAAGGTAGAAGACAGAGTTAGAGTATATCCACAGTGTGTGATCTACACCTCACCCCGCTCAGAAGGAACAGTAGAGGTAGAAGACAGAGATAGAGTATATCCACGTGTCTGATCTACACCTCACTCAGCCTGCTCAGAAGGAACAGCAGAGGTAGAAAACAGGGATAGAGTATATCCACGTGTCTCACTCAGCCTGCTCAGAAGGAACAGCAGAGGTAGAAGACAGAGATAGAGTATATCTACACCTCACTCAGCCTGCTCAGAAGAAACAACAGAGGTAGAAGACAGAGATAGAGTATATCCACGTGTCTCACTCAGTCTGCTTAGAAGGAACAGCAGAGGTAGAAGACAGAGATAGAGTATATCCACGTGTCTGATCTACACCTCACTCAGCCTGCTCAAAAGAAACAGCAGAGGTAGAAGACAGAGATGAGTATATCCACGTGTTTGATCTACACCTCACTCAGCCTGCTCAGATGGAACAGCAGAGGTATAAGACAGAGATAGAATGTATCCACGTGTCTAATCTACACCTCACTCAGCCTGCTCAGAAGGAACAGCAGAGATAGAAGACAGAGATAGAGTATATCCACGTGTCTCACACAGCCTGCTCAGAAGGAACAGCAGAGGTAGAAGACAGAGATTGAGTATCACCACGTGTCTGATCTACACCTTACTCAGCCTGCTCAGAAGGAACAGCAGAGGTAGAAGACAGATAGAGTATATCCACGTGTCTGATCTACACCTCACTCAGCCTGCTCAAAAGGAACAGCAGAGGTAGAAGACAGAGATAGAGTACATCCACGTGTCTCACTCAGCCTGCTCAGAAGGAACAGCAGAGGTATAAGACAGAGATAGAGTATATCCACGTATCTGATCTACACCTCACTCAGCCTGCTCAGAAGGAACAGCAGGGGTAGAAGACAGAGATAGAGTATATCCACGTGTCTCACTCAGCCTGCTCAGAAGGAACAGCAGAGGTAGAAGACAGAGATAGAGTATATCCACGTGTCTCACTCAGCCTGCTCAGAAGGAACAGCAGAGGTAGAAGACAGAGATAGAGTATATCCATGTGTCTGATCTACACCTCACTCAGCCTGCTCAGAAGGAACAGTAGAGGTAGAAGACAGAGATAGAGTATATCCATGTGTCTCACTCAGCCTGCTCAGAAGGAACGGCAGAGGTAGAAGACAGAGATAGAGTATATCCACGTGTCTGATCTACACCTCACTCAGCCTGCCCAGAAGGATCAGCAGAGGTAGAAGACAGAGATAGAGTATATCCACGTGTCTCACTCAGCCTGCTCAGAAGGAACAGCAGAGATATAAGACACATATAGAGTATATCCACGTGTCTCACTCAGCCTGCTCAGAAGGAACAGCAGAGGTAGAAGACAGATATAGAGTATATCCACGTGTCTCACTCTGCCTGCTCATTAGGAACAGCAGAGGTAGAAGACAGAGATAGAGTATATCCACGTGTCTGCTCTACACCTCACTCAGCCTGCTCAGAAGGAACAGCAGAGGTAGAAAACAGGGATAGAGTATATCCACGTGTCTCACTCAGCCTGCTCAGAAGAACAGCAGAGGTAGAAGACAGAGATAGAGTATATCTACACCTCACTCAGCCTGCTCAGAAGAAACAACAGAGGTACAAGACAGAGATAGAGTATATCCACGTGTCTCACTCAGCCTGCTCAGAAGGAACGGCAGAGGTAGAAGACAGAGATAGAGTATATCCACGTGTCTGATCTACACCTCACTCAGCCTGCCCAGAAGGATCAGCAGAGGTAGAAGACAGAGATAGAGTATATCCACGTGTCTCACTCAGCCTGCTCAGAAGGAACAGCAGAGGTATAAGACACATATAGAGTATATCCACGTGTCTCACTCAGCCTGCTCAGAAGGAACAGCAGAGGTAGAAGACAGAGATAGAGTATATCCACGTGTCTCACTCTGCCTGCTCATTAGGAACAGCAGAGGTAGAAGACAGAGATAGAGTATATCCACGTGTCCTAGCTCCACCTCACTCAGCCTGCTCAGAAGGAACAGCAGAGGTAGAAGGCAGAGATATAATATATCCACGTGTCTGATCTACACCTCACTCAGCCTGCTCAGAAGGAACAGCAGAGGTAGAAGACAGAGATAGAGTATATCCACGTGTCTGCTCTACACCTCACTCAGCCTGCTCAGAAGGAACAGTAGAGGTAGAAGACAGAGATAGGGAATATCCACGTGTCTCACCCAGCCTGCTCAGAAGGAACGGCAGAGGTAGAAGACAGAGATAGAGTATATCCACGTGTCTGATCTACACCTCACTCAGCCTGCTCAGAAGGAACAGCAGAGGTAGAATACAGAGATAGAGTATATCCACGTGTCTGATCTACACCTCACTCAGCCTGCTCAGAAGGACCAGCAGAGGTAGAAGACAGAGATAGAGTATATCCACGTGTCTCACTCAGCCTGCTCAGAAGGAACAGCAGAGGTAGAAGACAGAGATAGAGTATATCCACGTGTCTCACTCAGCCTGCTCAGAAGGAACAGCAGAGGTAGAAGACAGAGATAGAGTATATCCACGTGTCTCACTCAGCCTGCTCAGAAGGAACAGCAGAGGTAGAAGACAGAGATAGAGTATATCCACGTGTCTCACTCAGCCTGCTCAGAAAGAACAGCAGAGGTAGAAGACAGAGATAGAGTGTATCCACGTGTCTCACTCAGCCTGCTCAGAAGGAACAGCAGAGGTAGAAGACAGAGATAGAGTATATCCACGTGTCTCACTCAGCCTGCTCAGAAGGAACAGCAGAGGTAGAAGACAGAGATAGAGTATATCCACGTGTCTGATCTACACCTCACTCAGCCTGCTCAGAAGGAACAGTAGAGGTAGAAGACAGAGATAGAGTATATCCACGTGTCTGATCTACACCTCACTCAGCCTGCTCAGAAGGAACAGCAGAAGTAGAAGACAGAGATAGAGTATATCCACGTGTCTCACTCAGCCTGCTCAGAAGGAACGGCAGAGGTAGAAGACAGAGATAGAGTATATCCACGTGTCTGATCTACACCTCACTCAGCCTGCTCAGAAGGAACAGCAGAGGTAGAAGACAGAGATAGAGTATATCCACGTGTCTGATCTACACCTCACTCAGCCTGCTCAGAAGGAACAGCAGAGGTAGAAGACAGAGATAGAGTATATCCACGTGTCTCACTCAGCCTGCTCAGAAGGAACAGCAAAGGTAGAAGACAGAGTTAGAGTATATCCACAGTGTGTGATCTACACCTCACCCCGCTCAGAAGGAACAGTAGAGGTAGAAGACAGAGATAGAGTATATCCACGTGTCTGATCTACACCTCACTCAGCCTGCTCAGAAGGAACAGCAGAGGTAGAAAACAGGGATAGAGTATATCCACGTGTCTCACTCAGCCTGCTCAGAAGGAACAGCAGAGGTAGAAGACAGAGATAGAGTATATCTACACCTCACTCAGCCTGCTCAGAAGAAACAACAGAGGTAGAAGACAGAGATAGAGTATATCCACGTGTCTCACTCAGTCTGCTTAGAAGGAACAGCAGAGGTAGAAGACAGAGATAGAGTATATCCACGTGTCTGATCTACACCTCACTCAGCCTGCTCAAAAGAAACAGCAGAGGTAGAAGACAGAGATGAGTATATCCACGTGTTTGATCTACACCTCACTCAGCCTGCTCAGATGGAACAGCAGAGGTAGAAGACAGAGATAGAATGTATCCACGTGTCTAATCTACACCTCACTCAGCCTGCTCAGAAGGAACAGCAGAGATAGAAGACAGAGATAGAGTATATCCACGTGTCTCACACAGCCTGCTCAGAAGGAACAGCAGAGGTAGAAGACAGAGATAGAGTATAACCACGTGTCTGATCTACACCTTACTCAGCCTGCTCAGAAGGAACAGCAGAGGTAGAAGACAGATAGAGTATATCCACGTGTCTGATCTACACCTCACTCAGCCTGCTCAAAAGGAACAGCAGAGGTAGAAGACAGAGATAGAGTACATCCACGTGTCTCACTCAGCCTGCTCAGAAGGAACAGCAGAGGTATAAGACAGAGATAGAGTATATCCACGTATCTGATCTACACCTCACTCAGCCTGCTCAGAAGGAACAGCAGGGGTAGAAGACAGAGATAGAGTATATCCACGTGTCTCACTCAGCCTGCTCAGAAGGAACAGCAGAGGTAGAAGACAGAGATAGAGTATATCCACGTGTCTTAGCTCCACCTCACTAAGCCTGCTCAGAAGGAACAGCAGAGGTAGAAGGCAGAGATATAATATATCCACGTGTCTGATCTACACCTCACTCAGCCTGCTCAGAAGGAACAGCAGAGGTAGAAGACAGAGATAGAGTATATCCACGTGTCTGATCTACACCTCACTCAGCCTGCTCAGAAGGAACAGCAGAGGTAGAAGACAGAGATAGAGTATATCCACGTGTCTGATCTACACCTCACTCAGCCTGCTCAGAAGGAACAGCAGAGGTAGAAGACAGAGATAGAGTATATCCACGTGTCTCACTCAGCCTGCTCAGAAGGAACAGCAAAGGTAGAAGACAGAGTTAGAGTATATCCACAGTGTGTGATCTACACCTCACCCCGCTCAGAAGGAACAGTAGAGGTAGAAGACAGAGATAGAGTATATCCACGTGTCTGATCTACACCTCACTCAGCCTGCTCAGAAGGAACAGCAGAGGTAGAAAACAGGGATAGAGTATATCCACGTGTCTCACTCAGCCTGCTCAGAAGGAACAGCAGAGGTAGAAGACAGAGATAGAGTATATCTACACCTCACTCAGCCTGCTCAGAAGAAACAACAGAGGTAGAAGACAGAGATAGAGTATATCCACGTGTCTCACTCAGTCTGCTTAGAAGGAACAGCAGAGGTAGAAGACAGAGATAGAGTATATCCACGTGTCTGATCTACACCTCACTCAGCCTGCTCAAAAGAAACAGCAGAGGTAGAAGACAGAGATGAGTATATCCACGTGTTTGATCTACACCTCACTCAGCCTGCTCAGATGGAACAGCAGAGGTATAAGACAGAGATAGAATGTATCCACGTGTCTAATCTACACCTCACTCAGCCTGCTCAGAAGGAACAGCAGAGATAGAAGACAGAGATAGAGTATATCCACGTGTCTCACACAGCCTGCTCAGAAGGAACAGCAGAGGTAGAAGACAGAGATTGAGTATCACCACGTGTCTGATCTACACCTTACTCAGCCTGCTCAGAAGGAACAGCAGAGGTAGAAGACAGATAGAGTATATCCACGTGTCTGATCTACACCTCACTCAGCCTGCTCAAAAGGAACAGCAGAGGTAGAAGACAGAGATAGAGTACATCCACGTGTCTCACTCAGCCTGCTCAGAAGGAACAGCAGAGGTATAAGACAGAGATAGAGTATATCCACGTATCTGATCTACACCTCACTCAGCCTGCTCAGAAGGAACAGCAGGGGTAGAAGACAGAGATAGAGTATATCCACGTGTCTCACTCAGCCTGCTCAGAAGGAACAGCAGAGGTAGAAGACAGAGATAGAGTATATCCACGTGTCTCACTCAGCCTGCTCAGAAGGAACAGCAGAGGTAGAAGACAGAGATAGAGTATATCCATGTGTCTGATCTACACCTCACTCAGCCTGCTCAGAAGGAACAGTAGAGGTAGAAGACAGAGATAGAGTATATCCATGTGTCTCACTCAGCCTGCTCAGAAGGAACGGCAGAGGTAGAAGACAGAGATAGAGTATATCCACGTGTCTGATCTACACCTCACTCAGCCTGCCCAGAAGGATCAGCAGAGGTAGAAGACAGAGATAGAGTATATCCACGTGTCTCACTCAGCCTGCTCAGAAGGAACAGCAGAGATATAAGACACATATAGAGTATATCCACGTGTCTCACTCAGCCTGCTCAGAAGGAACAGCAGAGGTAGAAGACAGATATAGAGTATATCCACGTGTCTCACTCTGCCTGCTCATTAGGAACAGCAGAGGTAGAAGACAGAGATAGAGTATATCCACGTGTCTGCTCTACACCTCACTCAGCCTGCTCAGAAGGAACAGCAGAGGTAGAAAACAGGGATAGAGTATATCCACGTGTCTCACTCAGCCTGCTCAGAAGAACAGCAGAGGTAGAAGACAGAGATAGAGTATATCTACACCTCACTCAGCCTGCTCAGAAGAAACAACAGAGGTACAAGACAGAGATAGAGTATATCCACGTGTCTCACTCAGCCTGCTCAGAAGGAACGGCAGAGGTAGAAGACAGAGATAGAGTATATCCACGTGTCTGATCTACACCTCACTCAGCCTGCCCAGAAGGATCAGCAGAGGTAGAAGACAGAGATAGAGTATATCCACGTGTCTCACTCAGCCTGCTCAGAAGGAACAGCAGAGGTATAAGACACATATAGAGTATATCCACGTGTCTCACTCAGCCTGCTCAGAAGGAACAGCAGAGGTAGAAGACAGAGATAGAGTATATCCACGTGTCTCACTCTGCCTGCTCATTAGGAACAGCAGAGGTAGAAGACAGAGATAGAGTATATCCACGTGTCCTAGCTCCACCTCACTCAGCCTGCTCAGAAGGAACAGCAGAGGTAGAAGGCAGAGATATAATATATCCACGTGTCTGATCTACACCTCACTCAGCCTGCTCAGAAGGAACAGCAGAGGTAGAAGACAGAGATAGAGTATATCCACGTGTCTGCTCTACACCTCACTCAGCCTGCTCAGAAGGAACAGTAGAGGTAGAAGACAGAGATAGGGAATATCCACGTGTCTCACCCAGCCTGCTCAGAAGGAACGGCAGAGGTAGAAGACAGAGATAGAGTATATCCACGTGTCTGATCTACACCTCACTCAGCCTGCTCAGAAGGAACAGCAGAGGTAGAATACAGAGATAGAGTATATCCACGTGTCTGATCTACACCTCACTCAGCCTGCTCAGAAGGACCAGCAGAGGTAGAAGACAGAGATAGAGTATATCCACGTGTCTCACTCAGCCTGCTCAGAAGGAACAGCAGAGGTAGAAGACAGAGATAGAGTATATCCACGTGTCTCACTCAGCCTGCTCAGAAGGAACAGCAGAGGTAGAAGACAGAGATAGAGTATATCCACGTGTCTCACTCAGCCTGCTCAGAAGGAACAGCAGAGGTAGAAGACAGAGATAGAGTATATCCACGTGTCTCACTCAGCCTGCTCAGAAAGAACAGCAGAGGTAGAAGACAGAGATAGAGTGTATCCACGTGTCTCACTCAGCCTGCTCAGAAGGAACAGCAGAGGTAGAAGACAGAGATAGAGTATATCCACGTGTCTCACTCAGCCTGCTCAGAAGGAACGGCAGAGGTAGAAGACAGAGATAGAGTATATCCACGTGTCTGATCTACACCTCATTCAGCCTGCCCAGAAGGATCAGCAGAGGTAGAAGACAGAGATAGAGTATATCCACGTGTCTGATCTACACCTCACTCAGCCTGCTCTGAATGAACAGCAGATTTAGAAGACAGAGATAGAGTATATCCACGTGTCTCACTCAGCCTGCTCAGAAGGACCAGCAGAGGTATAAGACAGAGATAGAGTATATCCATGTGTCTGATCTACACCTCACTCAGCCTGCTCAGAAGGAACAGTAGAGGTAGAAGACAGAGATAGGGAATATCCACGTGTCTCACACAGCCTGCTCAGAAGGAACAGCAGAGGTAGAAGACAGAGATAGAGTATAACCACGTGTCTGATCTACACCTTACTCAGCCTGCTCAGAAGGAACAGCAGAGGTAGAAGACAGATAGAGTATATCCACGTGTCTGATCTACACCTCACTCAGCCTGCTCAAAAGGAACAGCAGAGGTAGAAGACAGAGATAGAGTACATCCACGTGTCTCACTCAGCCTGCTCAGAAGGAACAGCAGAGGTATAAGACAGAGATAGAGTATATCCACGTATCTGATCTACACCTCACTCAGCCTGCTCAGAAGGAACAGCAGGGGTAGAAGACAGAGATAGAGTATATCCACGTGTCTCACTCAGCCTGCTCAGAAGGAACAGCAGAGGTAGAAGACAGAGATAGAGTATATCCACGTGTCTTAGCTCCACCTCACTAAGCCTGCTCAGAAGGAACAGCAGAGGTAGAAGGCAGAGATATAATATATCCACGTGTCTGATCTACACCTCACTCAGCCTGCTCAGAAGGAACAGCAGAGGTAGAAGACAGAGATAGAGTATATCCACGTGTCTGATCTACACCTCACTCAGCCTGCTCAGAAGGAACAGCAGAGGTAGAAGACAGAGATAGAGTATATCCACGTGTCTGATCTACACCTCACTCAGCCTGCTCAGAAGGAACAGCAGAGGTAGAAGACAGAGATAGAGTATATCCACGTGTCTCACTCAGCCTGCTCAGAAGGAACAGCAAAGGTAGAAGACAGAGTTAGAGTATATCCACAGTGTGTGATCTACACCTCACCCCGCTCAGAAGGAACAGTAGAGGTAGAAGACAGAGATAGAGTATATCCACGTGTCTGATCTACACCTCACTCAGCCTGCTCAGAAGGAACAGCAGAGGTAGAAAACAGGGATAGAGTATATCCACGTGTCTCACTCAGCCTGCTCAGAAGGAACAGCAGAGGTAGAAGACAGAGATAGAGTATATCTACACCTCACTCAGCCTGCTCAGAAGAAACAACAGAGGTAGAAGACAGAGATAGAGTATATCCACGTGTCTCACTCAGTCTGCTTAGAAGGAACAGCAGAGGTAGAAGACAGAGATAGAGTATATCCACGTGTCTGATCTACACCTCACTCAGCCTGCTCAAAAGAAACAGCAGAGGTAGAAGACAGAGATGAGTATATCCACGTGTTTGATCTACACCTCACTCAGCCTGCTCAGATGGAACAGCAGAGGTAGAAGACAGAGATAGAATGTATCCACGTGTCTAATCTACACCTCACTCAGCCTGCTCAGAAGGAACAGCAGAGATAGAAGACAGAGATAGAGTATATCCACGTGTCTCACACAGCCTGCTCAGAAGGAACAGCAGAGGTAGAAGACAGAGATTGAGTATAACCACGTGTCTGATCTACACCTTACTCAGCCTGCTCAGAAGGAACAGCAGAGGTAGAAGACAGATAGAGTATATCCACGTGTCTGATCTACACCTCACTCAGCCTGCTCAAAAGGAACAGCAGAGGTAGAAGACAGAGATAGAGTACATCCACGTGTCTCACTCAGCCTGCTCAGAAGGAACAGCAGAGGTATAAGACAGAGATAGAGTATATCCACGTATCTGATCTACACCTCACTCAGCCTGCTCAGAAGGAACAGCAGGGGTAGAAGACAGAGATAGAGTATATCCACGTGTCTCACTCAGCCTGCTCAGAAGGAACAGCAGAGGTAGAAGACAGAGATAGAGTATATCCACGTGTCTCACTCAGCCTGCTCAGAAGGAACAGCAGAGGTAGAAGACAGAGATAGAGTATATCCATGTGTCTGATCTACACCTCACTCAGCCTGCTCAGAAGGAACAGTAGAGGTAGAAGACAGAGATAGAGTATATCCATGTGTCTCACTCAGCCTGCTCAGAAGGAACGGCAGAGGTAGAAGACAGAGATAGAGTATATCCACGTGTCTGATCTACACCTCACTCAGCCTGCCCAGAAGGATCAGCAGAGGTAGAAGACAGAGATAGAGTATATCCACGTGTCTCACTCAGCCTGCTCAGAAGGAACAGCAGAGATATAAGACACATATAGAGTATATCCACGTGTCTCACTCAGCCTGCTCAGAAGGAACAGCAGAGGTAGAAGACAGAGATAGAGTATATCCACGTGTCTCACTCTGCCTGCTCATTAGGAACAGCAGAGGTAGAAGACAGAGATAGAGTATATCCACGTGTCTGCTCTACACCTCACTCAGCCTGCTCAGAAGGAACAGCAGAGGTAGAAAACAGGGATAGAGTATATCCACGTGTCTCACTCAGCCTGCTCAGAAGAACAGCAGAGGTAGAAGACAGAGATAGAGTATATCTACACCTCACTCAGCCTGCTCAGAAGAAACAACAGAGGTACAAGACAGAGATAGAGTATATCCACGTGTCTCACTCAGCCTGCTCAGAAGGAACGGCAGAGGTAGAAGACAGAGATAGAGTATATCCACGTGTCTGATCTACACCTCACTCAGCCTGCCCAGAAGGATCAGCAGAGGTAGAAGACAGAGATAGAGTATATCCACGTGTCTCACTCAGCCTGCTCAGAAGGAACAGCAGAGGTATAAGACACATATAGAGTATATCCACGTGTCTCACTCAGCCTGCTCAGAAGGAACAGCAGAGGTAGAAGACAGAGATAGAGTATATCCACGTGTCTCACTCTGCCTGCTCATTAGGAACAGCAGAGGTAGAAGACAGAGATAGAGTATATCCACGTGTCCTAGCTCCACCTCACTCAGCCTGCTCAGAAGGAACAGCAGAGGTAGAAGGCAGAGATATAATATATCCACGTGTCTGATCTACACCTCACTCAGCCTGCTCAGAAGGAACAGCAGAGGTAGAAGACAGAGATAGAGTATATCCACGTGTCTGCTCTACACCTCACTCAGCCTGCTCAGAAGGAACAGTAGAGGTAGAAGACAGAGATAGGGAATATCCACGTGTCTCACCCAGCCTGCTCAGAAGGAACGGCAGAGGTAGAAGACAGAGATAGAGTATATCCACGTGTCTGATCTACACCTCACTCAGCCTGCTCAGAAGGAACAGCAGAGGTAGAATACAGAGATAGAGTATATCCACGTGTCTGATCTACACCTCACTCAGCCTGCTCAGAAGGACCAGCAGAGGTAGAAGACAGAGATAGAGTATATCCACGTGTCTCACTCAGCCTGCTCAGAAGGAACAGCAGAGGTAGAAGACAGAGATAGAGTATATCCACGTGTCTCACTCAGCCTGCTCAGAAGGAACAGCAGAGGTAGAAGACAGAGATAGAGTATATCCACGTGTCTCACTCAGCCTGCTCAGAAGGAACAGCAGAGGTAGAAGACAGAGATAGAGTATATCCACGTGTCTCACTCAGCCTGCTCAGAAGGAACAGCAGAGGTAGAAGACAGAGATAGAGTGTATCCACGTGTCTCACTCAGCCTGCTCAGAAGGAACAGCAGAGGTAGAAGACAGAGATAGAGTATATCCACGTGTCTCACTCAGCCTGCTCAGAAGGAACGGCAGAGGTAGAAGACAGAGATAGAGTATATCCACGTGTCTGATCTACACCTCATTCAGCCTGCCCAGAAGGATCAGCAGAGGTAGAAGACAGAGATAGAGTATATCCACGTGTCTGATCTACACCTCACTCAGCCTGCTCTGAATGAACAGCAGATTTAGAAGACAGAGATAGAGTATATCCACGTGTCTCACTCAGCCTGCTCAGAAGGACCAGCAGAGGTATAAGACAGAGATAGAGTATATCCATGTGTCTGATCTACACCTCACTCAGCCTGCTCAGAAGGAACAGTAGAGGTAGAAGACAGAGATAGGGAATATCCACGTGTCTCACTCAGCCTGCTTAGAAGGAACAGCAGAGGTAGAAGACAGAGATAGAGTATATCCACGTGTCTCACTCAGCCTGCTCAGAAGGAACAGCAGAGGTAGAAGACAGAGATAGAGTATATCCATGTGTCTGATCTACACCTCACTCAGCCTGCTCAGAAGGAACAGTAGAGGTAGAAGACAGAGATAGAGTATATCCACGTGTCTCACTCAGCCTTCTCAGAAGGAACGGCAGAGGTAGAAGACAGAGATAGAGTATATCCATGTGTCTGATCTACACCTCACTCAGCCTGCTCAGAAGGAACAGTAGAGGTAGAAGACAGAGATAGGGAATATCCACGTGTCTCACTCAGCCTGCTTAGAAGGAACAGCAGAGGTAGAAGACAGAGATAGAGTATATCCACGTGTCTCACTCAGCCTGCTCAGAAGGAACAGCAGAGGTAGAAGACAGAGATAGAGTATATCCATGTGTCTGATCTACACCTCACTCAGCCTGCTCAGAAGGGACAGTAGAGGTAGAAGACAGAGATAGAGTATATCCACGTGTCTCACTCAGCCTGCTCAGAAGGAACGGCAGAGGTAGAAGACAGAGATAGAGTATATCCACGTGTCTGATCTACACCTCACTCAGCCTGCCCAGAAGGATCAGCAGAGGTAGAAGACAGAGATAGAGTATATCCACGTGTCTCACTCAGCCTGCTCAGAAGGAACAGCAGAGGTATAAGACACATATAGAGTATATCCACGTGTCTCACTCAGCCTGCTCAGAAGGAACAGCAGAGGTAGAAGACAGAGATAGAGTATATCCACGTGTCTCACTCTGCCTGCTCAGAAGGAACAGCAGAGGTAGAAGACAGAGATAGAGTATATCCACGTGTCTTAGCTCCACCTCACTCAGCCTGCTCAGAAGGAACAGCAGAGGTAGAAGGCAGAGATATAATATATCCACGTGTCTGATCTACACCTCACTCAGCCTGCTCAGAAGGAACAGCAGAGGTAGAAGACAGAGATAAAGTATATACACGTGTCTGATCTACACCTCACTCAGCCTGCTCAGAAGGAACAGCAGAGGTAGAAGACAGAGATAGAGTATATCCACGTGTCTGATCTACACCTCACTCAGCCTGCTCAGAAGGAACAGTAGAGGTAGAAGACAGAGATAGAGTATATCCACGTGTCTGATCTACACCTCACTCAGCCTGCTCAGAAGGAACAGCAGAAGTAGAAGACAGAGATAGAGTATATCCACGTGTCTCACTCAGCCTGCTCAGAAGGAACGGCAGAGGTAGAAGACAGAGATAGAGTATATCCACGTGTCTGATCTACACCTCACTCAGCCTGCTCAGAAGGAACAGCAGAGGTAGAAGACAGAGATAGAGTATATCCACGTGTCTGATCTACACCTCACTCAGCCTGCTCAGAAGGAACAGCAGAGGTAGAAGACAGAGATAGAGTATATTGTGACGTCTCACCCCTCTGGGCAGAAGAGAGGCTGCAAGGGCGCCCCCCTCCACAGAGTGAGACGCGGACGGCACGTACCGGAAAGTCTCTGAGCAGCTAGAGACGAGTCCGTTGGGATGGAAATATACCGTCCCAGCATCGGCAGCCTATTTGGTACTGGCTATGGCTTATTATCGGACTTGATTATCTGTAACCCAATCCCTAATGAAGACTCAGAAGACATCAATCAGATAGCAGGTTGACACAGAGTTTACATGTACAACGAATACTGGATACTGGTTTATTCAAGGTCCAAGCAACTCAACTCACAATAATCAACAGAGGGCGTCTTTGTTCACACTTATCTCCCAGCACATGCTCAGATCCCTCCGCCTTGTATGAATACGACAAGGAACAACCTTATACCACTTAATTAATCCTGACGATAGAGGGCGCTTTCCAATAGGGGACTATGGACCAATACACAGTTGCGGCGTATGACCCCATGCATGCACTATTGCTCGATAGCTTGTAATAAGTCTAGGGCCACAACCAGACTAGGGATGTCGCCCCACTCAGCTAATGCTGTGTGGGTTCCGGCAACAAGCCCTTATCACGCACCGACCGCACAACACTGGTATAGCCCTTTGACCCAAAACCCGCCTACAATAACAGCACACAAATCAAGACAGCAATGCACCAGTACGTACCGCAAGCCAAGCATAGGGTGCGGGTCCGTTAAGGATGTACAGGAGACAATTCTCAGGGACAGCTGCCCCTCGCAGCTAATGCTGCAAGAGTCACGGCAACTAGCCCCTACTTCGACCGATCGCACCACCGAGGCCCCTCAGAGGGTCCTAATGTCTCCACACAACCTATTACGGCCCCTACCACCTATCAAGCAAGGTATCGGGTACTTACCGAGAATCTGTCAGATTCTTCCTGTGGACCTAACAAGTAAGGTCCAAAAGCCCTTCTGCTGTCTGTGCAAGCGCCTTTTATAGCCTCGCGGCAGCCTTGCGCTTGCGCTGTGCGCGCTTTACGTGAGCGAAGCAGTGACCCACACTGTCCAATCAGTGTACGCTGGGCGGAGCATGATCGCTGTATAATACATTATCGCTGCCATGCTAACGCGCGCAACCCTAAACTGTACTTACCCTGTCGCGCCGTGCTAGCGCCCTCTGTCGCGTTACATAGCCTCCTGACAGGCCTAAAATGCCCTCATTTAGATAAGCCGAACTTTTACAGAAACGCGACTGAGTGGCATGCATAACAACTTTATTATAAAATCCTGTAAAGAAAACAATATAAAAATACACTTTAAGTAAACTTACCAAACGTCTGAGGTTCAGTTCCCACCTCATCGTGTTTACATATCTTTATAATTAAGAAGTCAAAACAATTAGTTTTATAATCACAAGTATATACAATGATTGCACTGATTCTTTACTTACATAATACAATTGGTTCCACAGGCTTTAAAATACTTGATGGATGGAAAACTTGTATAAAAAGTACTTTTAAGTTTATAAAAATAGAGCTTACAAAAATATAATCAGTATCGTTGATCTTTGGTGTCTGGCTGCACACTTTGTCTTATAAGGCATGCATAGTAAGTAAACAACTCCTTTGACTACATCAGGCTCAGAATGATAGTTCAAAGTTCAAGAGTTCCGGAGTTCATCAGTTCCTCCGAGATCCCGGTAGTGCATACGTGCAGTTCACGTATGCATCTCGGTAGTATGTTCTCTCACGAACCTCTCGTGCGATACACACGCCGTCCACGTAGGTGCATGTCTTTATGCTTTCCACAATGGTGGCCAACTTGGGTACCCGTCTATTTTGTAGTTCCACGCGGGGCTCGGATCCCTGGGCGGTACCTGGCGCACTAGAAGGTTTTGGCTTGGGTGCATCTGGAAAAGGTGCGGCGCTCTTCCTGGGGGCAGGTGTCTTGTCCTTGCTGACAGACTTCTCCTCGGTATCCGAATCATTTTCCAATGGGGGCATCGAGCCAAGACTTATGGCATCATCCTCCACCATCTCTCGTGGAGGTGTTGCGGCCAGCGGTGATAAGCACGGAGGAAGCTGTTCAGCCCTGTAGTGCTTTTTCATATTGTCTCTGCGCTTCCCATGGTAGCCACACCGCCGGCAGTACAGGTATAACACTGGCCCATGTTCTGTTCGCTTGTGCCTCATTAACCCACGGTACTGTAGGTAGGACCTGCCGCAGACATTGCAGTTATGCGGTTTTGCTTCCTCAGGAGGCGCCATCTTACCAACTCTGCAGGAAGTACAAAACAAAACAACTTGTTATAGTCACCGCAATGAACCATGCATAATGATTCTACCTGTACCTAATGGGCAACTTGTGCGCCCTTTTTGGATATCTCCTGTGCAAAGGTGATTCCGATTTGTCTTGGACTGGGTAAGGTACATCGCTGTTGTTATCGCTTCCTGTACACCTATCATCTAATAATTCCGGGTCTGGGGGGTCATGTGATTTCTCAACACGCTCTATAGGTGTATCGTGCTCTTTTACAGGGGTTACTCGGCTGGGGGTACCCCATGGGTCAATCGGAGTACCTTGATATGGTTTTAACCTATCGATATGTACCACACGCGGTTTCGCGCCCTTTGACTTCTGTATCCGGCAAACCACATCGGACAACTTCTTCAGCACCAAATACGGTCCCTCCCATTTTGATTTAAGCTTGTGGCAAACCCATTTCCTTCGCGCGGGGTTGAACAGCCATACAAATTCACTTTCCCTGATACAAGGGTCGGTTGCTCTTCTGTCATAGTTTTTCTTCTGTCGTCTCAAGTTTTTACCCAGGCACCTTTGTGCTCTGTCATGCGCACTCTGGATCTGTTTTCTCAGATTCTCCGCATAGTCGGTCTGCGGCTCCTGCCCAATCACGGCAGGGTGTTCCATCGTTAAGTCTACTGGGAGGGTAACCTCCCGCCCCAGCATCATCACATTTGGGGATTCCCCAAGGCTCTCCTGTGGCGTACACCTATACGCCCCTGTTGCGAATGGGAGATAATTATCCCAATCGCGCTGGCCCTTGTGGGGATCAATCATTAATGACACCATGTTGATCAGTGTCTTGTTGAATCTCTCTACGAGCCCATCTGACTTGGGGTTGTAAGCCGTTGTTCTGGTCTTACTTATTCCAAGTATGCGACACATTTCTTGGAAAATTGCCGATTCAAAGTTGGTCCCCTGGTCCGAATGGACCTCCCTTGGTACGCCAAACCGGCACACAAACTCGCTAACGAACTTAGCAGCCACAGTCTCAGCCCTCGCATCAGGAAGGGCATACGCCTCCATCCATCTAGTAGTGTATTCACCAACTACCAGAATCCCCTGGTTTCCCTCATCCGTTTTAGGGAGAGGACCAACCAGATCCATGGCTACCCTGTCCATGGTTCCTCTGACATTGTACTGTTGCAATGGCGCTACCCGCTTTTTCGGAGGGGGTTTCCTTCTTGCGCACTGATTACACTGGCGAAGACAGACTCTAACATCTGCTGCCATGCCTGACCAGAAATACCGCTGTCTTACACAGGCCAAAGTCTTCTTCAAACCAAGATGGCCGCCAAGTTTCCCACCATGCAACTCTTCAAAAAACTGATGCCTCAAATTCTCGGGCACTATCAGTCTCCATCTGATGGTGCTTCCATCATCCGATTCCCACTGCTGGTATAACACACCATCTCGGACCAACAGCTGGTCCCAGTAAGACCAATATGTCTTACTGGCCGGGGACAGGTGAACTACCTCCGCCCAAGGAGGGCGGTCTTTCTCCTCTTGCTTAGCAATCACTATCCAGCTCATCGTCCCATCTGCCATCTGGGCATCTCTTAGATCACCGTTTCCTAGTGACGGTTGTAAGACGGCAATCCTCACCGCCTGCCCCTCATCACTGTTTGGAGATGTTTGTACTCCATCATCCTTATCACCACTATCACAGTGACTGCATTGTTTGCACGGTCTCCTCGATAAACCGTCAGCATTTGCATGCTTTGCACCAGGGCGGTGCTGTATGGTGACGTCATATTCTGCCACGACCTCCAACCCAAGTTCCGGGTCCTTCATGTTCGTTAACCATCTCAAGGAAGAATGGTCTGTCCTCACCAGAGCCTTCTGTCCGTACAAGTACTGGCGGAAGTATTTAAGATAGACAACTACTGCTAGCAACTCTCGTCGAGTGACGCAATAGTTCTTTTCCGCTTTACTGAGCTTCCGGCTTGCATAAGCAACAACACTTTCGGCACCGTCATGAACCTGAGACAGAACTGCACCTATGCCCTCTGAACTTGCATCTGTGTCAAGTATGAACTCTTGACCTGGCAATGGATATGCCAATATAGGAGCAGTTAGTAACTCCTCTTTTAATCTGACGAATGCCTCCTCACAAGAATCGTTCCAAATAAATTATCTTGACTTCGATGTCAAGGCATGCAGCGGGCTGGCAATGGTTGCAAAGCCCCGAATGAATCGTCTATAGTACGACGCGATGCCAAGGAAACTCCTTACTTCTTTGACGTTTTTCGGAACTGGCCAATCAGCTACGGCTTTGGTTTTGGCGGGTTCCGTTGAAACGCCCTCTGCCGATACAATATGGCCCAAGTAAGTCACCGACCTCTGAAAGAGGTGACATTTACTGGGCTTTAGCTTAAGTCCAGCACTCTTTAAACGCTCAAACACTCTGCGCAGGCGTACCAACTCATCCTCGACCGTTTTACCAAAAACGATGACGTCATCCAGGTAGACTAATAGGATTTCCCACTGCAGTCCTGCTAACACCCTTTCCATTAGACGTTCAAACGTGGCGGGTGCGTTGGCCAAGCCAAATGGCATAACTTTCCAACGATATAACCCATTCCGCACTAGGAAGGTTGACTTCTGTTCAGCATCCTTATCCAGGGCTACTTGCCAGTACCCGGATGCCATATCAAGGGTAGAGAACCACTGAGCGCCCTCTAGCGCATCGAGCGTCTCGTCAATCCTGGGAACAGGATAAGCGTCCTTAATTGTTACTGCATTCAAACCTCTGTAATCGATGCATAGTCGTTTTGAACCGTCTTTCTTTTTCACCAACACAACGTTGGCCGCCCATGGGCTATATGATGGCTCAATTAAACCACGCCTCTTTAAGTCGTCCACCTGACGATTTATTTCCTGCTGGTTGCAAACGGGGTGCCTCCGGGGTCTTTGCTTTACTGGTCTAGCGCCACCAGTGTTGATGGTGTGTTCAACTACATCCGTATGGCCTATATCACCATCACCCTGGGAAAACACATCTTGGTATTCCACCAAAAATTCCCTCAACTTTACACGATCTTGAGGATCCAAATTCGTCTTGCTCTTTTCATACAAGTCGCTTAAATAGCTAGGAAGCGACTTTACTTTTACTCTATCCCCACTGCCACGAGAGGGCAGTGTTTCTACCTTGACAGGCGAAACCGTTGCAGCCAGGGTCCCAACCTGCAGGACTCGTTTCTCTCTATTTGGGTTCAGTACCCGAATGGGCACAAAATCTGTCGGCACATCAATCAAAGCCTTAGCCATAATAAGGCCCTTCTCACCAAGCCGACCACCAGACTCGACTGGTTCCACAATCATGGGTCCTGTCAGTCCCTCCCATTGGCCGACCATTGTTCCTGAAACAATGGTTTCGTGACCCGGCGGTATCTCCGTAGTCTGAGTCACCATAACTCGGCCAATAAATGGCTTGCCAAAACTCCCTGTGCATTTGAACCTTTCACCCTTGACACATAACTCCAGTTTACGGAAGTCCAAACTGCCTTGTGTCGGCAATAGCCAATTCATCCCCAACATAGCGGGAACACTTATGTCTGCAAACACGGCTCTCACTGGATGAACAGTCCTTCCGATTTGCAAGTCTACCCATGCCGTCCCATACACTGTCAACGGACTACCATCTACCTGTCGTACTTTGCTCTCGCAAGTCTCTAAAACAGGCCGCTGCTCCTTCGGTAATTGATGGTACACCATTAAACTAATTAATGTGTCAGTAGCACCAGTATCAATTAACAATCGGAAATTGGTTGATCTAATTGACCCATCAACAAACAAACCCTGGGTTGGCCCAAATTCGGGAGACGCAACACTGTGACTTTCACCCTCGTTACCTGACTTCCTTTTCAGACGTCTGTTCACCTTTACTGTGGGCCCTCTGCATTGCTCAGCCTTCCCGTGGGCCCTTCGGTCGGCTGGCTCTCGTTTCCCTGGTCACGGTATCTTTTGCGCCTCGGCTGCGTACACTCTCTCGCAAAGTGTCCTCGCATACCGCAGTTGTGACAGTTCAAATCCGCCTTACTCCGCCTCCTAGCAGGAAGGGAACCATCGACCACTACTGGCACCGCACGATGCATCGGTACCGGTTGTTGGGTCAACATCGTACCCATTAATTTTTCTAACTGTGCGGCCATATCCGTCACATACTTTGATTGCTGACTGACAGCCCGCTCAATAGACTGGATTCTGTCTTCTACATCTCGATCCGCACTTCTCACAAACTTAGGGGGCCTCTCAATTCTCCGCTGCGCCTCCACTGAGTGAAAATTCTCAGTCTCCAAAGCAGCCTGCAGTGACTCAGACAAGTTAGTTGGCCTCGCCCTGAATATGCCCTCACGTACAAGCTGATCGGACACAGCATCCACGAAATGATTCTTCTCTAGCCTATCCCTTGCCTCCATGAGGATCTCGGGATACGCTTTCACGGCCAACTCATGTATTGCTTGACACAACTCCTGCAGAGTTTCCTTAGGCTTTTGTTGACGGTGACGTAACTCTACCAGAAAATTCTCAGCCTGCTGACCAGGCCCAAATCTCCTAGACAATAACTTTACCAAGTCCTTGTATGTCAGCTTATGCCCTTGGCTAGCGCCCTCTCCAATGATGCGAACGGCATCTCCTTGAAGACTTGCAGCCAAGTACTCGGCAGCTTGCACATCATTCCAGCGGTTTACCAACCGACAACTCTCAAAGTGCCCATGATACTCAGTCCATGCGACCTTACCCTTGTACCGATCGGGGACAATATTTGGACGACGAGGAGCCTGAGATGCTCGCTGTTTCAGCTCACTTTCACCGATAAATTTATCATCTCTCTTCAGCTGACAAGGCCCCGCGCCGTCTGGATTTAAAACATCAGCCACGCCCTCAGCCTTACTACTTGGCAATCGTGTAGCAAAACTCAACCACTCACTATGGAGCTTCTTCTCCACATCTGAAGCGTCTGGTGTGTGATGACTTCCATTCACATCCTTCTCATTTATCGCAGAGACTACGTACGGACTGGACACCTTGTCCTGCCATTGGGTGGTCCAGTCATCAATTACATCAAACCCGCTATCCCTTTTTCTGAAATGGGTTTTTGGCATCTTGACATCACTTAACGGTGGCACCTCAAACGAGGTGTACCCAGACGTCTCATCCTTATTTTCAGCCAGGCCCTGGCTAGGGAGCCGGAATACAACATCCGAATCAACTCTGACATGCGTACTTGACTCTGGTGCATCACCACGAGCGCCACCAATAGGGCTCGTTACAGCTGCCTTGGCCTCCTTCAACGCTGCTTCTAATCTCGTAATTCTGTCCAATTGCTGAGTTCTCTCCCACTGTAACCACTGAACCTCCATCCGGGACTTGTGCAGGTCCCCTTCAACTTGGCTACTATTCATATTGCTGTCTCAACCTCGATCTCAACCGGCGGAATATCACAGATCTCACCCAATGGAAATACCTCCTATCACTTCGACGAGTATGACACACACTACACAAACAAATTATGATAACTAATGCACAAACCCAAGCCAACGAAACTGACGCCCAGATAACTGACGCATCAACCAATCAAAATGCAGGAAATAACACTCGAAACCAAACAAATTATGCTGCTAATACGAATCCCACTTCTGACACCAATTTGTGACGTCTCACCCCTCTGGGCAGAAGAGAGGCTGCAAGGGCGCCCCCCTCCACAGAGTGAGACGCGGACGGCACGTACCGGAAAGTCTCTGAGCGGCTAGAGACGAGTCCGTTGGGATGGAAATATACCGTCCCAGCATCGGCAGCCTATTTGGTACTGGCTATGGCTTATTATCGGACTTGATTATCTGTAACCCAATCCCTAATGAAGACTCAGAAGACATCAATCAGATAGCAGGTTGACACAGAGTTTACATGTACAACGAATACTGGATACTGGTTTATTCAAGGTCCAAGCAACTCAACTCACAATAATCAACAGAGGGCGTCTTTGTTCACACTTATCTCCCAGCACATGCTCAGATCCCTCCGCCTTGTATGAATACGACAAGGAACAACCTTATACCACTTAATTAATCCTGACGACAGAGGGCGCTTTCCAATAGGGGACTATGGACCAATACACAGTTGCGGCGTATGACCCCATGCATGCACTATTGCTCTATAGCTTGTAATAAGTCTAGGGCCACAACCAGACTAGGGATGTCGCCCCACTCAGCTAATGCTGTGTGGGTTCCGGCAACAAGCCCTTATCACGCACCGACCGCACAACACTGGTATAGCCCTTTGACCCAAAACCCGCCTACAATAACAGCACACAAATCAAGACAGCAATGCACCAGTACGTACCGCAAGCCAAGCATAGGGTGCGGGTCCGTTAAGGATGTACAGGAGACAATTCTCAGGGACAGCTGCCCCTCGCAACTAATGCTGCAAGAGTCACGGCAACTAGCCCCTACTTCGACCGATCGCACCACCGAGGCCCCTCAGAGGGTCCTAATGTCTCCACACAACCTATTACGGCCCCTACCACCTATCAAGCAAGGTATCGGGTACTTACCGAGAATCTGTCAGATTCTTCCTGTGGACCTAACAAGTAAGGTCCAAAAGCCCTTCTGCTGTCTGTGCAAGCGCCTTTTATAGCCTCGCGGCAGCCTTGCGCTTGCGCTGTGCGCGCTTTACGTGAGCGAAGCAGTAACCCACACTGTCCAATCAGTGTACGCTGGGCGGAGCATGATCGCTGTATAATACATTATCGCTGCCATGCTAACGCGCGCAACCCTAAACTGTACTTACCCTGTCGCGCCGTGCTAGCGCCCTCTGTCGCGTTACAATATCCACGTGTCTCACTCAGCCTGCTCAGAAGGAACAGCAAAGGTAGAAGACAGAGTTAGAGTATATCCACAGTGTGTGATCTACACCTCACCCCGCTCAGAAGGAACAGTAGAGGTAGAAGACAGAGATAGAGTATATCCACGTGTCTGATCTACACCTCACTCAGCCTGCTCAGAAGGAACAGCAGAGGTAGAAAACAGGGATAGAGTATATCCACGTGTCTCACTCAGCCTGCTCAGAAGGAACAGCAGAGGTAGAAGACAGAGATAGAGTATATCTACACCTCACTCAGCCTGCTCAGAAAAAACAACAGAGGTAGAAGACAGAGATAGAGTATATCCACGTGTCTCACTCAGTCTGCTTAGAAGGAACAGCAGAGGTAGAAGACAGAGATAGAGTATATCCACGTGTCTGATCTACACCTCACTCAGCCTGCTCAAAAGAAACAGCAGAGGTAGAAGACAGAGATGAGTATATCCACGTGTTTGATCTACACCTCACTCAGCCTGCTCAGATGGAACAGCAGAGGTAGAAGACAGAGATAGAATGTATCCACGTGTCTAATCTACACCTCACTCAGCCTGCTCAGAAGGAACAGCAGAGATAGAAGACAGAGATAGAGTATATCCACGTGTCTCACACAGCCTGCTCAGAAGGAACAGCAGAGGTAGAAGACAGAGATAGAGTATAACCACGTGTCTGATCTACACCTTACTCAGCCTGCTCAGAAGGAACAGCAGAGGTAGAAGACAGATAGAGTATATCCACGTGTCTGATCTACACCTCACTCAGCCTGCTCAAAAGGAACAGCAGAGGTAGAAGACAGAGATAGAGTACATCCACGTGTCTCACTCAGCCTGCTCAGAAGGAACAGCAGAGGTATAAGACAGAGATAGAGTATATCCACGTGTCTGATCTACACCTCACTCAGCCTGCTCAGAAGGAACAGCAGGGGTAGAAGACAGAGATAGAGTATATCCACGTGTCTCACTCAGCCTGCTCAGAAGGAACAGCAGAGGTAGAAGACAGAGATAGAGTATATCCACGTGTCTCACTCAGCCTGCTCAGAAGGAACAGCAGAGGTAGAAGACAGAGATAGAGTATATCCATGTGTCTGATCTACACCTCACTCAGCCTGCTCAGAAGGAACAGTAGAGGTAGAAGACAGAGATAGAGTATATCCACGTGTCTCACTCAGCCTGCTCAGAAGGAACGGCAGAGGTAGAAGACAGAGATAGAGTATATCCACGTGTCTGATCTACACCTCACTCAGCCTGCCCAGAAGGATCAGCAGAGGTAGAAGACAGAGATAGAGTATATCCACGTGTCTCACTCAGCCTGCTCAGAAGGAACAGCAGAGATATAAGACACATATAGAGTATATCCACGTGTCTCACTCAGCCTGCTCAGAAGGAACAGCAGAGGTAGAAGACAGAGATAGAGTATATCCACGTGTCTCACTCTGCCTGCTCATTAGGAACAGCAGAGGTAGAAGACAGAGATAGAGTATATCCACGTGTCCTAGCTCCACCTCACTCAGCCTGCTCAGAAGGAACAGCAGAGGTAGAAGGCAGAGATATAATATATCCACGTGTCTGATCTACACCTCACTCAGCCTGCTCAGAAGGAACAGCAGAGGTAGAAGACAGAGATAGAGTATATCCACGTGTCTGCTCTACACCTCACTCAGCCTGCTCAGAAGGAACAGCAGAGGTGGAAAAAAGGGATAGAGTATATCCACGTGTCTCACTCAGCCTGCTCAGAAGAACAGCAGAGGTAGAATACAGAGATAGAGTATATCTACACCTCACTCAGCCTGCTCAGAAGAAACAACAGAGGTACAAGACAGAGATAGAGTATATCCACGTGTCTCACTCAGCCTGCTCAGAAGGAACGGCAGAGGTAGAAGACAGAGATAGAGTATATCCACGTGTCTGATCTACACCTCACTCAGCCTGCCCAGAAGGATCAGCAGAGGTAGAAGACAGAGATAGAGTATATCCACGTGTCTCACTCAGCCTGCTCAGAAGGAACAGCAGAGGTATAAGACACATATAGAGTATATCCACGTGTCTCACTCAGCCTGCTCAGAAGGAACAGCAGAGGTAGAAGACAGAGATAGAGTATATCCACGTGTCTCACTCTGCCTGCTCATTAGGAACAGCAGAGGTAGAAGACAGAGATAGAGTATATCCACGTGTCCTAGCTCCACCTTACTCAGCCTGCTCAGAAGGAACAGCAGAGGTAGAAGGCAGAGATATAATATATCCACGTGTCTGATCTACACCTCACTCAGCCTGCTCAGAAGGAACAGCAGAGGTAGAAGACAGAGATAGAGTATATCCACGTGTCTGCTCTACACCTCACTCAGCCTGCTCAGAAGGAACAGTAGAGGTAGAAGACAGAGATAGGGAATATCCACGTGTCTCACCCAGCCTGCTCAGAAGGAACGGCAGAGGTAGAAGACAGAGATAGAGTATATCCACGTGTCTGATCTACACCTCACTCAGCCTGCTCAGAAGGAACAGCAGAGGTAGAATACAGAGATAGAGTATATCCACGTGTCTGATCTACACCTCACTCAGCCTGCTCAGAAGGACCAGCAGAGGTAGAAGACAGAGATAGAGTATATCCACGTGTCTCACTCAGCCTGCTCAGAAGGAACAGCAGAGGTAGAAGACAGAGATAGAGTATATCCACGTGTCTCACTCAGCCTGCTCAGAAGGAACAGCAGAGGTAGAAGACAGAGATAGAGTATATCCACGTGTCTCACTCAGCCTGCTCAGAAGGAACAGCAGAGGTAGAAGACAGAGATAGAGTATATCCACGTGTCTCACTCAGCCTGCTCAGAAGGAACAGCAGAGGTAGAAGACAGAGATAGAGTATATCCACGTGTCTCACTCAGCCTGCTCAGAAGGAACAGCAGAGGTAGAAGACAGAGATAGAGTATATCCACGTGTCTCACTCAGCCTGCTCAGAAGGAACGGCAGAGGTAGAAGACAGAGATAGAGTATATCCACGTGTCTGATCTACACCTCATTCAGCCTGCCCAGAAGGATCAGCAGAGGTAGAAGACAGAGATAGAGTATATCCACGTGTCTCACTCAGCCTGCTCAGAAGGAACAGCAGAGGTATAAGACACATATAGAGTATATCCACGTGTCTCACTCAGCCTGCTCAGAAGGAACAGCAGAGGTAGAAGACAGAGATAGAGTATATCCACGTGTCTCACTCTGCCTGCTCAGAAGGAACAGCAGAAGTAGAAGACAGAGATAGAGTATATCCACGTGTCTTAGCTCCACCTCACTCAGCCTGCTCAGAAGGAACAGCAGAGGTAGAAGGCAGAGATATAATATATCCACGTTTCTGATCTACACCTCACTCAGCCTGCTCAGAAGGAACAGCAGAGGTAGAAGACAGAGATAAAGTATATACACGTGTCTGATCTACACCTCACTCAGGCTGCTCAGAAGGAACAGCAGAGGTAGAAGACAGAGATAGAGTATATCCACGTGTCTGATCTACACCTCACTCAGCCTGCTCAGAAGGAACAGTAGAGGTAGAAGACAGAGATAGAGTATATCCACGTGTCTGATCTACACCTCACTCAGCCTGCTCAGAAGGAACAGCAGAAGTAGAAGACAGAGATAGAGTATATCCACGTGTCTCACTCAGCCTGCTCAGAAGGAACGGCAGAGGTAGAAGACAGAGATAGAGTGGAATTTCAGCAACGAGGATCTCCACATAATCACTGTTTGTTTTGGATTGAGAATGCTCCAAGATTAGGAGTTGATAATGATAAAGATGTTATCAAATTCATTGATACATACATCAGTTGTAAAATGCCTTCAAAGGAAGAGGACCAGGAGTTAAATGACATAATAAGTCATGTACAGCTACATAGCCGGAAACATTCAAAATCGTGTAGGAAAAAGGGTACCGACTGTAGATTTAATTTTCCACGACCACCGTCCAGTAAAACATTCATTACGGAGCCAGACCCAATTGATGAGAATGATGATCATGTTGACAGTGATCATGTTGAGTCTTCTGGTGATGAACACAGTGATACTGATAAAAATACATCTGGAAAGAGGCATAATGATGCCAAACAATTATTGAAGTCAGTGTGGGAAGCAATACAGAATGAAGAGAACCAGTTTTTATCAACTACAGGATTGTTTAACATAATTAATATTACACAAGATGAGTTTGAAAAAGCAAATAATGTTTTGAATGCTAAACCTACCATTGTCTTAAAAAGAGAACCACAAGATGTATGGGTCAATCTGTACAATCCTAATTTGATAAGATGTTGGAATGCTAACATGGATATCCAGTACATCAGTGATGCATATGCTTGTGCAGCTTATGTTGTGTCATATATGTCAAAGTCTGAACGTGAAATGGGACAGTTATTATCAAATACACAAAAATAAGCAGAGAAGGGTAACTTAGATGCCAGACAAAGTATGAAAGAAATAGGTTCTGTGTATCTACATAATCGAGAAATATCAGCACAAGAAGCAGTGTTTCGTGTTTGTAGTCTGAGATTAAAGGAAAGTTCTAGAAAAGTCGAGTTTATACCTGTAGGTGAGAATCCTGTCAGAATGAGCTTGCCACTGAGTGTAATTCAGAAAAGATGCGAGAATGATGACCGTGATATATTTATGGCTAACAGAGTTGATCGCTACAAAGCAAGACCAGGTATTGCTAAATTTAAGTACATGTGCCTTGCAACATTTTGCTCAGAATACAAAATTATTTATAATGGAAACACAGACAGGAAAAGAAAGAAATCACCAGTGTATGCACTAAAAGATGGATTGGGTCACATACAGAAACGTAGTAGAACTGAGCCTGCAGTGATTAGATATCCTAGATTTTCAGAGAATAAATATCCTGAGAAATATTATCATAGTATATTGCAGCTATTTCTTCCATATCGTGTAGATGCTCAGCTAAAACCACCTCAATTTGAAACTTATGAAGAATTTTACAAAACTGGAGCTATATGTGTAAAGGAGCAATTAAACCTAGTTAAAAGCATTGTTGACAGTAATCGGTGTATTTATGAGGCAAATGCAGAGTGCCTTGCAGCAGCAGAAGAGCATGTAAGAAAATGTGGTCCTCAAGAAGATGCATGGGCTCTGATTTGCCCTAACTCTGAACAAGAAAGGCTTGACTGTGAAGCAAAACGTAAACCAGTAACAGAGGAAGAGAATGAATTTGATATCCCTGACCTAAAAGTTGATGGAAAAAATGATAACATATGCAATATTGAACCACATTCAGTAAAGATTTCAAAGCATGAAGCTCTGAATTTATTAAGATCATTAAATGAAATGCAGAGACGGGTGTTTAACAGGATTCGTAAATGGTGCTTACAGAAAGTGAATGGTAAAAATCCTGAAGCATTTTATGTATTTGTGACAGGTGGAGCCAGAACTGGGAAAAGCCACTTAATAAAATCAGTTCATTATGAAGCAGCAAGACTTTTTTCAAGAATCGTTGATAACCCTGACAATGTTTCCGTATTGATAACTGCACCTACAGGAGTTGCTGCATTTAATATTCATGGTAGTACGATTCACAGTGCATTGTCAATCCCTGTTGATGCTAGATTACCTTATCAACCACTTGGTGAAGAGAAGTTGAATACATTGAGGAATAAATTGCAAGATCTTCAAATTGTGATTATTGATGAAATATCAATGGTTGATCACAAGATATTGTGTTATATACATGGACGTTTGCGTCAGATAAAACAAACACGCAATCATAATCCCTTTGGTAATGTCAGTATTTTAGCTGTTGGTGATTTCTATCAGTTGCCTCCGGTAAAAGGAAAGCCACTTCATCAAAGAGCAGTTGCAGTTGATTTCTGGAATGATAATTTCAAGAAAGTTGAGCTGAATGAAATTATGCGACAAAAAGATGATGTTAGATTTGCAGAAATATTGAATTGGATACGCATTAGACCAAAGATTGAAAAGTTATTCGATGAAGATGTGTCAATTTTACAATCTCGAGAAACTGGAGAGGATTGGGACGATGCATTACATATCTTTCCATGTAACAAACAGGTGGATGAATACAATACTCAGACATTGTTTGCAAAGTGTACGGAATGCACATGTATTGTTGCAAAGGATTTGCGAAAGGATTCATGCAAAGGTAAAGCAAAGGTAAAAGTTTATAAAAAATCCATGTACACAAACTTGCCTGAATCATTGTGGCTTGGTGTTGGTGCTCGAGTAATGTTAACTAAAAATATTGACATTTCAGACGGACTTGTAAATGGAGTATTTGGCATTGTGCGTGCAATAAATATGTTGCCTGATAATTCGTGGCCAAAGTGCATTGAAGTTGAGTTTGATAATACGGATGTTGGATATAAGTTAAAAAACAAATTTAAATCATCAAATAAAGAAGACACAGTTCCAATTCAAAAGGAGGAAGAAAATGTCACAAAACAGTGTGTTAGACAACAGTTTCCCTTAAAATTAGCCTGGGCATGTACAGTTCACAAAGTACAAGGAATGACAACAGACAGAGCAGTTGTTTCTCTGAAACGCATTTTTTCATGTGGACAAGCTTATGTTGCACTGAGCAGAGTAACATCTATGAATGGCCTTGTCATTGAAGGTTTTGATGAAAAATATATTTACTGCAATAAGGCAGTGTCAGAATCATTGAAAAGTATGCCAGCATTTATTAATGAGACAAAGTCAACAAAAGTAAAATCCAATTCGACTGTTATAATGATGCATAATATCCAGGGATTAAAAGAGCATTATATGGATTTGACATTTAATAATGAAATGATTAATTCAGATTTCATTTGCCTTACTGAGACATGGCTTGATGATGAGCTGTACTATGATACAGAATTAACTGAATTTAAACCTTATCATCAGATCAGAAGTGCTTGCTACAATAATTCCACTAAATTAACAAAAGTGTTAAAGCAGCAGTGTCACGGAGGCGTCAGTGTATATGGAAGAAGAAACAGGGCTTTCAGTAGGCTTATGATATCGGTGCAGAATGTTGAATATATTGCATTCCAGATAAACAGCGAGATATCATGCTGTGTAGTAGTTATTTATCGTCCAGCATCATACTGCATAAATGAATTTATTGGTAATCTTAAAATTTTGCTTGATGAACTTCACAAAGTTTCTAATAGAGGTATTATCATGGGTGATTTTAACGAAGACATTCTGAAACATTCTTCACATATTCAAAAGCTAATTGAAGGTCATGGCTACAAACAGATTGTGACTGAGTCAACAACTGAGGGTGGAACTTTGATTGATCATGTTTATGTTAGGAATATGGATTCAGTGAATGCTTCAGTAGTCCCAACATATTATAGTTATCATGAGTCGGTTTGTATAACGGTGTGAACTCATTGTAATAAAAAGACAATATCTGTGCAATGTCGAAGAAATTCTGAAAAAAAAAGTAGATATAAGTAGGTATAACCAGGCCAGTGAGAGCAAACAACTCATTGCTACAGATTTTACCTATTGCATACATGTACTTCTGCAATAACACATTGTACGGTGCACTACATGTATGTATAATATGCAACAGCTAACATGTTTATTATTTGGGAAACCATGTGGATGGTGTGGAGCAAGGAAACTGTCTTCAAGCAAACTGTCTTCAAGCAAACTCTCAAGAAAACTTGAGTAAATGACAGTATCAAGCAAAATCAAGAAAAAAATATCAAGCAAACTCTAAAAAGAAAAAAACTATCAGCAAATTATCAAGCAAACTCTCAATAAAAAAACTGTCATCAAGCCAAAACTCTCAACCAAAGCTTCAAACAAGTCCCAAGCAAATTTAAAGCCCCATAGAAAACTGCAAAACCTCAACAAAGCCTGCAAAGCTTCACAGAAAGCTTTGTTCATGTCTGTAGCAAAGCTTTAAAGAAAACTGTTATTTACAATAGTTTTAAACGACCCTTCACAAACATCAACCAAGGTTTATAAATTATTACCCAATGAATGCCCTGTCACTAATTGTTACTTTATTATCGAACATTACATAATTATTACAATAACAAATTAAACTGATTGTTATCATTAAATGTCAGGTGCACTCGTCAAGTGGGGTCGGATCAACTCGCCTATCAAGGTCTGACGAATACTTCATTCCAAAAAACCAGTTACTTACTGTCTCTACCATTGGCAACTTGACGTTATTGGAGTATCCAATGGACACGTGAGTACAACACTGTTTGAACATTTTTTTCCCCACTTCCATGGGAATTACATATGTGTACACAACTTTATCACCAACATCTTACTTTAAGCTGACCTAGTAGAGTAGTTTGCTGGGTTACCGAAGTACTGCAGTTAATAAATGCCTACGGTATGTACAATTTTCCAGCACAATTTGTTTTTGGAACCGTGCATGCACGGTTGTGCTTTAGCACTTTGAGATGTATGTTTCGGTTCTAATTACCTGCAGTGTGAATGTTGTGGAAGATTGCTCGGTCAAATCTTGGTGCCGTTAATAAGCCTTAATTACAGTATTTTTTGAGACATATCATGTTATTATGAAGTAGTCATTTGTTGTGATCTTAACAGATCTTAATAACTTGTACAAGTCATCAACCTTGCTCTCTCTCTTTATCTTGAATAAAGGTTGACCATGTTACTTTAGTCAAAACAACCTACAGTACTGAATTCATCAGTTTGCTGCTTGTCCCTCTATCTTGCAGACATGGCTGCGCTTCAGCACGTGAAGGTAAGTTTAGTTTGGGTAATTATGTTATTGGATTTACATGTACATGACATATTGTTTTACCATTTGTAGAAGCTGCATATAATATACATGTATGTATTACACCAGTAACTTGAAAAAAAGCCCTGTACATATATAAGTAACTCCAAGCAAATTCGCCAGTTGCATGTTTGGGTGATAGTATTTGGTGTTGTAGAATATTGAGGGAACAATATTATTCGGGTTGCCTGTTCATGTGCATCCTTTATTTTCATATCGCATGCAGATTGCTGGGGTTGGTGGACAAACCAAGCATGGATTGGGAATTAGCCGATTTGGTCTGTAATAATACAAGAAACAACAATAAAGATACATTAAGTTACAAATACGAACCAGTCTCCAGTGAGAAATTGAAGGGTTAACGTTACGGGACCAGAACATAGGATATGTCCGTCTATTTCCGACACCTGGGCGATCGTGACAGCAGTCAATAATCAATTAGTTTAAACAAACAATTAAATATATCATCCAGGATAACCATCAGTAAGCAAAGGTATATTAATCATCATATTTATATGTCAAAACCGTATAAATGGTACAAAATAGCTATCGAAACTCACCATCCGATCCAACCCCGCAACGGGCTCATAACGCGTAATACGCGAGGTGCGAGTCGCGATCGGACCGTTTCTTGAGGGCGCGCTTTACGCTGAGCGGTTTTGCAACACAGCCGCCCCTAAACTGAGCGCAACAGTTTATTTGCTACAGGCAAACAGGTGGGATAAGGTTAAAGAACACTAAAGGGTAAGAAAAGTTAAGGATCAAGGAACAATAACTCTCTGAACATAGAGTATCAAGAACAAGATGGCCGCCCCATGAACAAGGGCAGGTAAACAACAAGGTAATAACTGGTCTTAGTCGGCGTTGGGTAGGATCGGGTCAGCTGCTTCAGCTACACCTTCCCTCTCATCTGGAAGCTGGATCAGTCTGGCAACTGGGCGGGTGTAAACACGACCACCGGTCTCGACTTTCACAGCACGTACACGTCCGTCATCACCTGGTAGGACCTCCGTTACTCGGGCTAAGGGCCATGAAGCTCGGACCTGCTGTGGGTCTATCATCAGGACCACATTACCCACTGCCATATCCTTCGTCTCCTGTCGCCACTTCTGGCGAGCCTGCATGGCTGGGAGATAAGAGTTAACAAACTCTTTCCAAAACTGTTGCATCAATGCCTGGCATTGACGCCAACGACGACGACCGTGAACATACACTTCTGGGTAAATTACCTGGGGTGGAGCGTGGTCTCGCCGCCCCATGATCAACATGAAGGGTGTGATCGGATCAGGATCTGCAACATCCGAGGACACATAACCCAAGGGTTTTGAGTTGAGGAGGGCTTCCACCTCGACCAAACTGGTGTACAGGACAGAGGCAGATACAGTCCGGTTACCAAGGATGGCGTACAGCGCAGTCTTTACTGAACGCACTTCCCTTTCCCATGTTCCACCAAAGTGAGGAGCTGAGGGTGGGTTAAACTTGAATCGGACCCTGTTCTTTGCAAGCTTCTCCTGCAGGCTAGGCGTCATCTCACTGAAGGCCTTGTTCAACTCTGTCAATCCTCCCTTGAAATTGGTTCCGTTGTCGCAAAGTATCTCATATGGAGTACCTCTTCGAGAGCGGAATCGGTTGAATGCCATCAGGAAGGTATCTGTGTCAAGAGAGTCCAGAAGATCCAGATAGACCGCTCGGGTGGTCATACATTTCCAAATGATTCCCCATCGCTGTTCAGTCCTTCGACCAAAGGAAACTCTGAATGGGCCAAAACAATCGACTCCCGTTGAATAAAAGGCAGGTTTGCCAATGCGGAGTCGAGATGGGGGTAGATCTGCCATCTTGGGAATTGTGGGTTTCCCACGTCGCCTGATGCAGCCCTCACAGTGACTCTGCAGGCTTCTGATAGATTGTCGCCCTCGCAGCAGCCAAAAACGACGTCGCAGATCAGCAAGAACCATATCAGCTCCGCAGTGTCCTAAGCGGGAATCGGCCTCTTGTATGAGTAGGCGGGTAATTGGGTGTTTGGGGTCTAGCACGATTGGGTGCTTGGCATCTTCATCCAGTATTGATGCTCGACGGAGACGCCCGCCGACTCGGATGAGCTGATCCTGAGAGTCATATTCAGGGGATAGGCAACTCAATCGGCTCTTGTTTAACACTGGCTTGCCGCTGGAGAGAGCGGCAAGGTCTACCTGGAAGCAGTCTGACTGCACTTGTTGGAAAAGAACCTTCTCGATCTCGGAACGATCATCGGCACTCAGGAGCTTGGGTTTCTCCTTGCCTCTAGTCTTGTAGAGGGTTTCACTGTACCCCTCAACCAGCTTGTCCCATGAGTCAAAGTGTGAAGCATCAACTTCTGGACGTTCTTTTTGTGGCGTCACCATCAGGCCGGTGAAGAAGTCTGGCTTCACTTCTAAACTAGCTTCTTCTGAAGAGATCTTGAGTGGTTCTCTGGGCCAATCTGCTTCGGGCTTAAGCAGGAATGGGGGTGTGTGCCATCGACTTTCATATTTTAGTTGTTGTAACTGGAGACCTCGAGTGAGGTCATCAGCAGGATTGTTCTCAGAATCCACATACCGCCAAGTAACATGATCTGTGAGCCGCTGCACTTCAGCAACACGGGCTCCAACAAATCTGTGATACCGGCAAGACTCGGACTTGATCCATGCAAGTACAGTCGTACTGTCACTCCAGCACGTAATGGGTATCTTCATCGACAGTTCGTCGTCTAGTAGCTCAACAAGCTCTGCCCCACTTACTGCAGCTAAAAGCTCCAGCCTGGGTATAGTCTGTACGCGTTTTGGGGTCAAGCGTGATCTCGCCATCACGAACCGAGCTGAGACCTCGCCTGTATGGTTGACAGCTCGTAGGTATGCGACTGTCCCATAAGCCTTTTCTGACGCATCAGTAAACACATGCAACTGGTAGTTGTTAGTTTCGGGATCGAAATGTGGAGGGGTATAACATCGAGGCAGGCACACTCTTGGAAGATTCACAAGCTCTTCTCTCCACTTCATATGCTTGGCACGGATCCCCTTTTCACCCTCGTCTGAGATTTCTTCGTCCCATCCCAAAGGGCGCTTCCACAGTTCCTGGACCAGCATTTTGCCTCTCACCATAAATGGCATCAGATATCCAAGTGGATCTTTTCCGGCACACCGCATGACATCACTCAGTACTGCCCTGCGAGTGAGCACTGGCCAATCCGTCAACTGAAGCTGGTAGGTGAGGACATCTTTCTCAAAATTCCAACGAGGACCTAATGCAGTCTCTTCAGGAGAATCGCTGCCTAAGTTGAGCCAACGTTCAGTGTTATCTGACCGAGCTGCAGGAGGAAGGTTGGCCACCACTGCGGGTTCATTACTTGCCCACTTGACAATCGGGAATCCACCAGCCCCAAGGGCCTCATACAACTTCTCCACAAGCTGTCGGGCTTCATCCACAGTCGGCTTCCCATCGAGGCAATTATCCACATAGAAAGCCTCGAGGACACTGCGCAGGATATCGGAATCTTTCACGTTGTCCTTTACATGTTTCTGGAGTGCAAAGGATGCACAACATGGACTGCAGGTCGTCCCAAACGGGAGGACATTCCACTCAAGCTCTTCTGGTTTCTTGTCTGAGGTCGGTTGCCTCCAAAGGAAACGAAGCATGGACCGGTCAGCTTCCAAGGTAGATACACAATGGAACATTCCCTTTATGTCTCCAGATATAGCCACCAAGTGTTTTCGAAACCTAAGAAGAACGCCAATCAATGACGATCCAAGGATTGGACCTGGTAGTAGGTTGTCATTCAGTGATTCACCACGGTAACGAAAGGCACAGTTGAAAACTAGGCGGTACTTCTCGTTCTGGTGCACGACATGATGTGGAATGTACCAGTGTGAATTTGATTCCTGGTCATTCCCTTGATGGTTGATGGTACGAACAAGACCAGCTTCCTGAAGCTCAAGGATCTTGCTGCAGTGGATCTTCGCCAAGTCGGGGTCATTCAGGAGACGCTTCTCGTTTCGCATCAATGTCGGTAGCACAGAGCCAGATGGACTAGAGAACGTTGGGTTATCACGCCTCCACAGCAGCGGTGTTGCCACTCGGTTCACGCCGTTCACTTCAACATAGGTTGATTTAGCCTCCAACAGTTCGACTGCCCGCTGGTCTTGCTTCGACCGCGTGACTTGCTTCCTCTCAACATACATCTGAACATCCATGTTCCACAACCGACAAACACTTTCATGTAACAAGGCATCTGGTTCAGTAGACAGGTAGTTTATTATCCCACGTCCCCCACGGCGCAGCGTGGGTCCTTGCACTGCCCATCCAAGTTTTGTTTTGACTGCCACTGGTGCACTCTCTGGGCCAAAACGACTCTCTCTGGGGACAACAAGGTCGGGACGATCGCTTCCTAGAAGAAGTAGTGGTCTGACATTTTGGCATTCATGCAAGGGGATGTCTTGCAAATGGGGCCACTTTTCCTGCAGATGATGAGCAGAGACGGAATGCTTAGACAATCTGAGCATAGGAGACGAGAATACATTCGTCAGCGGTATTCGCTGTTCTGGATCATCGATTGGGGCGATGTCAAAACTTAGCATCTGGCCTTTGCAGGGAGAACAGGCTTCTCGTGCTGTTGCAATCGGAATTTCGGTTGCTGTTCCTTTCAAACACAGAGCATCAGCAGCCTCCATAGGCATCATCGAGAAATTAGAACCATCATCCAACAGGCAGTAAGTCTCAAGTCGTGTACCTTTGCCGTACAAAACGACTGGAACAATTTTCAGGCCCACCTCCTTCGGGAGCCACGGATTACCATCACCATAGAAAACTGAGTAATTGGGGTCAAAACTGGAGTAGTAAGCCCCATACCCTGGCTGCTTAAGCAGATTATGCAGGACTGTCAGATGGATCTCGTTGCAATCACGACATGGCTTTCGTAGGTCACATCCTTGTCCCTCCTGGTGCTTGCGAGCACACTTCCAGCATCGATGGCCTTCTTTGATCCACCAGATCCGCTGGCTGACGGAGAGCTTTTCAAACTTGTCACAACGAGACAACCAGTGTTCTCCCTCACAATGTGGACAATACTTGCGGAATGGTTTCTTCTCCCTTGGGAATTTGGATCCTGTTGGGTTGTTACTGCCAGACCCTTGGGCTGATCTGTTGCCAACAATGGCAGTATGACTTCCGGCACTTGCATGGTAGGCAGCCCCGCCCTTTTGTCGTCTGTCCCGTTGACTGGGTGAGGTGTCGCACTTCAAATTCTCACTTAGCTGTATCTTCTGGCGAGCAATGGCAGCGGTTTGCTGTAACCATCCATCGATGTCAGCCAAAGAGAAATTACGAACACCTTTTGAATTCATGGCCTTTAGAAAGGCAGTCTGGTGGACATGAGGGAGCCTACTGTAGAGGATGCAGGCGGTGGAATTCGCTTTCAATTCAGATTCCCCTTCAGGTGCGCTCTTCAATTGAACAACCAATGCGGACACAGTAGAGGCAAACTCCACCATACTCTTTGAATCGTGGGCCGCCAGCTTGGGCCAAGAACTGATTTGCTCAATCTTGGTTCGGATAAGGATACCGATGTCGCCATAAAGCTTCTGCAAAGTAGACATGGCACGGGTGAAAGGGTGAGCGTCATGCTCAAATCCGAGGATATCCTTCTTGGGCTGTCCTCGAAGTTTGGACTTCACGATGAAGAATTTTTGTAACTCACTCAGGTGAATGAGTGGTTTGATGCAGCCATCAACCATCGTCTCAAAGCAACGGAATTCTGAAGGATCGCCACCACTGAAGACCGGGACTTCCATACTGATTCCACCAGCTGAGGCTGCCAACATTGAACTCAACATTTGATTCAGATTACCTGGGTTTGAATTGGGTGTCACGGGTTGACCAACGGATGTGTCTACTGGAGTAGTAGACAGAGGGAGCCCTAGGTGTGATGGTTCACTCGGTGCGGGCATGGTCTGGGACACATTTGCTGAGGAATGGTTAACTGGATCACTGGAAATAGAAGAGCAAATAGTGGCATTAGGAATAGCAGAGAAATGGGTGCTACTCTGGATAGTCTCGGATGGAAGTGGTGTAATGCTGTAGCAAGTTTGTGCTGCATCGCTTTGTGCAATTTGCAAGCTATGCGCGGAAACCTGCGTTTTTGGATCAGTGCTGGCAGCTGCAGATTTTGGCAAGGCAGCATGGCTAGCATGAGCAACCGGCACCGGCAAAGTAACGGGCTCTGGCAATTCAGCGGATGCTGTTGCAGGCAGAACTTGGACCGGAGGGCAAGAAGTATCTGTGACAGCAATAGAGCAGTTTGGACTGGTCGTAACTTGGGAATTTGCTACAACTGGTAAAGGATTGTTTCCTGTATACATGTACTGATAATCCTCTGTGTGCATTATTTCTGATTCTTTTCTTGCTTGTGCTAGATTGAGCTCAGCATCTTTACACTGTTTTTCTAGTTCAAACTTTCTTGCAAGTCTTTCTTTCATCTTTAATATGCGCTGTTCCTCTTGCTCAGCTTGAAGTCGTTCCCGCGCCAACCGAAGTTCCAGCTCTTTTTCTTTCAGGGCAAGTTCTCCTCGTGCAAGTTGTGCAGACATTAACTGGTCTTCCAGTTCTTCGGTCTGTAAGCGGACGCTCTGTTCCCACTGCAGGTGGTGACGAGCCATAGCTAAGTCTTTTTCCCTTGCTGCTACTCGTATCTTGGATTGGAAAGAGCTGCGGGAGTCACTGACATGAGTACTGGCTTGGCTACTGGTACGGGTACTGGTGCGGCTAGCATTGCGGTGGCCAGTATGATGATTGTCATGGCGGTCAGTGTAGCTTTTGACATCACTCCTGGCTTGGGTACTGGGGTGGGTACTGGCATGGCCACTGGTTAGGCTACCAGCATGGCTACCAGCATGGCCACCAGCATGATCAGGTCCCTCAGCCTTGCTGTGGTGATCAAGCAAATTCATGGAGTGCTTGGACGACTTGGCGGGGGCTTCTGACTTTGACATGACAGATGGTTCTGAAGATGCAAGTACAACCCGGCCTGACCTCAAGGTTCGTCCGGTAGACATCACTCACATGATCGAAGGAAACATTCTTGCAGGGAAAGGTATGCACGGCAGGGGCATCACGTCTGGGTCACCAAAATGTAGAATATTGAGGGAACAATATTATTCGGGTTGCCTGTTCATGTGCATCCTTTATTTTCATATCGCATGCAGATTGCTGGGGTTGGTGGACAAACCAAGCATGGATTGGGAATTAGCCGATTTGGTCTGTAATAATACAAGAAACAACAATAAAGATACATTAAGTTACAAATACGAACCAGTCTCCAGTGAGAAATTGAAGGGTTAACGTTACGGGACCAGAACATAGGATATGTCCGTCTATTTCCGACACCTGGGCGATCGTGACAGCAGTCAATAATCAATTAGTTTAAACAAACAATTAAATATATCATCCAGGATAACCATCAGTAAGCAAAGGTATATTAATCATCATATTTATATGTCAAAACCGTATAAATGGTACAAAATAGCTATCGAAACTCACCATCCGATCCAACCCCGCAACGGGCTCATAACGCGTAATACGCGAGGTGCGAGTCGCGATCGGACCGTTTCTTGAGGGCGCGCTTTACGCTGAGCGGTTTTGCAACAGTGTTTATCTTTTTTTCTTCAAGGATGGAAGTTTTTTAAACCAAATTAACACTACCCAAAACCTTACCCTAACACGTACTCTTATGGTGTGTAAAAAATTATAAATTCAGTACTTTATAAGTATAATCTTTTCAAGTCAATTTATGTTATAGTAATAAATGCCAAAGCGTCTGTAACGTCGTTATGAGTCATTTCAGCGAGTTTAAACACGGTGTCCCACGGTTAATCCCAAACCTGTTGTGAGGCCGTATAATTCTACTATCACTGCACAGTTTTACATTGCAGAATGGACCCTATGCAAGCTTTAAGTATTTAATCTTATCTGAAATAAAGTGAATAAGTAGTTTTAAACAATTTAACATACATGTAGTGTACCCTGGTGTGATATTTGTTATGTTGGAATATATTTGTTGACATATCCCTTGTAGTTTATCTATAACCTTATAAAAACATGAATAGTTCCATTTTGTAGTAAATTAATACTAAGCAGATAAGGTTTATACATGTACAACAAATCTTGCAACATGACAAAAAGATATAAAAGAAGTGCGGTATCCCTGTTACATCCAAGACCTACATTTTTCATTAAATACAATTTCTTAGGAAATGTTTGAATGATACAAAACTTGCCCAAATCTGTCTAAAATCCAAGACAAGCATCAGGAATAAATCTTGAAAAAAATGTCACACTGTGTGTTTCTACTTCATGGAATGACCCTTACCTGACGCTATCACCAATTCTCTTTCATGCAGGTAATTCCACTTGCTTGATGAAGTCTGAAGTCCCTACTGTGAATCTGCACATAGAGCGATATATTCATTTTAGTCAGCACATCCATGTGGACATCGTCTGGTGGTACTAATTCTTTAAGTGTCCATCTTGCAGTTTACTTCCAGAAAATCGGCTTACTTTGGGTAAGTACATACAGGTTGACAAAACAAAGCTTGTAGAATGTGCCTTTATATTATGTTCTGATAGTTTGCAAGCCTCCTCGTCATTGCAACCGGAGGGCAGTTTGCAATTGTGGATATTATAATGATAATGAACTCTTCAATAGAATGATACATTCAACTTGTGCATGCATTTGTACTGAAGCTACCTCAGATAACCAACACATACAATACTGACTAAATTAAAGAAGTAAACTTGCATACAATCATTAATAAACAATACAAACAGAATATAGACTTCACACATCTTGCTTAGATCCCTAGATTGTTTCCAAGGATATTATGTAGGGTAACTTTGGAGCCACAACACTAACTGAACAATGAAAGTACTTGTAAACACACACATCATCATAACAAGCCTTGATGCTACAGTCAGTGCAATTGGTATCTCCTGATAAGCCTTTTTGCATTTTTAATTGTTTATTAGTGGACTGCTTTTTATCTTTACAGGGTATGACATTGGCTCCACGCTTAATATAGTGAAGTACACGGCTTCTTTGCTTGCTTGTGCTGTGCTCAGCTACAGTATACATATCCTTCCTCGGCCTGATGGGCATACAAGTAGGAGATTACTGCCAGTTCATTGTACAATGTTGGACATCATATATCCCCTGATCATCCATAAACAGGACCAGCATCTGATGAGCTGCATATGGTAGGCCATCAACTGAATGCTCAATGTGTTATTTCGCTACAGCAACACCAGAAATAGATTTTCTGAGAAAATCCAAAACATAAACAATGGAACATTGATATCATGCAACGTTCTGTACAGTTCATCCTGCTGTTTTTCTATAATTCTAGTGGAAAGAGCAACCATATTTTGTCTCCAGGCAAATTAGGAGACTCTACTGTGGCACATTAAAATTAATTATTGCAAATAATACAATGGAATTGTGTGACACAAATTGCCTAATCCCACACAAGGTTGTTGATCGTGGATCATGACACTAAAAAATGGCGACATCCCAGTGCCAACAGTACACCAACTTCGTTATCGACCGATGCTAAGTGTTGAGCGCACATAAAAGTACCGGGTAGCTGAATTTCACTGGTAGACACCGTGCAATAAACGGTTACTCAATCTTCAATATTACAAATCACATGGAAGGCAGTCGAACCTTAGTTCGATGACACTCGATATGAGTGGTTTATAAAGCTGCAGGAAGATAGCTTATCTGAAGGTGTGGATTTACCCACGAAATAGGACCAAGATCGTCTTCTGGAACAGCTTGCCCATCATCATGTATGCAGCTTGTCCACTGCATCATTTGCAGTACAGCATGAGCTCTACACAATTCAGAATGCCTCAATGGTTTTTACATATTCACGGGTTCTGATTCTACAAATGCTTTATACATGTATGAAAAAGGGAAACAGTAGGTTGTACAAGATGACGGATGATAAGCACCCACAGTTTCAACAAACATTCTCTGACGGCATTGATGCTGCCAGGTACAAGGCTTTTTGTTCCTTCTCCATCCTCAGATCAGAGTCTACCAGCAAAAGGGCATTCCGCACCCATTACATTCCGCTACATTACTGAATTAACTAGACTCTATTGGATGAAAAATGCACCCTATTTTTTGACAGTGTTTTTAGAGAGGCAATTGTCTATTTTGTGGTCAACTGTTTTGTTTTTTTGTAATTAAAGCTGAAATTAACCCTAATGTCCTAGACATTTAGGATAAAGTACATGTACAGAGTACTGCAAAATACTACTCGGTTGACCCTGCAGTCCTGTGTAATTCAAAACAAAGGCATCTGATGATTTAATTAATAAAGACGTCATTCATTCACTCACAGCGCTTAGAAATGACCAGTCAGTGACCAGATTACCCTAGTCATGCAGTGCTTGCACAAACAACCGAGCGCTACCCCCGGTAATTTTTGCTGTCACTGATTACAGGACCTTATGAATATGTAATAAGATACCATATTTGGAATTGCAGTAAGTGTCTTGCATACTGCAGTGGAGTGCCATGGCCTCATAGTCTGGTGTATTGAATTTGTAATCTGTAGGTAAAGCTGCAGGTTGTGGGTTCAAGTCCGGCCTAGGATTATGGTATGGTATGTGTGCCCTTGGGCAGTAAGTGTCCTGCATACTGCAGTGGAGTGCCATGGCCTCATAGTCTGGTGTATTGAATTTGTAATCTGTAGGTAAAGCTGCAGGTTGTGGGTTTAAGTCCGGCCTAGGACTATGGCATGGTACGTGTGCCCTTGGGCAGTAAGTGTCCTGCATACTGCAGTGGAGTGCCGTGGCCTCGTGGTCTGGACCATGAAATTGGTAATCTGTAGGTAAAGCTGCAGGTTATGGATTCAAGTCAAGCCTGGAAACATGGCATGGTACGTGTGCCCTTGGGCAAGGCACTTTGTCACTTTTTGATTTTCTCCACCCAGAAGTAAACTTTGAGGGCAGATCGAGATGGTTTTTGTGGTTGATTTAGCTGCTTTGCACTAAAAAAGCAGAATCGAGCTGTATACTCGCAAGGGATATACCGTACTCTATGGTATTTGGAATGTTTTCTGGGCCCAATGACCTGGGTAATAATGTGAAACGCTTTGTAACTGTTGGTGGCATTATTATTAGCTGTTTCGGCATTTCAGCCGAAACAGCTATTGTATTCGTTCTGATTTTTTTATTTTTAGCTGTTTCGGCAATTCAGCCGAAACAGCTTTTGTTTTCGTTAAATTTTTTTTATTTTTTTTATTAGCTGTTTCGGTTTTTCACCGAAACAGCTTTTGTTTTCGTTAAAGTTTTTTTTTTTCTTTTTTTTTTTTTTCTTTTTTTTCTTCAGACTTTTTCCCATAGGATTTGTACACGTTTTTTCTGGCATAGCGCTTTGACACTTTGGTAAATCCGATCGACTTGAGACTTGGCATACATTTAGACAACCACCCAAGGACGGTCCTAGAAGAAATTAGTCGCGATTACGTAATTCAAGGTCACGTGACGTCATGTTAAAGGTACAATTTTCCCCATAGGTTTTGTACACGTTTTTCTTCAGACTATTGACTTTGACACTTTGGTAAATCCGACCGACTTGAAACTTGGCATACACTTAGAACCCCACTCCCAGATGTCCCTGAAAGAAATTCGGCACGATTGCGTCTTTCAAGGTCACGTGACGTGACGTTAAAGGTGCACATTTTCCCCCATAAAGTTTGTACACGTTTTTCTTCAGACTATTGATTTTGACACTTTCGTAAATTTGATCGACTTGAGACTTAGCACACACCTCGACCACCATCTCCAGGAGGGCCAAGGGGAAAATCGTCATGATGACGTCATCGGGGGTCATGGGACGTCATATTAAAGGTTCAGTTTTTAGGACCCTCTATCTCTGGAAGTACAGGTTCGATTGGGGTCAAACTTGGTATGCAAGTATTCCAGGGTGTGTTATAGACGAAAAATAAAATGACATCATGATGATGTCATCGTGGGTCATGTGACGTCACATTAAAGGTTAAGTTTTTAAGACCCTCTATCTTTAGAAGTACATGTCCGATTGGGGTCAAACTTGGTATGCAAGTATTCCAGGATGTGTTACAGACGAAAATTAAGATGACATCATGATGACATCATCGGGTATCATGTGACGTCACATTAAAGGTTTAATTTTTCCCATAGGATTTGTACACGTTTTTTAAACTAATATATCTTTGGCACTTGTGTAAATCCGATCGACTTCAGACTTGGCACACACAGACCACCACACACACATATTGAAAGTAACGTTAGACAGTCGAAACAGCTCTGTGTTTGTCCACAAACACATGTCTAGTTTTTTTTTTTTTTTTTTTTTTTCCTCTTTCAGACTTTTCTCCATAGGATTTGTACACGTTTTTTCTGGCATAGCACTTTGACACTTTGGTAAATCCGATCGACTTGAGACTTGGCATACATTTAGACAACCACCCAAGGACGGTCCTAGAAGAAATTCGTCGCGATTCCGTCATTCAAGGTCACGTGACGTCATGTTAAAGGTACAATTTTCCCCATAGGTTTTGTACACGTTTTTCTTCAGACTATTGACTTTGACACTTTGGTATATCCGACCGACTTGAAACTTGGCATACACTTAGAACACCACCCACAGATGGCTCTTGAAGAAATTCGGTACGATTGCGTCATTTAAGGTCACGTGACGTGACGTTAAAGGTGCAATTTTTTTCCCCATAGGGTTTGTACACGTTTTTCTTCAGACTATGGACTTTGACACATTCGTAAATCCGATCGACTTGAGACTTGGCATACACTTAGACCAGCATCCCTAGGAGGGCAAGGAGAAAAATCGTCACGATGACGTCATCTCGGGTCATGTGACGTCATATTAAAGGTGCAGTGTTTAAGACCCTCTGTCTCCGTAGGTACAGGTGTGATTGGGGTCAAACTTGATGTGTTATAGACGAAAATTAAGGTGACATCATGATGACGTCATCGTGGGTCATGTGACGTCACATTAAAGGTTCAGTTTTTAAGACCTTATATCTCTGAAAGTACAGGCCCGATTGGTGTCAATCTTGGTATACAGGTATTCCGGGACGTGTTATAGACGAAAATAAAGGTGACGCCATGGTGACGTCATCAGGTGTCATGTGATGTTAAATTAAAGGTGTAGTTTCCCCCATAGGATTTGCACACGTTTTTTTCAACCAATATATATTTGGCACTTTGGTAAATCCGATCGACTTCAGACTTGGTACACACATAGACGACCACCCACATAATTCAAAGTCATTTTAGACACGCGAAACAGCTCTGTGTTTGTCCACAAACACATTTCTAGTTTTTTTTTTTTTTTTTTTTTTCTCCTTTAGACTCTTCTCCATAGGGTTTGTACACGTTTTTTGTTCTGCCAATACACTTTGACCTTTTGGTAAATCCGATCGACTTGAAACTTTGCATACACTTAGCACACCACCCACAGATGGTCCTAGAAGAAATTCGTCACGTTTACGACATTCATGGTCACGTGACGTCACGTTAAAGGTGTAATTTTGTCCCATAGGATTTGTACACGTTTTTCTTCAGAATATGAATTTGACACTTCGGTAAATCCGATCGACTTGAGACTTAGGACACACCTCGACCACCATCCCCAGGGGGGCCAGAAGAAAATTTGTCATGATGACGTCATCGTGGGTCATTGGACGTCACATTAAAGGTGCAGTTTATAAGACCCTCTATCTCTGGAAGTACAGGCCCGATTGGGGACAAACTTGATATGCAAGTATCCCGGGATGTGTTATAGACGAAAATTAAGATGACATCACGATGACTTCATCGGGTGTCATGTGACGTCACATTAAAGGCGCAGTTTTTCCTATAGGTTTTGTACACGTTTTTCGTCAGACTATTGAATTTGACACTTTGGTAAATCCAATCGACTCGAGAATTAGTACACACCTCGACCACAATCTCTAGGAGGTCCACAAGGATAATCGTCATGATGACGTCATCGTGGGTCATGTGACGTCACTTTAAAGGTGTAGTTGTTAAGACCCTCTATCTCTGGAAGTAAAGGTCTGATTGGGTCAAACTTGGTATGCAAGTATTCCAGGATGTGTTATAGACGAAAATTAAGATGACGGCATGACGACGTCATCGTGGGCCATGTGACGTCACATTAAAGGTGCAGTTTTCCCAATAGGATTTGAACACGTTTTGTTCAACTAATATATCTTTGACACTTTGGTACATCCGATCGACTTCAGACTTAGCACACACCTCGACCACCATACCCATGGGGGCCAAGGGGAAAATCGTCATGATGACATAATTGTGGGTCATGTGACGTCACATTAAAGGGGCAGATTTTAGGACCCTCTAACTCTGGAAGTACAAGTCTGATTGGGGTCAAACTTGGTATGCAAGTATTCCAGAATGTGTTATAGACGAACATTAAGATGACATCATGATGAAATTCCCAGGTGTCATGTGACGTCACATTAAAGGTGTAGCTTTCCCAATAGGATTTGTACACGTATTTTTCAACCAATTAACTTGGGTAAATCCGATCGGTTTCATACTCGGCACACACATAATAAAGGTCATCTTAGACACCCGAAACAGCTCTGTGTTTGTCCACAAACACATTTCTAGTTATTATTGAAGTAGGATTGTGTAGTATTTGGTAACGTTAAGGTTAAAGCAGCTTATATATTATTTGTAAAAAGCAACAATTGTCGTCTCCATGTTGGGTGCCACAGATTTGTAGGTTTTTACAGATTTGAGTATGAATGATGTTTCAAGTGAAGAAGATTTTTGAGAATTGAGGATAAATGGCGTTTTAAAAAAAAGGGGGGTTTTGGAGAATGCCATTTGAAGAAGAGAAAGATTTTCCAGGATTAGTGTGGTATACATAATAGGTTGGTGGAATAAAACTATTGAACTTGGAATCTTTCAAAGTTAACCCTAACCATCAATATACATTTCAATCATTATAAATGTACACACACCCTATGTATAGAGAGTTAGGGTTAGGAAGTCCATATATTGTACATTGTACATTATATCCACTGCTGGTAGTATTTTTATTGGTGACAGTGTAATGCATGACATACAATACTTTGAATATGACTAGATCTAATGACGTCACACTTTATTTACATGTGTACTTTTCTATGTGCGCCAACGTACCAACTTCACGTCTATTATGGAAACAAAGCCATTATCTTATTGTTCCAGCACTTTTGACGAAAGTGAGAACTGCAGAATTTAGGATGATTGAGGCAATGTATGCTTCAATTTGAACTTATGAAGTACACACATTTGGAGAAGAGAAAGATTTTCCAGGATTAGTGTGGTATACATAATAGGTTGGTGGAATAAAACTATTGAACTTGGAATCTTTCAAAGTTAACCCTAACCATCAATATACATTTCAATCATTATAAATGTACACACACCCTATGTGTATGGAGAATTTGTTAAGATGGAAGCAGTAGGTACCCTTTATTTTGAACACTAATATAAAAAGGGGAACTTAATTTCCGTACATGTATTTGTATTCACGGAAAATTCCACAAATTTATTAAAATTGTATTTAAATGCATTTGTTCTGTTGATTCTAGTTAATACAAACACTTAATATAAGTTGTGGTTATAAACAAAAAATAGACTCTGCAGTAATGTGCACAATGAATAGAACCGACACTCCACTTAAATATGAAATTTTGACAAAGGGTGTCCCAAACAGAATCGTTCAAGTGAAATGCGTCAGTTTGCTCAATAAATATTCATCGTCTGCTATTGATGTTTGTATGAGCTTTAAGATAACTAAATTAAATTTCAAACATCGTTTGTTCTACCCTATTTGCTTTTGTCAATTTAAATATATGTTTGGTGAACTACCAACATTCAAAATCGAGTGTGCCAATTTTGGAGAAAACAATTATCCTAATAATTAGGCAGCACATCAATACTACTATTTTGCACATAGGTGAATGTTCGCACAACACCATAATTAAACTGGAAATTCGATTTTGGGTAGATTTAGTTAATCTCTGGACTGACAAAACAATCAGATGAAATAAAAATTATCTTTAAGCCAAATATTTAGTCTTTCCAAGTGTACAGCTTTTTGAAAGTAATTGTTATAACTTCATGATTAAAAATAATGCATTCCACTGGCAATTTGTTAGGGGGCACACTCTGCATAACAAAACACTGGGAGGCATCTGTATTGTTAAGGTGATAGACCATTTGTGTCATGATAATCAGTATTTGCATTATTTTTAAAAAGATAATTGTAATTAATTGTTTTTAAATGTTTGTTAAACAGGGAATGGGGAAAGGAATTTTGACATTTCACATTTGTTTTTGTGGAAAATTATAACTTGTTGGAGTCTTATCACAATCCAATACATTGTACTGTTGTTTCATATTATTAGCACATTATTTAAATTGGAAAGGGAAATATTTCCATGATTTATGTTGATATTCAATACTTGTGTTCAAATGGTCAATAGTGCACATTACTGAAAAGCTTAACTAAATTGCAGTTAACTTTTAAACATTTTTTTAAAATATTTTTTTAAGGGTTTTTTATATTTTGTTCACACATAAAAGCAGTAAATATAAAGTATCTTGCTTAAAGGCTTAAATGTGTAAGTTAAATTGTTAAAGGATTTAAATGGAACAGATCATTATTATTACTTGTATTGTAGTAACTAATTAAATTGTTAAAGGATTTAAATGGAACAGATCATTATTATGACTTGAATTGTAAATGATACATCAACAATGTCAGGTGAAAAAAAGAAATATAATAGTAATACTCTAACATATTAATTTAAAAATGTGCATGTAATAAACATTGATTTTAATAAATACAAAAAAAATGCAAGATATATTAAATGTGAAATTGATAATAACTTGTATAGCTCAGTATAATAAATGAACATTATAATTCTTTTGAATGGAAAATAACAAGAAATCAACTCGGAATATGTGAAATATATTCATTAAATTTGATTAAGTGAACATAGTGTTTGAAGCAATATATATGACGGAGAGAACCACCCCCTTCCTTTGTGGTGATCATTGTGCTTGCAGAATGTTGCGGTTACTTTTTAGGAGGGGGGGAGGTAATAAATAGTGTAGGAAGTGTATATGGATGGGGGACTAAAGGGATTCGCTCGGTCCTATATCTTGCTGGGTACAAGATCCTTCAAAAGGGGGAAATTAGTGATTAAAATAGACTAATTGACTGCAAAACCCAATTAGGCCTATATGGATATGTCCATCTACTACATGTCCAATCGACACTTGAACACTCCAGGTTGGAGTTGAACATTGAACAATGCCTTCTGGCATGTTTCAATAGTCCACATGTAGCCTTATCGTGTGATTTAAATTGACACCAATCTAAGGAACAAATAAAAATCCAGGAACCGATCGTTAGCTTTAAGAAAGTGAGCCCAGCAATACACGATGCATCAACATTAACCATGCACTCGCAAGTCGCAAGACTCGTGTTTGATGTAGTCTTAACCAAGTGAGGGCGCTGTTTACCTTTAATGGTCAGATACAATAAACCTTTCGCGTGCTGTACGTGTGCTGTATTATGTAAGGACGTTACAACATTTTGTCTATTTATGAAACGCTAAATTTAAATAATTCTCATCATTACATCGCATTTTTAAATCTCAGGGATTATCTGCGAACATAATATACATAACCTCAAAACCCTTTAATAACACTTTTTTTAAATGACATTTATTGAAATATTAAACACCCACATAAAATTCATACAATGGCATCATTACGTCAATTTCCTTTACGGGATGTGATTAATTAAGTTCATACAAACGTTTGACCTTATTTGACTTGTAGTTATCCAAAAATTACACCTTGCAGTATACACCTTTAACCCTATTATGGTTTTACCTTTCAAAACCTTTCAAAATCTGCTTAATGGGCAAAATGGCTATCAATAAGTATGAACCTTTCAAAACGCTCCAGAATTTTTTGCTACTGCACTACTACACCTTTCAAAACCTTTTGAAATTTTTTTTTGAACACCAGTTTGTTCAGAGAGTTGTTTTACCTTTCAAAACCTTTCATAGGTTCCTTTTGTCAGACAGCTTTCTCACCTTTCAAAACGCTTCAGTCCAGAAAACTTGAAAGGTTTTGAAAGGTCTGACAGCTCTATGGTAACTGCACTATATATAGGAAGGTTAACATGACGTCACATCCCCATAATGACGTTCTCATGACGAAACTTTCGATTTCACATACTTTCAATGTAGTATTGCTCTGTGCCAAGTTTAGAGTCCTTGTGATCAAGGGAAATGAATATATTTTTGTTAGTATAATACAATTTAAAAAAAATATAAATTCATAAAAAAATCAAATGGTGACGTCATTAATACGTCACTTCAGACTTTACGTTCTAATGACTGTTTCGAACATCCTACAAAGTTTTGTGACAATCGGTTCTACCCTTATATGCGTTTAATCAAAACAAAAGTGTGTGACCTAATGAACATGAATTTATTTTGAATTTACCACGTTCCATTAAAGAGATATGACTAAAAATAAAACAATGTAATAATTAATTTAACGTCACCTCATTTTGTATCTATAACACGCCTTCGCCTACCCACGTACCAAGACTGACCTTAATCGGGCTTATGGTTCTCTAGATTTTAGGCCTTGAAACCTTTAATATGACGTCACGTGACCACTGATGACGTCATCGTAATATCTGTCTGCCAGACACGAGTTCACTATAGGGTCTTCACCCGGGTCACGTTTTATGAGAATACGACTTTTGTTTTAGTTAAAAGTGCTTGGAATTGTGCAAACAACGTTTACAAAGTCTATGGGATTGGATTCTAGCGTAGCGGCTAGCCGTAGCTTCCCCATGGAAAATTTGATGACGTCATCTTGTTTCACATGTTGGTGCCTAGTGTCCTCTTATGAGCGTACATGTGCATGCACGTACGATGTCAGTAGTGATACATTCGCTCAGTACATGCACGTACAATCATGCACCAAGGCCAAAACGATTACATTTCAAGGGTGCCGCAGGATATGTTAAAGTTTTGCAAAAAAAACCAGGAAAGTTTGAAAGTACTTTTACATTAACCTTTAGAGCAAAAATCAAGATTATATCTGGCAGGTTTATTGTTTAGGAATTATCAAAGGAAAAAGAGTCTTTTCATTCTAACTTCCGGTCTGTTGACGTCATATTGTTTGCCCACGTCAACTTGTTCCTAGCATGAAGCTGATTATATACACCGGTTATAAAGTAGTTTCAGCAAACTTCGCCACACACATCAACAGATTATTGATTTTAACCATTTTTCAACCTGCCGCTAGAGGGCGCTATAACATATTATGACGTCGCCTGATTTTTTTTGGAAAAGTTTATTCTAGCCAGAAACTAACATCGTTGAAAGTAAGTTCATATCATTTTTCACTTTCAAATTATGAGGCACTTCCGGTTGGACCGGAAGGAAGGGTCACGTGATTTTAGCACACGAGATAAAATGAAGATTCTGGATTATTCTATCTATTGCCACAAAAATCCAGTTTCGGTCTTTTGTGGTTGATTTGTTATTTATTTTTAAAGATTAAATCAATTGCACCTTTAAGATGACGTCACGTGACCCCTGACGACGTAACCATGGCGTATGTCTGCGAAACACGAGTTTACTATAGGGTCTTCACCTGGGTTAAGTTTTATGGAAATACGACTTTGTTTTTCGTTAAAAGTGCTTGGAATTGTGCAAACAACGTTTACAAAGTCTATGGGATTGGATTCTGCGTAGCCGAGAGCCTGTTTACCTACCTGTCGCACACGGCGCCCTTCCCCATAGGCAATTTGATGACGTCATCCTGTTTCGCTTGTTGGCGGCTAGTGTCCTCTTGGGTGAGCGTACATTTGCATGCACGTACGATGTCAGTAGTGATACATTCGCTCAATGCATAGTACACTATCAGTGTATACGTACGTACATACAAGCATGTACACCCCTATTATACGTGTGCCATGCACATATAAGGGGTCAATGCTTTATGCGCCTAGGCCAAAACGATTAAATTTCAAGGGTGCCGCAGGGTATGTCCAAGTTCGTTTTTTGCCAAAAAACACAGGAAAGTTCGAGAACTACTTTTACACTAACCTTTAGAACAAAAATCAAGATTATATCTGTCAGGTTTAATTTTTTAGGAATTTTCAAAGGAACAGAAGTCTTTTCATTCTTCCGGTCTGGTGACGTCATAATTTTTTCTTCCCGTCGACTTGTTCCTAGCATGAAGCTGATTAAATACACCGGTTATAAAGTGATTTCCGCAAATTTCGCCACACACATCAACAGATTATTCATTTTAACCATTTTTCAACTTGCCGCTAGAGGGCGCTATAACATGTTATGGCGTCGCCGGTCTTTTTGTTGTTAAATACAATCTAGCCAGACACTAACAGCGTTGAAAGTAAGTTCATATCATTTTTCACTTTTAAATTATAAGGCACTTCCGGTTTAGACCGGAAGGAAGGGTCACGTGATTTCACGCACGGGAGATAAAATCAAGATCTTGGATTATTCTATCTATTGCCACAAAAATTAAGTTTCGGTCTTTTGCGGTTGATTTGTTATTGAATTTCAAAGATTAAATCAATTACACCTTTAATATGACGTCACGTGACCCCTGATGACCTCACCATGACGTATGTCGGCTAGGCACGAGCTTACTATGGGGTCTTCACTTGGGTTAAGTTTTATGGATATACGACTTTGTTCTCTAGTAAAAGTACTTGTGCAAATAAACGTGTACAAAGTCTATGGAGTTTAGGTTACTAAAAAAAAAAAAAACTAGAACTACGTCTGTTCGAGGAACAGAACATAGGGCTTTTTTGCATTCTCAATTTTGTTGATTAAATATTTCAAAAATTGAACTTTTATACCATCAAAACAATTTAAAATCATTGGAAACGAATTTAGGTTAATTTAAACAGATTAAAATTATTTCAAACTGATTAAAACGATGACGTCACACGTTTGTGAACTTTTTGTGCAACTATCTATCACCTAACAATATATTTTTTTGTTATGTTAGCACGTTCCGTTGCTGAGATATGACTTAAAGGTCGAAAAACGTAATAATTCGAATATAATCGTAATATGACGTAACATTTGTCAACATGCCGCTAGAGGGCGCTATAACATTTTAAGAAGTCACCGTTAACTTGTTTGTTACTTACAACCTAGCCAGCGCCTAACATCGTTGAAAGTAAGTTCACATCGTTTTCCACTTTTAAATTATAATGCACTTCCGGTTTGGACCGGAAGGAAGGGTCAGGGTTTTTTGCATGTAATACAAATTATGAAGACCATGGATTAATCTATCAATTCCCTTAAAAATCTAAATCAGATATCTTACAGTTGATTTTATATTGATTTTCAAAGATTAAATCTATAAATATTTGGTTGCTTGTAATCTGACATTTGATGACGTCATCGTGACGTAATTAACAGAAAGCTCGAGAGCTGTCTTTACTGTGCTATTTGATGCAAAAATCTGGATTATATCTGTAGCGGGTGATTTTTAAGCGATTGTTTAAGGTTTAAAGGATTTTTCATTGTAACTTCCGGTTTGGTGACGTCATAAATATTTCTCCTTCCCAATATGGTCTAAGCATGAAGCTGATTATATACACCGGTTATAAAGTGGTTTCAGCAAACTTCGCCACACACATCAACAGATTATTCATTTTAACCATTTTTCAACCTGCCGCTAGAGGGCGCTATAATTATTATGACGTCGCCTGATTTGTTTTGGAAAAGTTTATTCTAGCCAGAAACTAACATCGTTGAAAGTAAGTTCATATCATTTTTCACTTTCAAATTATGAGGCACTTTCGGTTGGACCGGAAGAAAGGGTCACGTGATTTTAGCACACGAGATAAAAATGAAGATTCTGGATTATTCTATCTATTGCCACAAAAATCCAGTTTCGGTCTTTTGTGGTTGATTTGTTATTTATTTTTAAAGATTAAATCAATTGCACCTTTAAGATGACGTCACGTGACCCCTGACGACGTAACCATGGCGTATGTCTGCGAAACACGAGTTTACTATAGGGTCTTCACCTGGGTTAAGTTTTATGAAAATACGACTTTGTTTTTCGTTAAAAGTGCTTGGAATTGTGCAAACAACGTTTACAAAGTCTATGGGATTGGATTCTGCGTAGCCGAGAGCCTGTTTACCTACATGTCGCACACGGCGCCCTTCCCCATAGGCAATTTGATGACGTCATCCTGTTTCGCTTGTTGGCGGCTAGTGTCCTCTTGGGTGAGCGTACATTTGCATGCACGTACGATGTCAGTAGTGATACATTCGCTCAATGCATAGTACACTATCAGTGTATACGTACGTACATACAAGCATGTACACCCCTATTATACGTGTGCCATGCACATATAAGGGGTCAATGCTTTATGCGCCTAGGCCAAAACGATTAAATTTCAAGGGTGCCGCAGGGTATGTCCAAGTTCGTTGTTTGCCAAAAAACACAGGAAAGTTCGAGAACTACTTTTACACTAACCTTTAGAACAAAAATCAGGATTATATCTGTCAGGTTTAATTTTTTAGGAATTTTCAAAGGAAAAGAAGTCTTTTCATTGTAACTTCCGGTCTGGTGACGTCATAATTTGTTCTTCTCGTCGACTTGTTCCTAGCATGAAGCTGATTAAATACACCGGTTATAAAGTGATTTCCGCAAATTTCGCCACACACATCAACAGATTATTCATTTTAACCATTTTTCAACTTGCCGCTAGAGGGCGCTATAACATGTTATGGCGTCGCCGGTATTTTTGTTGTTAAATACAATCTAGCCAGACACTAACAGCGTTGAAAGTAAGTTCATATCATTTTTCACTTTTAAATTATAAGGCACTTCCGGTTTAGACCGGAAGGAAGGGTCACGTGATTTTACGCACACGAGATAAAATGAAGATCCTGGATTATTCTATCTGTTGCCACAAAAATCAAGTTTCGGTCTTTTGCGGTTGATTTGTTATTGATTTTCAAAGATTAAATCAATTGCACCTTTAAGATGACGTCACGTGACCCCTGATGACGTCACCATGTCGTATGTCGGCTAGGCACGAGCTTACTATAGGGTCTTCACTTGGGTTAAGTTTTATGGAAATACGACTTTGTTCTCTGGTAAAAGTACTTGTGCAAAAAAACGTGTACAAAGTCTATGGGGTTTAGGTTACTAAAAGAAAAAAAAAGAAGAAAAAAAAAAAAAAAAACCAAAAATCAGAACAAAAACAAAGGCTTTTTCGCATTTGCGAAAAAGCCAAAAAAAAAAAAGACTAGAACTACGTCTGTTCGAGGAACAGAACATAGGGCTTTTTCGCATTCGCAATTTTTTAGATTAAATTGTTCAAAAATTGAACTTTTATATCAAAACAATTTAAAATTATTAAAAACGAATTTAAGTTAATTTAAACAGATTAAAATGAATTCAAACTGATTAAAACGATGACGTCACACGTTTGTGAACTATTTGTGAAACTATCCATCACCTAACAATACAAACATATGTGTTATGTTAGCACGTTCCGTTTCTGAGATATGGCTTAAAGGTCTTAAAACGTAATAATTTAAATATAATCGTAATATGATGTAACATTTGTCAACATGCCACTAGAGGGCGCTATAACATTTTATGAAGTCACCGTTGACTTTGTTGCTACTTACAACCTAGCCAGCGCCTAACATCGTTGAAAGTAAGTTCACATCGTTTTCCATTTTTAAATTATAAGGCACTTCCGGTTTGGACCGGAAGGAAGGGTCAGTTTTTTTTGCATGTAATACAAATTATGAAGACCATGGATTAATCTATCAATTCCCTTAAAAATCTAAATCAGATCTCTTACAGTTGATTTTATATTGATTTTCAAAGATTAAATCTATAAATATTTGGTTGCTTGTAATCTGACATTTGATGACGTCATCGTGACGTAATTAACAGAAAGTTCGAGAGCTGTCTTTACTTTGCTATCTGATGCACAAATCTGGATTATATCTATAGCGGTTGATTTTTAAGCGATTGTTTAAGGTTTAAAGGATTTTTCATTGTAACTTCCGGTTTGGTGACGTCATAAATATTTCTCCTTCCCAATATGGTCTAAGCATGAAGCTTAATATTTACACCGGTTATAAAGTGGTTTCAGCAAAATTCGCCACACACATCAACAGATTATTCATTTTAACCATTTTTCAACCTGCCGCTAGAGGGCGCTATAACATATTATGACGTCGCCTGATTTTTTTTGGAAAAGTTTATTCTAGCCAGACACTAACATCGTTGAAAGTAAGTTCATATCATTTTTCACTTTTAAATTATGAGGCACTTCCGGTTTGGACCGGAAGGAAGGGTCACGTGATTTTACGCACACGAGATAAAATGAAGATTCTGGATTATTCTATCTATTGCCACAAAAATCCAGTTTCGGTCTTTTGTGGTTGATTTGTTATTTATTTTTAAAGATTAAATCAATTCCACCTTTAAGATGACGCCACGTGACCCCTGACGACGTAACCATGACGTATGTCTGCAAGACACGAGTTTACTATAGGGTCTTCACCTGGGTTAAGTTTTATGGAAATACGACTTTGTTTTTCGTTAAAAGTGCTTGGAATTGTGCAAACAACGTTTACAAAGTCTATGGGATTGGATTCTGCGTAGCCGAGAGCCTGTTTACCTACCTGTCGCACACGGCGCCCTTCCCCATAGGCAATTTGATGACGACATCCTGTTTCGCTTGTTGGCGGCTAGTGTCCTCTTGGGTGAGCGTACATTTGCATGCACGTACGATGTCAGTAGTGATACATTCGCTCAATGCATAGTACACTGTCAGTGTATACGTACGTACATACAAGCATGTACACCCCTATTATACGTGTGCCATGCACATAAGGGGTCAATGCTTTATGCGCCTAGGCCAAAACGATTAAATTTCAAGGGTGCCGCAGGGTATGTCCAAGTTCGTTGTTTGCCAAAAAACACAGGAAAGTTCGAGAACTACTTTTACACTAACCTTTAGAACAAAAATCAGGATTATATCTGTCAGGTTTAATTTTTTAGGAATTTTCAAAGGAAAAGAAGTCTTTTCATTGTAACTTCCGGTCTGGTGACGTCATAATTTTTTCTTCTCGTCGACTTGTTCCTAGCATGAAGCTGATTAAATACACCGGTTATAAAGTGATTTCCGCAAATTTCGCCACACACATCAACAGATTATTCATTTTAACCATTTTTCAACTTGCCGCTAGAGGGCGCTATAATATGTTATGGCGTCGCCGGTATTTTTGTTGTTAAATACAATCTAGCCAGACACTAACAGCGTTGAAAGTAAGTTCATATCATTTTTCACTTTTAAATTATAAGGCACTTCCGGTTTAGACCGGAAGGAAGGGTCACGTGATTTTACGCACATGAGATAAAATGAAGATCCTGGATTATTCTATCTGTTGCCACAAAAATCAAGTTTCGGTCTTTTGCGGTTGATTTGTTATTGATTTTCAAAGATTAAATCAATTGCACCTTTAAGATGACGTCACGTGACCCCTGATGACGTCACCATGTCGTATGTCGGCTAGGCACGAGCTTACTATAGGGTCTTCACTTGGGTTAAGTTTTATGGAAATACGACTTTGTTCTCTGGTAAAAGTACTTGTGCAAAAAAACGTGTACAAAGTCTATGGGGTTTAGGTTACTAAAAGAAAAAAAAAGAAGAAGAAAAAAAAAAAAAGAAAAAAAAAATCAGAACAAAAACAAAGGCTTTTTCGCATTTGCGAAAAAGCCAAAAAAAAAAAAGACTAGAACTACGTCTGTTCGAGGAACAGAACATAGGGCTTTTTCGCATTCGCAATTTTTTAGATTAAATTGTTCAAAAATTGAACTTTTATATCAAAACAATTTAAAATTATTAAAAACGAATTTAAGTTAATTTAAACAGATTAAAATGAATTCAAACTGATTAAAACGATGACGTCACACGTTTGTGAACTATTTGTGAAACTATCCATCACCTAACAATACAAACATAAGTGTTATGTTAGCACGTTCCGTTGCTGAGATATGGCTTAAAGGTCTTAAAACGTAATAATTTAAATATAATCGTAATATGATGTAACATTTGTCAACATGCCACTAGAGGGCGCTATAACATTTTATGAAGTCACCGTTGACTTTGTTGCTACTTACAACCTAGCCAGCGCCTAACATCGTTGAAAGTAAGTTCACATCGTTTTCCATTTTTAAATTATAAGGCACTTCCGGTTTGGACCGGAAGGAAGGGTCAGTTTTTTTTGCATGTAATACAAATTATGAAGACCATGGATTAATCTATCAATTCCCTTAAAAATCTAAATCAGATCTCTTACAGTTGATTTTATATTGATTTTCAAAGATTAAATCTATAAATATTTGGTTGCTTGTAATCTGACATTTGATGACGTCATCGTGACGTAATTAACAGAAAGTTCGAGAGCTGTCTTTACTTTGCTATCTGATGCAAAAATCTGGATTATATCTATAGCGGTTGATTTTTAAGCGATTGTTTAAGGTTTAAAGGATTTTTCATTGTAACTTCCGGTTTGGTGACGTCATAAATATTTCTCCTTCCCAATATGGTCTAAGCATGAAGCTTAATATTTACACCGGTTATAAAGTGGTTTCAGCAAAATTCGCCACACACATCAACAGATTATTCATTTTAACCATTTTTCAACCTGCCGCTAGAGGGCGCTATAACATATTATGACGTCGCCTGATTTTTTTTGGAAAAGTTTATTCTAGCCAGACACTAACATCGTTGAAAGTAAGTTCATATCATTTTTCACTTTTAAATTATGAGGCACTTCCGGTTTGGACCGGAAGGAAGGGTCACGTGATTTTACGCACACGAGATAAAATGAAGATTCTGGATTATTCTATCTATTGCCACAAAAATCAAGTTTCGGTCTTTTGTGGTTGATTTGTTATTTATTTTTAAAGATTAAATCAATTCCACCTTTAAGATGACGCCACGTGACCCCTGACGACGTAACCATGACGTATGTCTGCAAGACACGAGTTTACTATAGGGTCTTCACCTGGGTTAAGTTTTATGGAAATACGACTTTGTTTTTCGTTAAAAGTGCTTGGAATTGTGCAAACAACGTTTACAAAGTCTATGGGATTGGATTCTGCGTAGCCGAGAGCCTGTTTACCTACCTGTCGCACACGGCGCCCTTCCCCATAGGCAATTTGATGACGACATCCTGTTTCGCTTGTTGGCGGCTAGTGTCCTCTTGGGTGAGCGTACATTTGCATGCACGTACGATGTCAGTAGTGATACATTCGCTCAATGCATAGTACACTATCAATGTATACGTACGTACATATACAAGCATGTACACCCCTATTATACGTGTGCCATGCACATAAGGGGTCAATGCTTTATGCGCCTAGGCCAAAACGATTAAATTTCAAGGGTGCCGCAGGGTATGTCCAAGTTTGTTTTTTGCCAAAAAAACACAGGAAAGTTCGAGAACTACTTTTACACTAACCTTTAGAGCAAAAATCAAGATTATATCTGTCAGTTTTAATTTTTTAGGAATTTTCAAAGGAAAAGAAGTCTTTTCATTGTAACTTCCGGTCTGGTGACGTCATAACTGTTTCTTCTCGTCTACTTGTTCCTAGCATGAAGCTGATTAAATACACCGGTTATAAAGTGATTTCCGCAAACTTTGCCACACACATCAACAGATTATTCATTTTAACAATATTTCAACTTGCCGCTAGAGGGCGCTATAACATGTTATGGCGTCGCCGATATTTTTTTGTTAAATACAATCTAGCCAGACACTAACATCGTTGAAAGTAAGTTCATATCATTTTTCACTTTTAAATTATAAGGCACTTCCGGTTTGGACCGGAAGGAAGGGTCACGTGATTTCACGCACACGAGATAAAATGAAGATCCTCGATTATTCTATCTGTTGCCACAAAAATCAAGTTTCGGTCTTTTGCGGTTGATTTGTTATTGATTTTTAAAGATTAAATCAATTGCACCTTTAATATGACGTCACGTGACCCCTGATGGTGTCACGATGACGTTTGTCTGCAAGACACGAGTTTACTATAGGGTCTTCACTTGGGTTAAGTTTTGTTTGGATACGACTTTGTTTTCTATTAAAAGTACTTGTGCAAAAAAACGTGTACAAAGTCTATGGGGTTTATGTTACTAAAAGAAAAAAGAAATAAAAAAAAATAAAAATCAGAACAAAAACAAAGGCTTTTTCGCAAAATTGCGAAAACGCCAAAAAAAAAAAATCAGAACAAAAACAAAGGCTTTTTCGCATTTGCGAAAAAGCCAAAAAGAAAAAAAAAATCAGAACAAAAACAAAGGCTTTTTCGCAAAATTGCGAAAAAGCCAAAAATCAGAACAAAAACAAAGGCTTTTTCGCACTTGCGAAAACAAAAAAACAAAAAAAAATCAGAACAAAAACAAAGGCTTTTTCGCATTTGCGAAAAAGCCAAAAAAGAAAAAAAAAAATCAGAACAAAAACAAAGGCTTTTTCGCACTTGCGAAAAAGCCAAAAAAAAGGTTAAACAAAATCAGAACAAAAACAAAGGCTTTTTCCGCAAAATTGCGAAAAAGCCACAAAAAAAAAAAAAAAAAAAATCAGAACAAAAACAAAGGCTTTACAACTAGAAATATGTCTGTTCTATGAACAGAGCATATGGCTTTTTCGTAATTGTTGTCATTGTTCATTACATTTATTATTTTATTGGTTAAATTTCCTTAGCATTCTATTTTTTTTTAAAATTAAAATTGAAAAACATTAATTGGATTAAATCTAGCGGTTTATTATAGGCAATGTTTAAGCGTTTAAAGGTCTTTTCATTGTAACTTCCGGTCTAGTGACGTCATATTTGTTTCTCTTTGCCAACTTGTTTCTAACAAGATGCTGATTATAAATACCAGTTATAAAGCGATTTAAGCAAACTTAGCCATACACATCAACTGATTATTCATTTTAAACATTTTTCAACCTGCCACTAGAGGGCACAATAACAATTCATGACGTCAACGCTAACTTTTTTGTAGAGAGCAGCTAGCCAGAGACTATCATCGTTGGAAGTAAGTTCATATCATTTTCTACTTTCAAAATATAATCGTCAAGTTGTAAGCGGGCTTGGATTTTCGAGACAAGGCCCCTCATTGCCGCCTCGTTAGGGCCTTTTAGTTTGTCAGCGATATCTTTAATAGCCTTCGCCATCTTGGAGATATCGAATGAGAACATGTTCAGTATGTTCACTGGTATCCAGTTGCACATTGAGGACCACGATCTGAATGAATTCCCCGCGACCCTTGCCCGCAATCGTCTCGATTGCGTCCTCCCCTCTCTTCAGATTCACCCGGTCCACCTTGACCAAATCGTGGATGGAATTGATCAGCAGTAGCTCGCCTTTCCCCTTCCTCGCCAGCAGTTTCGACTCGATCGACTCCAGGGTGGTCTGGACCCGGTCGCACGCGGCCTTGTCCCGGGCCATGATCGCTTTGGCTTCGTCGGTCGAGATTTTGGCCGTGACTCCCTGGACGACGACCGCTACGAGCCCGACGGTAACCCCGGCAGCTGCGGCGGACAAGAGAGTTGAAACGCCGAGTGTGAACAGTGCCAAACCAACACCGGTTGCCCCAACCGCCTATATACAACGAAAACAGACAAAATGTCTCATACACTCTCGAAATGTACAAGAGTGATAGGTCACTCTCAAATATAATGAATCTCTTATGAAACCACTCTAAAATGAGTGAAATTAAATTGTTCAGAGCGCAAGAAACTTTAAAAGATTACCGCCGCTGCTTGAGCTTGTCTCTGGCGTCGAGTTATATACCCGACGAGCTCTCCGAGTAACTCCACCGTCTTGGCCCGGCGACGAACGTACTCCGTTGCCGCCTCCTCGAACTTCCCTAACTCCTTTTTCAGTTCGTTATTTTTTTGACTGAAGGAAAACAAAGAACATGGGTCGACTCGAGTATAAGGATTATCGCACACGGTGAGCATCCCAGACCAATGACCTTGAATCACAAAAATGGAATCAAAACTAATGAATCGAATCGAGAGTTCTTGGTATCATTTCCCTTCCAACAAGATTTCCTAGCCATTCATTATAGGTGGTCAAAAAAACGTAACCCCATACTTCCAATATCCAGGGACCTAAAACCATTGATATAATTATGTGTCATACTGCATATAATATTGGTAATAATTTTCAATAGCTTTTCAAATAACAAAGCCAGATTGTGTGAATGTAGTCGAACGATTTCTATCGATTGACATAATAGTACTTCCATCTGTTCCAAGCACGAGATGTAGAACAGAGAGCTATACTCTTAGGAGTTCTACTCTTAGCTATTCTTAATCTTACTCTTAGCTATAGTTTTTATGTTCTGCCTGTCTTTGGGACTTCTTACCCACTAGCTGTTTCCCTCCATCTTATAAATTTGCCTCTTCCCTAACCCCCTAGGCTTTACTTTTGGCTAAAGAACTGCGTACTACAGAATACTACTTAGTATTTTGTAGCACTGGGTCTTTCTGTGACTGATGATGGGTGTGTACTGACAGAGTACAGATACTGGCAACTACAAAATACTAATAGTCGTACATGTAATACAGGTCAGTTACTGGATTCTACCAAATACTAATTTATTTCAAGGCTGGACTACTGCATTTGTTTCTTTACCAGGTAAGTTTTTCCTTTAAACCCAGCCACCTCAGTACATGTACTACATATTACTACATGTATGTATACTATTTGGGGTGAAGCACTATTTGGTACTTCCCTCCAAACAGTGTACATAGCAATATGTAGTACATGTACATGTGCATATTACTACGTACACTATTGGAGGTGAAGTACCAAATACTAAAAATTACTAAAAAGTAGTTGAGAGTAGTTCTGCATACTACTTTTTACTACAAGTAGTATTTAGTAGCATTAGGTATAAGGTTAGGGTTAAGAGGAATACCAATCCTTGTTTCAGTTTTCCTGATCGCCGTTTTACTTTCTCTGTAGCCCTTTCCCTGGTGTGGCATTTTGGGATGGCCTTGGTTTGAGAATCAATTAGGGGAACAATTTAGAGGGATGACGAGGTCAATTTACACGAACTCTCTAAATGTAAAAGAGTGAAGAGCTCATGGCTCTAAAAAGAGTGTATCTTATAAAAAACAAACATCCTAAAAAGAGTAAAATGAGGTTGTTCACAGTGAAAACCACTCCAAACATTGAACTTTCATTCTTTCGAGGAGCATACAACAAGACAATTTCAAACAAAGCGCCGTATGTCTTTGATAATGGCTCCTCAAAAAAAGTGTGTGTTTTTAAGTTCTGTTAGTTCGTTCAGTCTGAAAACGCTATTGATCTCTTTTCCAGCCAGTAAGCAGTTTGCAGCAGTTTTAATCTTATTCATTTTGGAGCTGTTCACTCTTTTACGTTTAGAGTGAACGACTTTTCATTTGCACGAACCTTTCTCCTCTTCAAAAAATCGTTGCGCTCGTGGGATGTCTTCCTCGACCAGCCTCAGGCCGTTGACGGGGAACTCTGTGCCAAGGAGCCGCTTGAGTTCCCCGCTGTTGCACATCTTGAGGAGTTCCTCCAGTCCCGTCTGGCTGCCGACCCGCAGCGTGAGCTCCACACAGCCCTTGCGGACGTGCAAGAAGTTGCAGTCGCATCTCTGCTGAAGTTCCCGCATCGCGACCGACGAATTATCTCCTTTTTCGTCGATCATGCTGACCATCTGAGCAAGTAACTCGGGCGGCCCGTCCAACTTGATACGCACCTCTGTATAATAAAACACAGTCGATCATTTAACAAAATGTTAACAGTACCATTTAAAACCTTCAATCTATTTCTTGTTTAATACTCTCTGTTTAAAGAGATCGTATACTTTGATAATTGGAACCCACTGTTTGTTTCAATCCTATATAGTTATAGATATATACAGTAAAACTATTAACCTGTAAACATTTTATTTCAAAAGGTGGTAGCGATTTTGAGATATTGCCGAAAATCTGGAGCGGTTATGTCCACGCAGGAAGAATAATCTGCATTGGAATACATAATCTGAGAAACGTCACTGCAGTAACGCTTCTCAGATTCTAATTTTCGGGGATAAAAAGTAATTCCTTTTTCCTTAACCGCAGTACTTCGAAGTGAACAGTTTCTAAAAATGCATTATACTATCCAAAGCTGCTGTACTTACCAAGTAAGTTTATATTGCCATTAATTTTTGGAGTAATTACCAAACGTATACGATCTCTCTAACATTTAGGAATTGGACACGTGCGTTTAGCTTCTAAATAAACAAATTCGTCCAGAACAGCAGATGCAAACGTTGTACATTGTGCACTATATTTTTTTTTAAATTAAATTTTAAATAATAATTTATTGTATGAATTTACTGTACCTGGTCCATAGTTAATTGTATTCCCGGAACTTGTTCCGAAGGTAATCAGACCGTTGAAATTTCCAATGTGAATATGATTCACGATTTTTGGAGCGTGCGGCGGGCATTTCTTCTCACCTACAGAATAATACAACTTTTCAAGTACAACTCATTACAATAACTAAAAAAGACCCTGAGTTAACGCATACCCGTGTTAACGCATACCCCTGTTAACTCGCACCTGTGTTAACGCGTTAGCCGTGTTAACGCGTTAGCCGTGTTAACGCGTTAGCCGTGTTAACGCGTTAGCCGTGTTAACGCGTTAGCCGTGTTAACGCGTTAGCCGTGTTAACGCGTTAGCCGTGTTAACGCGTTAGCCGTGTTAACGCGTTAGCCGTGTTAACGCGTTAGCCGTGTTAACGCGTTAGCCGTGTTAACGCATACCCCTGTTAACTCGCACCCGTGTTAACTTGTTAGCCGTGTTAACTCGTTAGCCGTGTTAACTCGTTATCCGTGTTAACGCGTTAGCCGTGTTAACGCGTTAGCCGTGTTAACGCGTTAGCGCGTTAGCCGTGTTAACGCGTTAGCCGTGTTAACGCGTTAGCTGTGTTAACGCGTTAGCCGTGTTAACGCGTTAGCCGTGTTAACGCATACCCCTGTTAACTCGCACCCGTGTTAACTTGTTAGCCGTGTTAACTCGTTAGCCGTGTTAACTCGTTATCCGTGTTAACGCGTTAGCCGTGTTAACGCGTTAGCCGTGTTAACGCGTTAGCCGTGTTAACGCGTTAGCCGTGTTAACGCGTTAGCCGTGTTAACGTGAACCCGTGTTAACGCGAACCCGTGTTAACGCGTACCCGTGTTAACGCGTACCCGTGTTAACGCGTACCCGTGCTATCGTGTACCCGTGCTAACGCGTACCCGTGCTAACGCGTACCCGTGTTAACGCGTACCCGTGCTAACGTGTTAATGCGTACTCGTGTTAATGCGTACTCGTGTTAACACGTACCCATGTTAACAACGCGTACCGGGGTGGGGGGGGGGGGGGGAAGGGGGGTCCGACGGTCCCATATCTAACTGGGTACAATCTATAGGCCTACTATTTTGTACTTGGCGGTAAATTTCGTTTGAAAATGCAATAAGGACCGACGACATAGATTTTCCAGGCTATTTTAAAACATTTTCCATTTAGATTTACCAACACTAACATTGAATTTTGTCATTCAACAATTGCATACGCTTTTAGCAAAACCAATGTAGTCATTCAATGTCAAAGATGGGCTCAAAAATATTCATCAAATTGCAGATCAAATTCATCCAAAAATCAAATTCGTCTTATATCAATCAATTTAAAAAGTAAATTAGTCTGGTGTGCGCTAGTCTGGCGTGTGCGTGGTATGTATTCATACCAATAAATATGTTTGTATCAAACAATTTGCAAAAAATCAGTACAGACTATACAGGGTATAATGATCGTAATTCACAGTCACTTATGGTTTGTTTTTCTACATCGTTAAGGGTAAAACACACCATTGGGAATTACTTGAATTATCAACAATGGGTGTATTTGAGGGACATTAAAGTGGCAATTGCTATGCGACGCCTTCCTTGCCTGACTAGACAGTATCCATGACAACAGTAAACAACAATGAGCCTTACAATCATACAGCTATAGTGCCTTCATCAACAATTTAAATAAGTATTCTGCAGTTAGCTAATTATACATGAATTGAGAACACAACAAATATATGATCAATACTACAATTTTCTTGGCTTTCATTATTTCGCAATTAACCCTCAGAGGCACCGCCCCCAAAACGTTACACGAATTGCACTACAGAGCTTACTCGAGAGACAATGGAGCTGTGTTTGGGGGTCACAATTGTATAGTCTAATGGTATGAGCATATCAATAGGCCTTCCCTGGACACGCACACTACATATTAAAGCATTCTGGCATATCAACACATGCATCTTGATAAAGACCTTCAATCGTGGACGGGGCATTGTCCGACCGTCTTCCCTCTTTTGTTTATACTCTAACGTTTTCGGATGATCGCCATAGGATTTGTACACGAGAAAAGATCGTGGACGTTTTGTCAATCGTGGACCCATTGTTTGACTCCCAATTCTTTTGTCCGACGACCACGATTGCCGGTCAATACAAACGCACACGGTGCTTACCCGGAAGGCATATGTGTAATATTTATAGAACTGGGTTCACAGGGCTGGAAGGAAGGGTGAACGAACTCTGTTTCAAACATGCTTTTATAGCCTATATGGGTGAAGTACAAGGATAGTTAGAACACAAATTCAACGGAATTGGCCCAAAGATGTCGCAGTTATAAAAAAAAAGAAGATTAGTCTGAGGGCTAAATTGAAGGGTAAACGAACTCTGTGTCAAACATGCTTTTACAGCCAATACGGAGAGGGACAAGGATATTTACCCAAAACAAATTCAGCGGGATTGGCCCAATTTTTGTATAGTTATACACAAAAGTATCAAAACTTGCCTTACGATTGAGATCCTTGGTTTGACGGAGGGTACACATGTTTTCAAAGGTAAAGTTCCCGACAATTTCTACTTCTTAACACCGTTCGTGATAAATATAATCTTTCAGGTTAAATATATCCTGAAGTAGAGACAAATTTAATTCATAAAGTTACATATACATGTACAAATACACTTGATCGATAACTACTCAAATTTAAATGTCACATGAATGGAAAATGCACAACGGTGTTTTTGTTTATCGAACACCACATACCCATTAAGACTATCTCGTAAAGCAGCTAATTTATACAAACATGCCACATAATCACGTTATTATATAACATTCATTACAATACATTTGTCAACCTAAATCACAACGTTATTATATAACATTAATTACAATACATTTGTCAATCTAAATCCAACAGACGTAACTATCCTAACCCGAAAAGCTATTGTTCACGACACTCTGATCTGACCATTTTTGAACGGTTGAAAATGCTAGAGTTCGGTGTGGGCGGGTCGAAACCGTTGCCCTCCCACCTCGCCCCCTCCTCCCATAGCAGCATGGACTCACAATCGGGTAGTCTAAAGCACCGACTCAATGAGCCAATGAGAGAGAGACACACGCATTGGAGGGGAAAGCGCTGCACTCTCTGCGAGAGAGAGAAGGCCGCAACGCAAGAGAGTGGGAAGGCGATCACCGGCTATGTAACGCGGTCGGTGGTCACGTAGCTGAATAACTGGCACGAAATGGACGGCGCGTAAACAATAACTCGTGCTCGCGCGATAGGGCGGATGAGCACGAGCTTATAAATAAGCTTATAATGGGCTTATTAACGGATAATCTCGACACGCGCTGTGGGCCCACGGTGAAGTTCACTTCTTACCCGCTCTGTGCGCGCTGTGTATCAAGTAGTAAGTATGCTGCTGTTGGCGCTCACATGTTTCCGTGCGAAAGTTGTTGAGTATTGAAGCAAGGTGACATCGTTTTTTTTGGAATCCGGCACACGTGTCGGATGAATTAGAAAAAGCGTGCGTTCGCTGTGTATTTGCGAGCGTTTGTGAGACAAATGCGCGCAAGGCACAGCTACGTACGGTGGTCTAAAGGGGGAGAAAGAAGGCGGTGCTAAGTAGAATTGTCATTGTCAACTGACGTGATGACCTGTTGCAGTGTATGAAGTGCAACCCTATGCAGGCACAGGCGCTCATGCATTAGGTGTAGCTGACAGATGCTGAAAGTACGCCGGCGCGCATGCGCATGCAAAGCGGAGCGAAGGCTGTCAAGTGTCTTGGGCTAGCTGGAGGGTGTAGGTTAGAATTATGGGCGTAGCTAGTATGCGCCAGAGTAGAAGAGCGTGCATAGCGGCACCTAGGACCTCTCAGACAGTGTCGTCAGTGCAGGAGAGCGCGCAGCGTATATCGAACATTGGTGATAGTACTCTTTATAGCAACGCAAAACCAAAATTGAACTCCATCCAAGCCGTAATGGCTATCTTACGATGACCCACCAGCATTAGTGTATGCAAATAAATGCAGTGATTACGGTACGGTGCTAACCAGTTAACATCTACTGCTCGGTGGGAGGGCAACGGTTTCGACCCGCCCACACCGAACTAGTGGCCCACACCTGCTGACCTTTCGCTCGGTCTGCGCTTGTTGGGGGGTAAGAGGTAAAACTCGTTGGCATTCTCTTGTCCACTTCCTTTTTGACGCGAGTGCAGTGCTGAGACAGCATTTTACTTTAGCTGGAATGCTCGCACAGCATTTTACTTTAACTGGAAACCCGTTGGCCCTTTTATTATGCTCTCAGAGCATTTTACCTTTGACTTGTCCACTTTCTTTTATTTAGTAGCTTGTGTTTGAACAGTAAGAAGTTTTTCGCGCGCCGACAGAATGCAGTCACCGTCCGCCGCCAGGGCAACAAGCTCACGCAAGCGCGCTTCGAGCGCGTCACGGTTGTCGGCGCGACTGTCGTAAGCGGCAAACTCGGCGTCGACAGCGGCCGACTGCAACTGCCACAGACGCTCGCGCTGCTCTTTGCGCTTCGGTTGCGCCCGCTTTTGCGGTGGCGGCGCTGCGCTGCTTGGCTGCGCGGATGTGCTGGTGGCGGCGCGCTTGGGCAGATTTTTCACTGCAACGCTCGCGCGCTTCTTTTTGGCTTTCGCCGTACGAGCGCCAGCGACGTGACCGAGCATCGTCATGTCGGCGCCGGGCGACTGTACGATTTGCATGGCAGGCGTTGGGAGCGACGTCTGCTCGACCGTCACGGGCGGCGCCAGCAGCGCTTTTGCGCCCGTTTGCGCCCACCACTGCGCATCCTCTTTGAAGAGGAGCTCGATGATGGTGGCCGGCGACGGCGGCAGCAGCGCTTTGACGCCCGTGTGCGCCCACCACTGCGCATCCTCTTTGAAGAGGCGGGCGATACGCCGCTTGTGCGTGCGCAGTCGGCGCAATTTCTCGTATGCCGCGTAGAGGCGCGCGCAATGTACTCGGAGGGTAGACTTGACCCAAGTCGGACTTACCATGGAGTTAAGACTACCAATTTGCTTTCGTCAATCCGGCCGAATAGTTATGTGCTTTGTTGGCCTTAGAAAAAAGGCGCCGTCATCTGGTTGTCGTTCCGCTATCGGCATCAACGCGATGTCATCATGTCAGTGCAGTAAATCCGACTTGACGGATCGGCCAATCAAACCCCCCGCGGTGATATGTAGTTATTCATAAATTATTTGCATACGCATCACATGGTTATGCGTATGCCAAATAAGTCCGCCAATCGGTACGGACTCGCTAGACCGCTAACGGACTATGGATGAATGGTAGGCAGTACTGTCACTAGATGCCTTTTTCAAATTAAATAACTGCGTCCATACTTCGTTTATTTAGTTAGAGTATGGTATAGTGAAAACTTAACGGCCGGACAATGTACACGATAGCAAGACTATTAAACCGTTTGTACATTTACACATAATGTACACAATGCACATGTGTATGTACATTGTACATCACAATGTCCACGTATGTCCGTCACACAACTGGGTCAAAGTTCATATTATTACAGATATATGCTAATTTATACAATTCTGCAATTTGATTGGCCTCTACCGTTTTCGGTAGATGAGCCCATAGGTTGTGTACAAACGTGTGGCACATCCGTCAAGTCGGGATTTCTGAACCACACATGAGCATGGGTGGCGCATGAGGGCGCGCTACTGATAAGCGTGGACGTGACGCGAGGCGCACAGTGTGGATGACCATGAGCAATGTTACCACATAATCCCGACTTGGATCAAGTCTACTCGGAGGGCAGCTGGCTGCACTTGCCGGCACACTTCTGTTTGTGCGGCAGTGAGGTGCCCTTGTACTGCGGCGGGCTGTTGTTGCAGAGTGTCAGCTCACTCTCTCGCTTGGACTGCGCCGACGCCGATTGATCTTATGCGCCCTATCGCGCGAGCACGAGTGCGCCCGCGCGCGATGCGCCGCCTGCGGCCCGGTGTTGTCGCCGCAGGGCAACTTGGGCATGTGCGCTTGTATCTCGTGCGCGTCGCTAGTGTACTGCGACTGGCTGCTGTCGACGAGTGGCAGCTCACTCTCCCGCGCCCCGTAGGGTTTGCGACGCAGTCGGCGACGCGGCGACGCCTTGGGCGGCCGTCGCTTGTCGGCCGCACTGCGCGCCATTATTTTTTTTAGTTTTGTGTTTTGTTTTTGTTTTGAAGGTTTTTTTACGTTTTTTTCTCTTACCTCTTACAAGCAATCGTCTATCGCTTGTTGTGCCCGGAAATCGATGCGTAGATTCCGAGCGAAGGAAACCTGCAAAAAAACACAATGTAAGTTTGCCGATGTGCGAACAAACAGCAAACGGTTGTTGAGTATAGATGCAAGTTGACACCTCGGTACACGTTTGTTAAAGAATTCCCGAAGCAAAAGAACTATTTTTGTGGGTCACGGACAAAAGTCACCTCTGCAAAGGTTAAATAAAACTGAAACAGACAAATCTATTAAAAATATACCTCAAGTGTTATTATTTACAGCCACTCAAATGAAACACTTGACCACTTCTACATAAATCCATGAATACAACGTGTGCACACGGTTAAATGATTTGCAGGACCAGATCAAACACCCAAAATCAGAAAATACACTCACTGGGTAATTAAATACAGCAATATAAACACATTCAATAAAACTTCTATGATGCAAGCTTCCGTATCTTACTACACTCACTAACTGTCACTGTCCTTCCAAGACCACTTCCACTATACTGCGTGGTTTAACCGCAAAGCTGCACAGTTCACAGTTTATTGTTCATTGTTCATTGTTCGGACGCACTCGCGTACAAAACTAACCCCACCTCACTGCCGGTTACACTCGGGTGATTCTCGGGGTACTCTGCCGGTCTCCGTCACGGACGAACTCTCGTCGCAGGCTGACCGGTGACAGACCAAGCTGGACGTTTGCTCCACTCCAGACTTGGTTTATGCCTTCAACACCAACATTGTGCCTCATCAATGGTCATCTACATGAAACCACATTTCACACAAAAAATGCAGGCTCTATCCTTACACTTAGTATATCGCAACAAAACCAAACATCTAGAAAAAAGCGTCTATTTTTTATACTTTGGAATTTGATCAAAACTTTTCTTATTATGCTTCAAGGTTGATAAACCATATATTCAACTAGAAAATATAAACTAGTTTAACCTCTTCTCAATATCTCAAAAAAATATACCATTCGGTTTAACTGATGAAAAATTGTATAGCATCAAATACCAATAATACGAATAATGCTACTTTCAAACATTATCGCCAAAATTCAATATTATCTTAAAACACCAAATATAAACTTACAGTCGGCTGTCTGAAATCTTCAGAAAAGCATCAGCATTTTGCTTGGCTGATTATAGGCTGGATGACATAGCTTTCAACTGCCTCAGAGCGGCTAAAAGTACCGCCAGCTATTTTTTTACAAAATATCACAGGTCTCAATGACACAAATTGCCAGCTCAAAACGACAAGCACACCGTGCCAAAACTGATGTCGTAATGTCAATTTGTCGCTGCCTCGCCCCAACTCTCGAGAACGCAAAACAATACAATACAATACCACGTCTAGCTCACGTGTTCTAGGTGAACGATTTAAACTGCGCGCCTCTAAACTTCTGACCTGACACCGACTATGGCAACACATTCCTAACATGACAACATTGACATAACACCACTTAACAACTTAACACCTGACTATGACCAAATGAGACCATGTTTTACTCACCCGACTATGACCATTATTAAATCTAGACTGTATTTAGTGACAACTACCAAAACCGTATAATATATTAGACTTTACCAAGTGAAACGAGATCAATTTGTAACACTTACCCCAACTTCAAGAAAAATGTTACACATTTTATCTATACATAACATATTTACATACTTAAATCAATTAAACGTATGCGATACATACCTTTAGTGGTAACTCTGGTCACAATATGGTAATAGTTTTCGAATAAAATTGTACTTACCTTACTCGGGGTGAGCAATACGGCTTAGAAAATCAGCTCCAACATTCTGCGAACCCTTGATTGCCTCAATCCTCATCCGGTATGGTTGTAGCGCGAGCGCCCCCCTCATAATACGGCTGTTCACTACTTTTGACTTTTGCATGTAGACAAGAGGTTGGTGATCAGTTTCCAACACAAACTGCTTTCCGTACAGGTAGCACTGAAATTTCCCGATGCCCCAAACTATTGCAAGACATTCTCGTTCTATTGTAGAATATCTCTGTTCTCTTGGAAGTAACTTTTTACTGGCGTACGCAATCGGAAATTTGATATCTTCATGTTCTTGCATGAGAACGGCACCTATCCCCGTGTTTGAAGCATCCGTACGAAGAATAAAATTCCTTGTGATATCTGGAAGCCGCAGAATCGGAGGGGAAATCATATGCTGCTTCAAAGATTTGAAGGACAACTCTTGACTATCTTGCCACACTACTTTATTCGGTTCCTTGTTTTTGGTTCTGTCTGTTAGTGGAGCTGCGACCGCTGCAAAGTTCGGTATGAATTTCCTATAATAGCCCACTAGACCCAAACATGAACGGAGCTGTTTCTTTGTCTGTGGTCGTGGTGCTTTGAGAATCTTATCTACTTTATCCTGATGGGGTTCGATTAGACCTCTGCCAATTATGTGACCTAAAAACTCCAACCTCTCAAAGCCAATCATGCACTTTGACGGACGAGCGGTGAGCCCCGCTTGCCGAAGCCGTCTGAACACTTCTTTCAGTACATTGAGGTGACTTTCCCAATCCGGAGTGTGGACCAAAATATCATCTATGTAATTATCAACATGATGAAGACTTTGAAGGATGATCCGCATCATACGACTGAAGGTAGCCGGTGCATTAACAAGACCAAATGGCATCGTTATAAACTGGTACAGTCCATCTGGCGTGATAAATGCAGTGTTGTGTCTGTCTTCTGCCTTGACCGGGATTTGCCAGTATCCTTTGGCGAGATCGACCTTTGAAAAAAAGTTGTCTTGTGCTAGTCGAGCAAATATTTCCTCAGTGATAGGCATTGGTTCAGCATCGAAGACAGTGATCTTATTCAGCTGCCGAAAATCAATACAAAACCTATTGCTGCCGTCCTTCTTACGTACCATCACTATTGGCGACGCATACGGCGAATCTGTGCGTTCGATGATTCCCATATCCATCATACTTTTTACTTCGGCCTTGACAGATTCACGCACAGCATGCGGTAGTGGGTAGGGTTTTAAACGTACTGGACGCTCACTGGTAACTTTTATCTCGTGGGAGGTTGTTGTCGTCCTTCCAGGAAGATCCGTTAGTATGTGTTTGTAGTTTCCAAGGAGTCGCTTAACCTGACGCACCTTGTCTTGAACCAAGTCTTCGCTAATGACTACATCTGAAAAAGATTCTTTGGACTGCATCGAAGGTAGCTTAATGTCTTGTCTGTAATCTAAGTCAGACGCAGATGGACAGTCGTTGACATGGTCCCCTTCAACAACAACAGCACAGCTCACTTTATCGATGACATCACACTCATCTTCCGGTTCTATCTCTCTGGTGTTGGCACTATCTCTAGAGATATATTTCTTCAAGAGATTTACATGAAAGGTCTTGACCTTGTCACCAATCTGGATCCTGTAGTCAAGATCTCCAACCCTCGTGACCACGGGAAACGGTCCTTTCCACTGCATCAATATCTTGTTGTGATCCGTCGGAAGCAGCAGAAGTACTTTATCACCCACACTGAAACGTCTCATTCTACTCCGTTTGTTGTAGTATACCTTAGATCTGGCCGTTGACTTCTGTAGCTCTTCTTGTGCTAACCTGCAAGTATGCTCCAGTCGTTCTCTGAGGTCAAGTACAAACTGATAAGTAGACCGAACTTCAGATGCGTCATTCTTACCAGTCCACAACTCCTTCAAAATTTGCATCGGACCTCGAACTGATCTTCCATATAACAGCTCGAAAGGTGAAAAACCAAGACTAGCCTGCGGAACTTCTCTGTATGCAAACAACAGTGGACCAATAAATTTATCCCAGTCCTTCGGACGTTCCGCACACATACGTTTGAGCATTTGCTTTAAAGTCCCGTTGAAACGTTCGACTAAACCATTGCAGGCTGGATGGTAAGGGGTGGTTGTGAGCTGTTTCAAGGACAAAAGTCGGCTGACCTCTTTCATGACTCCTCCGGTGAACTGTGACCCTTGGTCAGTGAGAATCTCCCTTGGAACACCAACCCTGCTAAAAACTTCAACTAAAGCTTCTGCTACACTAATAGTTTCGATGTTGCGGAGAGGAATGGCCTCGGGGTATCTAGTCGCGTAGTCAACTATTGTTAAGATGTATCGGTGTCCCTTATCTGTACTTGGTTTAATGGGGCCGACAATGTCTACAGCGATCCGATGGAAAGGGGTCTCTATCAAAGGCATTGAACCCAGAGGAACCTTACTGACACGCCCTTTATGAACTGTTCTTTGGCATACATCACAAGAACGACAAAACCTAGTTACGTCTGATTGGATTCCGGGCCAATAGAAGCTGCTCAAGATCTTGTCTGTCGTCTTGCAAATTCCTTGATGACCTCCTAGGATGGCATCGTGGGCTATTGCCATAACCGCTTTTCGAAACTTATCTGGAACGATGAGTTGATGGAGAGGATCACCGAAAGCAACTTTAGGGGAGTGAAATGACCTATACAACAGGCCCTCTTCAGAGTAGAAACTCGCTGTGTTCTGCCCACCACTTCTCTCTTCTCCAGAGGATGCAAGTTCACGTAAGCGATGAAGACTAGGGTCATCCCACTGGGCTGCACTGAATTCCTCCTTGCTGACGTCAGGGAGCGGTATGTCTAGAACCTTCATCTTACGCTGTGGTCTGCTTTCAGCTGCTTTCTGGGCACGAGTCTGGACAGCTTGTAGTTCATCAAGTGGGCCATTGCTTACCCATGTTTTTGAAGAAAGATCCGCATTTGAAGGTAAATCCATCTTTTGGCCTGGCGAATCTGGAAAACACCTGTGGGAAACAGTACCTGGAATATTTCCAATGATGAGATCATATATGGGCCTATACATACATATCGCTTTCGTTTGACCAGAAAAGAAAGGAGATTTTACCGAAATATTTGCAACAGGGAATCTACGGACTGTTCCATCAATTAAGACACACATCCTTGTTTCACCTGTTAACAATTCATCGGAAACTAAACTTCGTCGCACCACAGCCCCAGTACACCCGCTATCTCTAAGTACTTGAACCTTTTGTTCGCCTACCCAACCATCTGCAAGAGGGAGTTTTTCTTGAGCTGGATTGGTACAAGCAGCACTAAGAACTGGCAATTCATGAAAACACCACAAAGTCATATTGTCAGAATCCTCACCACATTCATTCAACCTTTTACCTGTTACTACACATGCTGCAGACTTGACTGGAGGTTGCTCAGGACTTCTGTTAGGCCTGAAAGGAGATTTAGTTCGACCATGAAAAGGACATGAACATGTACAATGCGTTTGGATGTTGTTATACTCACCTGAAGCTACATTAGACGATTGCTGAGCAGTCTGATTTGTAGCATGTCTGGGAAACCTCATCGCCGCTGTCTTGTATTGGTTGGCCCTGTGTTGGTTGGCCCTAGCTCTACTGTCCCTACAGTCTCGTGCGATGTGGCCAGGCCGATCGCAAATGAAGCAGACTCTTCGAAACGGTCGTGGGGCGTTGGTAGCACCTTGAGCATTAGATGGAGACGTTGGCTTGAAGTAGTGTTGCTTGTTAGCTGTAGATAAGTGGGGACTCCTGTTACTGGTGGATGATGACATTGCCAACGATGTTCCACGAGCTTCTTGAAACTTCTCTGCAAGGACAGCTAAGTCGGTGACATTTGATGGCTGTCGTTCCTTGATAAACAGTGCAAGATCTCGGCTTGAAGCATTAATGAATTGCTAACGCAAAAGGAGATCTTTAATACTTGCATAACTTTTCTCAACTTTTGCTAATTCAACCCATCTAGTAAAAAGGTTGTCAAGCCTAACTACAAATTGGGGTGCAGTCTCGCCTTGTTCTGGCTTAGCTGATCTAAACCTTTGACGAAAGCCTTCTTGAGCGAGTCTGTATCTCTTGAGTAAGGCTGACTTAAGCTCGTCATAATTATTTGAGTCATCTGATGAAATGCGTGAATATACATCTAATGCTTTCCCTTTTAACAACGCACTCAAGTTAATTGCCCAGGACTCTTCAGCCCAACCCTGTGAGTGAGCATAACGCTCAAATCGCTGAAGGTAAGAATCAATATCATCTTTGCTGTCATCAAAGAAAGGCAATTTAGGAGCTTTGGCTTTATATGCATTTGTTACATTACCATGGGCCTCAACTTTCTCACCTTTTATCTTTAGTTCGTCTGTCTTCAACTGCAATTCGAGGATTTCCTTTTCCTGTCTACGCAATTCAAAGTCTTGTTTGCGCAATTCAAACTCATGAGCCCTATCATCTCTAGCAAGACGTTCCTTTTCTTTTCTATCTTCGTGATCTTTCTTATCAATATATTCTCTTTCAGTTCTGACATAATTCAACAACTCGGGACCACTTAGACCAAACGTTTTACCTAACTCGGTTAACTCTTTGACGTCTGACATTCTGAATGTGAGCCTGACTCTGGACTTGGACCAACAAGGCAAGACCGTGTCGCAAACGTCTAACGGTACTGAGAGCTCTAAAGCATGAGAGAGATCGGCAACGGTGCACCATTGTCTTGACGCTGCCGAAATTTGGCATTGCGCAGCAATAAGCAAAAAATACAAAAACGCAAAGCTGCAGAGGCATTTGGAAACCACATTCTCACCTAACCAGCAATACATCTATCGGTCAAAGTTACATTCAACAAATGCAGAGCGACACCACCAATACTGGTAAAGTACCGTTTATTCTTTACCCGGACAAGCCCCCAAATGTTAAAGAATTCCCGAAGCAAAAGAACTATTTTTGTGGGTCACGGACAAAAGTCACCTCTGCAAAGGTTAAATAAAACTGAAACAGACAAATCTATTAAAAATATACCTCAAGTGTTATTATTTACAGCCACTCAAATGAAACACTTGACCACTTCTACATAAATCCATGAATACAACGTGTGCACACGGTTAAATGATTTGCAGGACCAGATCAAACACCCAAAATCAGAAAATACACTCACTGGGTAATTAAATACAGCAATATAAACACATTCAATAAAACTTCTATGATGCAAGCTTCCGTATCTTACTACACTCACTAACTGTCACTGTCCTTCCAAGACCACTTCCACTATACTGCGTGGTTTAACCGCAAAGCTGCACAGTTCACAGTTTATTGTTCATTGTTCATTGTTCGGACGCACTCGCGTACAAAACTAACCCCACCTCACTGCCGGTTACACTCGGGTGATTCTCGGGGTACTCTGCCGGTCTCCGTCACGGACGAACTCTCGTCGCAGGCTGACCGGTGACAGACCAAGCTGGACGTTTGCTCCACTCCAGACTTGGTTTATGCCTTCAACACCAACATTGTGCCTCATCAATGGTCATCTACATGAAACCACATTTCACACAAAAAATGCAGGCTCTATCCTTACACTTAGTATATCGCAACAAAACCAAACATCTAGAAAAAAGCGTCTATTTTTTATACTTTGGAATTTGATCAAAACTTTTCTTATTATGCTTCAAGGTTGATAAACCATATATTCAACTAGAAAATATAAACTAGTTTAACCTCTTCTCAATATCTCAAAAAAATATACCATTCGGTTTAACTGATGAAAAATTGTATAGCATCAAATACCAATAATACGAATAATGCTACTTTCAAACATTATCGCCAAAATTCAATATTATCTTAAAACACCAAATATAAACTTACAGTCGGCTGTCTGAAATCTTTAGAAAAGCATCAGCATTTTGCTTGGCTGATTATAGGCTGGATGACATAGCTTTCAACTGCCTCAGAGCGGCTAAAAGTACCGCCAGCTATTTTTTTACAAAATATCACAGGTCTCAATGACACAAATTGCCAGCTCAAAACGACAAGCACACCGTGCCAAAACTGATGTCGTAATGTCAATTTGTCGCTGCCTCGCCCCAACTCTCGAGAACGCAAAACAATACAATACAATACCACGTCTAGCTCACGTGTTCTAGGTGAACGATTTAAACTGCGCGCCTCTAAACTTCTGACCTGACACCGACTATGGCAACACATTCCTAACATGACAACATTGACATAACACCACTTAACAACTTAACACCTGACTATGACCAAATGAGACCATGTTTTACTCACCCGACTATGACCATTATTAAATCTAGACTGTATTTAGTGACAACTACCAAAACCGTATAATATATTAGACTTTACCAAGTGAAACGAGATCAATTTGTAACAACGTTGTTCCCGCACAGAACAGAACCACCCGTTACAGTTAGTCGAGCCACTAACCTACCCGACTCTAAATAAACCAATCAGCCTACTTTGCCGTCAGACCTACGGTGTTGCGTCTTGCCACAGACCTACGGGCTACTAGTATGTATATACTATATAGTACTGTACACCATTACATTGTTCTCCGTATACCCATTAGCTCCTACCCTGTGAGGAGATAGCACTAGTCAATAGCAGCTGCTACTTCGTTGTTTCTGTCTTAATTGTCTAAATTGGTCACTTTTGAAGCCAAAATACGTTTTAGCTTCGTTATTTCGGGTGTTTTGTTATTTTTTTTAACCTCCCCCCCCCTCCTGCGAGTCGGCGTCGTCGTTGTCATCGGCGAACGTCTGCGATTGTGATGATATTGCCCAGCGTCAAGTTGCCGTTGTGCTTCACTACAAAGGGCACACTGTGACTGCTGCAAAAAAGCGAAATAGTTTGACAATTTTCAGCAGGAAATGAAACAAAATTGCGACAGAAGCAAGAAAGTTAGACAGAAACACAGAATTGACCGAAATTGCCGATAATTTGAAGCGATTCAGACAGCGAAAATTATTACCAGAGCTGAAATTTGTGGTTGTGTGCGCAAGCGTTTTGGCGGCATTTGCGCAGCGCACACTTGCAAACAACGCCGCACAATTGCGCAGTACATGCGCACTGACACTAGCAAATGCTAAAACGCCCGAAACTCACAAAAACGCAAGAAATATCACACATTCTTGCCGCGGCGCTGCCACTCCCAGCCGGGCGAACCCGTTGGGTGTGACGCTCCCGCGTCACCCTCACATGTCAGATGGTCAGATTCGTATGACAACCCCCTCTGTCGTCGAACTGAGGAAATTCATTCACATGTCGGTTGCAACCCAGTCTCCTTCTTAAATTGTGTACATATCACAATTGACCAATTGTGTGTATATCACAATTTAAGAAACTGTACATGCGCAGTAATGCTGGCAAAACGGAGGTTGGCCCTCAAAGAGTGAATAAACAAGTGTATGATGTTCTTATTAGTTGCAGTAGTTGTTTAAGTTTGGGATTGGAAAAGAAAAAAGTCGGGTTAGGGTACAAGAAAAAAACAATTCATATTACCGCATTAACAGCAATTCTTATTATTGTTATTATTTGACGCAAGTTTAATTGCATTGTATCTCAAGTTTTGTTTTTCTTTCTGTACCCTAACCCGACTTTTCCCTTATTCTACCCCAAAACAAAGTAATGAACTTAAACCAACTAATTCAAGTAATAAGAACATCATACACTTGTACACTTGTTTATTCACTCTTTCAAGACCAACCTCCGTTTTGCCGGTATTACTGCGCATGTACAGTTTCTTAAATTGTGATATACACACAATTGGTCAATTGTGATATGTACACAATTTAAGAAGAGACTGGGTTGGTCAGATGGTCAGATTCGTATGACAACCCCCTCTGTCGTCGAACTGAGGAAATTAATTTTCACATTTTTTTTGGTCATTGTCAGATGGTCAGATTTGTATAACAACCCCCTCTGAGAAGTCGAAAATCAAAATTCTGTCCCAATAGAACTCATGCCCTTGATCTCCTGATCATTTTCGTTATTGGGTTCTTTTCGATTCCGTGGAGCGATCGCGAGTTATTCCAGTCGGACTGAAGAAGAAAGAAAGAATAAAATTAACGCAAAATCGGTGCACTGGCAAAGTAAGGGTGCCGCGGCGCTGCCACTCCCAGCCGGGCGAACCCGTTGGGCGTGACGCTCCCGCGTCACCCTAGATGCCATGTCAGCTACATGCAGTTGCTTACCATTGCAAATGCAATGCATGTATACACAAGTTAACACACATAAACACGTCAACTATAGGAAACGTCAGCCGAGGGGAAAACAGAGTCGTACTATAAACGGGGCATTAAGTCTCCATATCACGCCATTTTGGCCGATGTTTATACTTCCCCCTTGTTCAGGTCAATGCACATTGACAAAGGAACCAGGAAAAAAAAATAACAAATAAAACAATACCCTAGATTGTCCCCGAATTATTTTGGCAAGTCAGATTTTTGAACTAAAGCTATAAAACTGTTTTCAATCTATCACCTGACTGATCTCTATGGTACGATATGATCAAATATCTCGTGATTGTTGCATGATCACAATAAAGGGGTTGCATTGACGTCACGCGCGCTACGCGTACGCGCTAATCGCACGAACAACCGGGCCGAGCGGTGAGGTCAAACAAAAACAACTAGACCTCATTGGGGGCGCTGTCGGGAAGTGCGTGTGACATCATATGCATTAACTTTATGCGCCCCCGCCCCAAAAAAAAAAAACCCCAAAAAAAACAAAACAACAAACCGACTGATCACTTCTAAGTTTAATTGAGACATTACGATATTAGAGCTCGACTAACATGTGAAAATGTACCCATAAGTAAAAGTGTTTAGTTGGTTTGAACTACACGGAAACTTACAGCAGTTAGTTCGTAGACTAATGTTAAATAACTGTGGCCTTTATGGCCGGCGTTTATCTCTGGATTCAGTAACATGAAATTACTGAAAATGTATATTGTGACCTGTTACCACAAAACCAGACATAAGTGTGTGTTTTTGAAAAGTGAGATATTGTTATTTCCATTTAGTACACATCTTTAGCTTTCATTTGGTACAAAAAACACCTTTATACCATACATACTTTTAATTTTATGAGGATTTTAATTCGATGTATTCAGGGAGATAAATTACCACTTTTAGGACAAAGTTTGCCTCAATAAATGCATGATTTTTGTACTTTCTCATTAATAAAGTTGATTTTGTTTAACTGATGGTTAAATTAAAGTATACATATTAAAGAATAACAAAATGACGAAAAACAAAAATCGATGTCCGCCAGACTTTGACGAGCTGTATCTCGAAATAGCTTGTGCGACTTATGTCGGGTTTCGTAGGAGCGGGTCATATATTTCCGGTGATTGCAGGTGATTGCCCCCCTAGCTAACGTGCGTACCTATTTATACTCACAGGAGGAGAAAGGCAAGCGGGGTGAAGTGACTTGCCCAAGGACACAACATATGATCAGCAGCTGGATTCGAACCCCGACCCTCTGATGAGAAGTCACAAACCCATAGTCCCCCCCCCAAAAAAAAAAAACCTTTCCCTTCCCAAAATGGCAAGACAAACTAAATTGTAAAACTAAAAGTCACCAACGATGGCAGAACATAAATACACCGAATAGTATGGAATCGCAAGATCGCTCCCTGCGGCTGTTGCATGAGGTCAACTTACTGACGTCCTGGAGTAGAATATTGAACTCCGACTCGGCCAAGCCGAATGAGTTCTCGGGTTTTTCTAAGACATTGAAGAGACTCCCGCCCGCACACAGCTCCATGATGATTACCCGGTCTTGGGAACTAGACTGCAAAATCAAAACCAAACAAAATGTACGATATTTGTTTAACAAAAAAATTAAAATCAAATAAAAACTAGTTGAAGAATTTTGTTATCACAATCGTGTAATCAGAACCTATAGTATATAGTACCTGAAATGTATAGTATGGGCATTTGTTTTCCTGTAGAAATGGGTACATATCGGTATTAATCAATACATTATTTTTCAGAAAATCAGCTTTGATTTCCTTGTTGTAAAAAAATACACTACTAAAACACGAGAGTCATTAACCGGATCTTAAGGCACCTGATGTGATGTGATGTGTTTTTTTTTAATTTCAAACGATTGCCGGAAGGCAAGCAATCGTTGTAAAACCCTGACTATTTACAAACATTGCCCCCAATTTATTAAAATTGTCTGAAGGAAGTCAAGGAACCAGACTGCAAGAATATCCCTTTTTTCTTGGTTTTTCCAGCTTCTATGAACACAAAACAAATACTTTAAACAGGGTAGCGCCACAAAATTTACTATAAAATATGAATCCTCTAAACCCATCCATTTTCGAAAATTACAGTAAATGCAAATGGTGTATATTACTACCCCTAATTAAACATGTTTGGGAAATGGGTTCCTTGTAGCGACTGTAGTGTAAGTCGCACTTTTGAAATGTAGTGGCATTGGCCAGCATACAGGGATTGAACAGCAATATTTATAGAGCCTTACAAATTTTGTTTGGAGCTCGCCGGCTAGCTCGCCGGCTAGCTCGCCGGCTAGCTCGCCGGCTAGCTCGCCGGCTAGCTCGCCGGCTAGCTCGCCGGCTAGCTCGCCGGCTAGCTCGCCGGCTAGCTCGCCGGCTAGCTCGCCGGCTAGCTCGCCGGCTAGCTCGCCGGCTAGCTCGCCGGCTAGCTCGCCGGCTAGCTCGCCGGCTAGCTCGCCGGCTAGCTCGCCGGCTAGCTCGCCGGCTAGCTCGCCGGCTAGCTCGCCGGCTAGCTCGCCGGCTAGCTCGCCGGCTAGCTCGCCGGCTAGCTCGCCGGCTAGCTCGCCGGCTAGCTCGCCGGCTAGCTCGCCGGCTAGCTCGCCGGCTAGCTCGCCGGCTAGCTCGACGGCTAGCTCGCCGGCTAGCTCGCCGGCTAGCTCGCCGGCTAGCTCGCCGGCTAGCTCGCCGGCTAGCTCGCCGGCTAGCTCGCCGGCTAGCTCGCCGGCTAGCTCGCCGGCTAGCTCGCCGGCTAGCTCGCCGGCTAGCTCGCCGGCTAGCTCGCCGGCTAGCTCGGCTAGCTCGCCGGCTAGCTCGCCGGCTAGCTCGCCGGCTAGCTCGCCGGCTAGCTCGCCGGCTAGCTCGCCGGCTAGCTCGCCGGCTAGCTCGCCGGCTAGCTAGCTCGCCGGCTAGCTCGCCGGCTAGCTCGCCGGCTAGCTCGCCGGCTAGCTCGCCGGCTAGCTCGCCGGCTAGCTCGCCGGCTAGCTCGCCGGCTAGCTCGCCGGCTAGCTCGCCGGCTAGCTCGCCGGCTAGCTCGCCGGCTAGCTCGCCGGCTAGCTCGCCGGCTAGCTCGCCGGCTAGCTCGCCGGCTAGCTCGCCGGCTAGCTCGCCGGCTAGCTCGCCGGCTAGCTCGCCGGCTAGCTCGCCGGCTAGCTCGCCGGCTAGCTCGCCGGCTAGCTCGCCGGCTAGCTCGCCGGCTAGCTCGCCGGCTAGCTCGCCGGCTAGCTCGCCGGCTAGCTCGCCGGCTAGCTCGCCGGCTAGCTCGCCGGCTAGCTCGCCGGCTAGCTCGCCGGCTAGCTCGCCGGCTAGCTCGCCGGCTAGCTCGCCGGCTAGCTCGCCGGCTAGCTCGCCGGCTAGCTCGCCGGCTAGCTCGCCGGCTAGCTCGCCGGCTAGCTCGCCGGCTAGCTCGCCGGCTAGCTCGCCGGCTAGCTCGCCGGCTAGCTCGCCGGCTAGCTCGCCGGCTAGCTCGCCGGCTAGCTCGCCGGCTAGCTCGCCGGCTAGCTCGCCGGCTAGCTCGCCGGCTAGCTCGCCGGCTAGCTCGCCGGCTAGCTCGCCGGCTAGCTCGCCGGCTAGCTCGCCGGCTAGCTCGCCGGCTAGCTCGCCGGCTAGCTCGCCGGCTAGCTCGCCGGCTAGCTCGCCGGCTAGCTCGCCGGCTAGCTCGCCGGCTAGCTCGCCGGCTAGCTCGCCGGCTAGCTCGCCGGCTAGCTCGCCGGCTAGCTCGCCGGCTAGCTCGCCGGCTAGCTCGCCGGCTAGCTCGCCGGCTAGCTCGCCGGCTAGCTCGCCGGCTAGCTCGCCGGCTAGCTCGCCGGCTAGCTCGCCGGCTAGCTCGCCGGCTAGCTCGCCGGCTAGCTCGCCGGCTAGCTCGCCGGCTAGCTCGCCGGCTAGCTCGCCGGCTAGCTCGCCGGCTAGCTCGCCGGCTAGCTCGCCGGCTAGCTCGCCGGCTAGCTCGCCGGCTAGCTCGCCGGCTAGCTCGCCGGCTAGCTCGCCGGCTAGCTCGCCGGCTAGCTCGCCGGCTAGCTCGCCGGCTAGCTCGCCGGCTAGCTCGCCGGCTAGCTCGCCGGCTAGCTCGCCGGCTAGCTCGCCGGCTAGCTCGCCGGCTAGCTCGCCGGCTAGCTCGCCGGCTAGCTCGCCGGCTAGCTCGCCGGCTAGCTCGCCGGCTAGCTCGCCGGCTAGCTCGCCGGCTAGCTCGCCGGCTAGCTCGCCGGCTAGCTCGCCGGCTAGCTCGCCGGCTAGCTCGCCGGCTAGCTCGCCGGCTAGCTCGCCGGCTAGCTCGCCGGCTAGCTCGCCGGCTAGCTCGCCGGCTAGCTCGCCGGCTAGCTCGCCGGCTAGCTCGCCGGCTAGCTCGCCGGCTAGCTCGCCGGCTAGCTCGCCGGCTAGCTCGGCTAGCTCGCCGGCTAGCTCGCCGGCTAGCTCGCCGGCTAGCTCGCCGGCTAGCTCGCCGGCTAGCTCGCCGGCTAGCTCGCCGGCTAGCTAGCTCGCCGGCTAGCTAGCTCGCCGGCTAGCTAGCTCGCCGGCTAGCTAGCTCGCCGGCTAGCTCGCCGGCTAGCTCGCCGGCTAGCTCGCCGGCTAGCTCGCCGGCTAGCTCGCCGGCTAGCTCGCCGGCTAGCTCGCCGGCTAGCTCGCCGGCTAGCTCGCCGGCTAGCTCGCCGGCTAGCTCGCCGGCTAGCTCGCCGGCTAGCTCGCCGGCTAGCTCGCCGGCTAGCTCGCCGGCTAGCTCGCCGGCTAGCTCGCCGGCTAGCTCGCCGGCTAGCTCGCCGGCTAGCTCGCCGGCTAGCTCGCCGGCTAGCTCGCCGGCTAGCTCGCCGGCTAGCTCGCCGGCTAGCTCGCCGGCTAGCTCGCCGGCTAGCTCGCCGGCTAGCTCGCCGGCTAGCTCGCCGGCTAGCTCGCCGGCTAGCTCGCCGGCTAGCTCGCCGGCTAGCTCGCCGGCTAGCTCGCCGGCTAGCTCGCCGGCTAGCTCGCCGGCTAGCTCGCCGGCTAGCTCGCCGGCTAGCTCGCCGGCTAGCTCGCCGGCTAGCTCGCCGGCTAGCTCGCCGGCTAGCTCGCCGGCTAGCTCGCCGGCTAGCTCGCCGGCTAGCTCGCCGGCTAGCTCGCCGGCTAGCTCGCCGGCTAGCTCGCCGGCTAGCTCGCCGGCTAGCTCGCCGGCTAGCTCGCCGGCTAGCTCGCCGGCTAGCTCGCCGGCTAGCTCGCCGGCTAGCTCGCCGGCTAGCTTGCCGGGTACCAAAAATGCAAATGAGCCACTGCAAGCTTGCAGACAAGCCTGCAGCAAGCTTGCAGGCTAGATTATGGCAAGCTTGCAGGCTATATTATGGCAATGGCAAGCTTGCAGGCTAGATTATGGCAAGCTTGCAGGCTATATTATGGCAATGGCAAGCTTGCAGGCTAGATTATGGCAAGCTTGCAGGCTATATTATGGCAATGGCAAGCTTGCAGGCTAGATTATGGCAAGCTTGCAGGCTAGATTATGGCAATGGCAAGCTTGCAGGTTGTGACAATGGCAAGCTTGGCAGGCTAGATTATGACAATGGCAAGCTTGCAGGCTAGATTATGGCAAGCTTGCAGGCTAGAAAATGGCAATGGCAAGCTTGCAGATTGTGACAATGGCAAGCTTGCAGGCTAGATTGTGACAATGGCAAGCTTGCAGGCTAGATTATGGCAAGCTTGCAGGCTAGAAAATGGCAATGGCAAGCTTGCAGATTGTGACAATGGCAAGCTTGCAGGCTAGATTGTGACAATGGCAAGCTTGCAGGCTAGATTATGGCAAGCTTGCAGGCTAGAAAATGGCAATGGCAAGCTTGCAGATTGTGACAATGGCAAGCTTGCAGGCTAGATTGTGACAATGGCAAGCTTGCAGGCTAGATTATGGCAAGCTTGCAGGCTAGAAAATGGCAATGGCAAGCTTGCAGATTGTGACAATGGCAAGCTTGCAGGCTAGATTGTGACAATGGCAAGCTTGCAGGCTAGATTATGGCAAGCTTGCAGGCTAGAAAATGGCAATGGCAAGCTTGCAGATTGTGACAATGGCAAGCTTGCAGGCTAGATTGTGACAATGGCAAGCTTGCAGGCTAGATTATGGCAAGCTTGCAGGCTAGAAAATGGCAATGGCAAGCTTGCAGATTGTGACAATGGCAAGCTTGCAGGCTAGATTGTGACAATGGCAAGCTTGCAGGCTAGATTATGGCAAGCTTGCAGACTAGAAAATGGCAATGGCAAGCTTGCAGATTGTGACAATGGCAAGCTTGCAGGCTAGATTGTGACAATGGCAAGCTTGCAGGCTAGATTATGGCAAGCTTGCAGGCTAGATTATGGCAAGCTTGCAGGCTAGATTATGGCAATGGCAAGCTTGCAGGTTGTGACAATGGCAAGCTTGGCAGGCTAGATTGTGACAATGGCAAGCTTGCAGGCTAGATTATGGCAAGCTTGCAGGCTAGAAAATGGCAATGGCAAGCTTGCAGATTGTGACAATGGCAAGATTGCAGGCTAGATTGTGGCAAGCTTGCTGCAAGCTTGCAGGAAGTATGCAAGCTTGCTGCATGCTTGCAAGCTTGCTGCAAGCTAGTAATATGCTTGCAGAAATAAATGTAAGCTTACGCAAGCTTGTCGCAAGCTTGTTAAGATTGCCGCAAGCTCTTTGCAAGCTTGCGGCAAGCTTGCGGCAAGATAGTTTTTCTGTAAGGTCATCGTTTGTTAATATAACTTATAATAAAACAATTGACTCAACCAATATCAAACTTACGTCATCCTCGATGGTAAGTAGTTTCACAATGTTTGGGTGTTTGAGCTTGAGGAGTACATCGAACTCTCTGTGTTGCACGCTGCCGGGTCTCCGATAACTGACATTGTTGAAAACCTTTACCGCGACCCTCTCGCCAGATTTCTAGTAAAATAAAACAGACAAAAAGGTTTGAATTTCAATTAAATGGAAATGAATAAGAGAGCAATTTATGTGATATAAGTGTTAAAATGAGCAGGAAAACCTATAATGAAAATAGTCACCGACCTTTTCCCTTCCACCAAATACACTGCCTGTAGCGCCTTCTCCCTTCTTATCGTCCGTGTGGTACGTAGATGTAACTGCGTGCTTCGTAGTTGTCGAGGTTCTTTGCGCGCTTGTACGTGATAGCGGGAAAACATAATATCCTGGAGTGAAGAAAAAAAGTTTTTGGTAGCACAGTGGAGGATAATTATATTTCCCGAAGTATATTAAAAGTCATTAACGGCATTTTGACTGTAATGTCCCGCTCTAATTGTTCCATTTGCCGAAGTTCATAAGCGTGATCGTCAATTTTAATGTAGGCATGCACGTTTAATTCAAAACGAACGAAAATCTGCTGCAGTAATAATCCAAACAAATGCATTCCGTAAACTGACATGCACACTGAAGGTGTTTTACTTCCGGGTGTGGCTTGTGACCATATAAGGATTTGTTTTTGTATTTTGACAGTTGCCTTGAAATGTAAATTATACGGTTTTTGTTATTCCCAAAATGGCATTTGTTCATCTTGCAAAAACAAATTAAAAAAAGGAATCAAAAATAGGGTTTGTTGGTTGACCCAAACCAAATGTATTTTTATTTTTTGCCTGATGCGACACTATTCCATCAAACATGTCAAAAATATGGAAAGGGGGGCACGAAAAAGTGTCACGGTTGTTTAAACAGTTTAGACAAAAAAACTTAAAACAAAACAATTGTATTACTGGGTCTTAAATACAGACTTCAGTTATTTACACTAATCAAAGATATTTTATTATTTTCAGGAATCGTCTGAGAGACACACAACATTTATGCAAGCTGGAATTTCACGAGGTAAGGGTGTAAATTAAACACAAATTAAAAATATTTTTACCTGATGAAGGAAGCTGCAATTTCGTTTACATCTTTCTTTGCGCCTGGATTTACAGATCGTCATGGGTTACAAAAAGCGAATGTGTCTTTGGGCTACTTATTTACAGAAAATAAATAGTAAATCCATGCTTTTCGACGTGAACATCATGTACGAACTTTCTACGTACGTGCGTCCGTGCGCGCGTGCCCGGCAGCGCATGCGTAGGACTGATGAGCCGGCTTCGCACGTGCACGCACGTAGGAAGTTTGTACAAGATCTACAAAAGCATGGATTTGCAATTTATTTTCTGTAAATAAGTAGTCCAAAGACACATTCGCTTTTTGTAACCCATGACGATCTGTAATTCCAGGCACAAGAAAGATGTAAACGAAATTTCAGCTTCCTTTATCATGTACAAAAATGAAAACATTTGGTTATAACATTTTTCGCTATGGCAGGAGAAATCGATACCCTGGACTACGTCGCGTTGTTGTACACAACGCAGGAGTCCAACCTGGGCTATGCCTTGCCCTACCCCTAGAACTATGTGGCTCCCGACGCCTGCAGGGCGGAGCCCCATACAGTAGATAGAGAGGGTTTTTACAGGTTAACCGCCGTTAAACAATATAAACCATGCTCAAATTACAGGCAATTACTCCCATACTGCTGCACGGTCTACCTCCAACCAAATGTTTTAGGAGTACATGTACTGTATCAACTCACCCAGCCACTGCCTCAATGAAACCAGTCGAATCTCGCCCAATTTCTGTAAAAAAAGTTGAAAACTATCCCTGTTCCGCAAACGCGACTGTTACAAGATGGTGGAAAAAAAACGTTCAATGAACTGTTCGTACCGTAACCCCGGCTGAGGTCAGTGCGGACCAATCACATGGCTTCTGTCAACGATGACCGAGCTGTTTTCCAAACCCTGGCTTCGGTTCTGTGTGGCTCTGGCGCATTAAAACTGTATGAATGAGGCCTCGAAGGCTTGTGTTTGGGAAACGGCCAATGCGGCTGCGGTTTTAAATTATGCACGAGTCTATGCTGTCACATCTTGTAACTGTCGCGTTTGCGGAACGAGAATAGTTTTCACTTGTTTACCGAAATTGGGCGAGATTCGACCGGTTTTATCGAGGCAGCGGCTGGGTGAGTTAATTTCATTCATTTCATTTCATTTATTATTTCGCAGGGCACAAAAAAAAACCAGATATAAATTTACAATCATTAGAAAGTTAAGAATATTCATTTTTAACAGTTACAAAATATCAAGTAAGTAAACAAGTTACTACATGTAATATATATTTTCATTCAATTCAGGACCAAGACAAGACAAAATACAACGAGGAGACTGCACGCCCCTGCAGGATTGCTAAAAAGTGAACTTAATCACTATCAAGTAGCTCTCCGTATGCGCGACTAAATCACTAAAAGACAACCAGAGAGACAAACAAAGGACACAGACTAAGACAAAGAAAGGACACATACTGGCACGAACAGACGGACACCAAAAACAGAAATAAAAAAAGACAAGCACAGTTAGATCGACACAGACAGGTACGGACAGGCAAAGACGGCCAGAGCAAAATAACAAGTACATATAGACAGACAGACAGACACACACGTACAGACAAGCAGATCAATGAGATATAAATACAAACTAAAAAATACATGTACGTGTAAACGAATAAGCAAACGAGATAGTGTGTTGACAATAATTAAGGTAGTACGTTGTTGTATCCCGGAGTTAGCCAGTGTGTTTTCAGTTTGGCGGTAAAGCTATTCAGACCATGCAAGATCAGACTATCTTTGATGTCAGACGGCAAAGAATCCCACAGACGCGGAAATTTAATGAAAAGTGATTGCTTAAGAGCGTTGGTTCTGGAAAACTGATGGGAAAATTTAAGGTTGTTTTCATGTCTACGATTAATACAAATGTAATTCTCAAACGGGATATCAAATTTCTTATACAAACATTTGGCTACAAAGACTACTGATAAGTAATTCAACCTATTCATTAAGTACGGTAAGCCCAGTTTGGTGCAACGAATGGGGTACTCAATGTTGTTGCTATTGGAGTTTGGTATGTGGCGTCTAAAGAGGCCCAGACAGGAACGACTGAGTCTTCTCTGAACTTGTTCCAAGGATTTATTTTGAGAAGTGGAACGTAAGCACCAAACTGGAGCAGCATACTCAAGAATAGGTCTTACGAGAGCGGTGTATAATTTTACAAGAACTTGAGGATTATTACAATTTGTCAATCTTCTAATGAAACCAGACATTCTAGTTGCCTTACTGACAGTAGAATTTACATGATGGTTCCAAGTAAGATCACTAGAAATATTGAGGCCCAAGTATTTATAATGGTCAACACGGTCTAAGTTGTGAGAATCTATCTGATAAGATGGTACACATGGAGTTCTTGAACGAGAAATAGTCATCAGTTTACATTTATTAACATTGAGTTTCATATGATTAAGGTTACACCAGGTATCAATGCTATACAGGCCATTCTGTAAGATGAGTTCATCATGTTTGCTAGTAATGGTCCTGTAAATCACAGTGTCATCAGCGTACTGTCTTAGATTTGATTGTATACAGAATGGCAAGTCAAAGGCAAAAATATTAAACAAGAGTGGACCTAATACAGACCCCTGAGGAACCCCAGAAGGAACTGGGGCCCAGTCTGAGTATGAACCACAGAATTGCACTCGTTGGCGACGGTCATGTAAATAAGAATGGAACCACTGTAAAACAGAACCGCAAATGCCATATTTATGAAGCTTATTCAGGAGGACACTGTGACTTACACGATCAAAAGCTTTTGACCAATCCAGAAAAAACAACATCAATTCTTGGAGGGTTGGGGGGATCTAAGACTTTAGCCCAGTCGTGAAAAACGGTGGATAGTTGGGTAATGCAAGACCTTTTGGAAAGAAAGCCATGCTGACAGTTGGATATGATGCCTCCTCTGTACATGTGGTTAGTGAGGTTATTAGCAACGATTTTTTCAAGGCATTTGCTAATGGTAGAACATAGGGAGATTGGTCTGTAGTTAGATGGGTCATAACGGTTTCCACTTTTATGAATGGGAACCACATTGGCAAGTTTCCATTCAGATGGGATAACGCCCGAGGCAAGCGACAAATTAAAAAATTTCGCTAAGGGATGAGCAAGACTTTTGGCAGCCAATTTGAGGAGCATTTGGGGAAATATTATCTAGTCCGGGTGACTTATGGGGTTGTAGATTATCTAACACTTTCATAACTTCATTGGGGTTTGTTTGTATAGAGGTCAATCTGAATTGATTACACGTGTGATCACAATGAATGTTAGGTATTGACGGATCGTTGTCGGTAGAGAAGTTGAGTTGGAAGCTGCGATTGAATTCATTAGCTATGGCATGGGAGTCTGTTATAGTATTCTCGCCGATGTGGAGACAAACAACTGGAGACTTCTTACGGTTAGAACTGACAAAAGACCAAAACTGCTTTGGGTTAGACTTACAGTTGTCAGCCAGGTCCCGTATATAGCGATTGTAAGATTTCTTAATTGCATATTTAACCTGATTCCGGATGTTTTTGTACTTTGACCATAATGTATCACTATTGTTATTACTAGCACAGCGCAAAGCCTTTTTGTAAGCCCTGTGGTTTTTTTTAGTGAGAGAAACGATTTCGCGTGTAATCCATGGAGGACGTCTGTTACCCTTTTGTCTTGCCATCGGGACTGTGTCATGAATAGCAGCGAACAATAGGTCTTTGAAATTGTCCCAAACTTCATTGATATCTAAGTCAGCGGTCAAGTATGTGTCCCAGGGGACATTAGCAAGTGTGTCACAAACTAGTGATTTGTCAGCTTTGTTGTATTGATAGAAGGTGCGTTTCAGAAGTTTATTGCCAAAGGTGGTACTAGAGTTGAACATGACTCCATTATGGTCACTCGACCCCAATCCAGGAACTGTTGAGACTTTGTTAATTACCTCAGGTCGGTTAGTGAAAATAAGATCTAGAGTGGAACCAGAAGTGTTGTCGGGGGAATGACGAGTGACTAAATTAACCATCTGATGAAGATTTAAGATGTCCGTGGCAGCAAAAAGATGGTCTTTTAACCCAGCAGAACTAGAACCAGAGGGGTTCAAATTGATGTTAAAGTCGCCGACTAAGTTAATGGAGGAGTATTTATGGCTACAATTTAGAACTAAGTTTAGGACATGTTGGAGACTGTGAAAGAGCTGAACGTGAGAATTGGGGGGCCTGTACATACAACCAAATATAATTTTACCATGATTGGTGCATACTTCTACCCAAATGAGTTCGAGATCTTCGTGTTCAAATTACTTTAAACGGACTGGATATAGATGCTTGGCAGCAGCGATGAGCACACCACCGCCGTGTCGGTTCCGGTCATTTCTAAACACACAAAACTTAGAGTTCGGAAGAAGTTCACCGTCATGTATAGTAGTATCTAACCAGGTTTCACTGACGAAGGCCATGTCCAGATTGTAGAGGTCCATGTTTGACTGAAATTCAAGGTGTTTGTTCACAATGCTCCTTGCATTGTACAGGATGCTCCTGATGCACGAGTTACTAGGCGAGTTGTGTGAAGAAGATATGGAAGCCGAATCCGAGTCAGTTGTGCTAGAGAAAGATGTGTCCACTGTGAGCAGAGAATCGGACTGCGAGTCATCGGAGTTGTAAGGAGTGAAGAATGAATCGTTAAAGCATGGTAACTCAGCCTGAAGACATCCACTACAAAGCCAGGGATTCATTGACGTAGTAAGTTGGTAGTATTGAGTAGGGCTGACAGCCACACATTTTGCGTGAGACCACAAGTCACAAGAGTCGCAACAAATTCCACGTTGGTTCGACTTCACCGGTTTGTCACATTGTGTACATGGAAATTTAACAGGGCCAGGGTTAGATTCAATGTCACCGGAGAGTGAGGCATGTTGAGGCAGGTGGAAACAACATGTAGCTGAGCAGTTGCTGTAGTAGGCGATTGGAGCCTTACCATACCGGTGCTTGGGCTTGGTAGAAAGATGAACAGATCTCTTACTTTTCCAACTGGAAGTGGAACAGGTTAACTGACGTGGCCATCTCAGGGAGGTTGAAAGTTTGAGGATTGAAGGTAACGAAGACTCATTGCCATTCGTTGGAGCTTTGTATATTTCAACTTTGTATAATTATGTTCGAATTCCAAGATGGCGTCGGCTGGCACACGCAGTACCGTAGACTTAACAAGCACGCCAACAGAAGCGTGCACGGTAGCGTCATGTCGGAAATAGGCGGCAGATGCACGTACCGCGTTACGACAGCATTGTGCACAGAAAAGAACCAATTGAGTCGTCTAAAATCCTGGATTTCCTGAATTTCCTATATAATTTGAAGGCTACTATCACTTGATATTTGATGGTCAGAGTGCAATCTAAGGTTTGAATCAGTTTACCTTCCTAAAAAGATCGGTTTATCTGCGGTGAAAGTGCCGAAAGTGATAATACAGCGCCTTAAAAAGTTGACTCCATCTAAAGTACTCTACAACATTTGTTTGGAGGTATACCGTGCAGCAGTATGGGAGTAATTGCCTGTTATTTGTGCACGGTTGTTATTGTTTAACGGCGGTTAACCTGTAAAAGCCCTCTCTTTATATTGGGAGCCCATAGTTCTAGATGGTAGCCTTGCCCTTCTGCTTCTTGTCTCGAGTGCAAACAGTTTTCTTTTTTTTCTTCTGTTTATGGAAATCAACTAAGTAAACTAGTATTACTACTATTACTATACTGTAAATTATTGGCCAGGGCGTAACAGCGCCATAAAATAGGACTAGTACTAGTAAACTAGTGTTACAGTATTTAACAGTTCCATTAGGCCCGATGGTTACTTACTTGTGTGTGCAAATTATTAGTGTATTAAAATGCGCCATCTTGTTAGCAGGGCAAAAAGAACAGCGTTACTAGACTTGGAATGGAAGCGCAAAACAACGATGTGTACATAATTGACATACAGCAACTCGTGTAAATTTGCCCCGTGAAAGGATGGTGCATTTACCGTGAAACATTAGGGACCTAATCCTTACCTAAATGTAGACGGTCAACAAGTTAATGCTTGCTTGTCTAATGTCCAACCAGGCGACTTCAGCACGGCAGCAGCTGCAGTGATGATGATGGGCGAGTGGCACCACGGCACTAATATTTGCAACTAAACGGTTAAAATCCGAATTTCAAGTTGTTCTCGACTAGCCATAATAAATATGGGAGCAATTGCAGAATACCCCGCCACGCGAAAGCAACCCCCTAAATACAGCGGATACGGGATACGGGGTGGATCGTAAGCAAAGATCGTTGAGCGCCGTAGGCGCTGCGCGGCGCTCGAGGGTCTTTGATCGTAATGCTACGTTCCCACTATCACGATTCGCGCCACGATTGAAATCGTGGTCTTAATCGTGGAGTAATCGTGGTGATCATATCAGATCTTATCAGATCTTGAGGTAAGTCGTGGCAATCGTGTTGATCGTAGAAAATTTTTGGACGGTTCAAAAATTTTCTACGATCAACACGATTAATTTTCAATCGTGATCATCGCATCAGATCGTATTGAATCGTAACAAAGCGCGACAGATCGCATCTAATCGTGCTTCCAAATCGTGGTGATCGGGATCAACCTTGGACAAGACAAACACCACGCTCTGTTGAGATGCGCTGCGATCTCCCACGATCTGTCACGATCTGTTACGCTGTGTCGGGTACCATTGCTCACGACCTGACACGATTGACTCACGAGTAGATGCGAGTAGATGCGAGTAGATACGAGTAGATACGAGTAGATACGAGTAGTCACACTTTTTCACGGACGCTCACGATCTGTTACGAGTTCTCGCGCCCATATATATACCGGACAAGATTGAATGCGCTTCATTCAGCGATCTACACTTGAAGAGAGCACATCTTTACTGTCAACTTGCTTTTGCTAGTAGGCTTTTAGAGATGCCACCCAAGGGTACCAGAGGCAAGAAGGGAAAGGGCAAGGCTGCCCCACCCCCTGAACCTGAACCAGTCCAGCCAGAGCCGGCACCAGAGGAGGCAGAGGAGACCACCCCCACCCAGAAAGCCAAGAGAAAGAAAACAGTAACTGCCTTTACTGAAAAGCAAAAGGAGGAAATCATTGAGTTCCTCATGAGAAATGAGGTCCTCTACAGTAAACGCCTTGCGGGGTTCAAAGATGTCACCCAGAAGGATAATCTCTGGGCTGCACAGGCTGCCAAGATAAACACTACTGTGGCGCAACTTAAATTATGGTACACAAGCATGAGGACCATGATGGGCCGGCTGAAGAAACGCGCCAGGAAGAGTGGGTCAGGAGGAGATGTCATTACTGACATGAACATCACAGAGAAGTGGGTGTGGGAGAAGTTCTCCTTTTTGATCCCTCACATTGAGACGGTGGATGCCAGAAATGTGGCCTCCTTTGCAGCAGCAAGTGTCAGTGGCATTAAACTCACCCCCTCCACCAGCCAAACCTCAGTTGTCGCCTCTACCTCTACCTCAAGCAGGGGTCCAACACCACCACTCCCAGCAGCCTCAACACCAGCCTCGCAGCCAGCCTCCCAGACAGCCTCCCAGACAGCCTCCCAGACAGCCTCCCAGACAGCCTCCCAGCCAGGGTCGGTCGGCTCCAGACGGGGCAGTGAGGATAGGGGGACATCTGGAGAACTGAGTAAGTATTATCTCCCCTAATAACAATTGCAATTTTATTTAATTTCACATTAAGATATACTTGGAGATATACTAGAAATAATAATATTTCTAAGAAGAGGTTCCCTCGCTTTATTTCTTTCAGGAGACCTGCTGGTGCAATTCATGTCTAGAAGTACGGCTGCATCTGGCAGCTCCTACTTTGGAAAGTATGTGGAAGAGACCCTGTTAAAGTTGCCTGGGGAGATCAGGAGGGATGCTGAGGCGAACATCATGCAGGAGCTGCACAGGTCTCAACGGGCAGCTGAGCATAGCAAGACGCAGCCACCACCAAGCCAAGACCAACAGGCCCCCTTCCAGTTCCAGCAGCAGCAGTCCCAACAGTTCCAGCAGCAGTTGCAGCAGCAGTTCCAGCAGTTCCAGCAGGCCCTGTGGCAGCCTAATCCCTCACAGTGGCCACCTCGCCCTGTGGGGCCTCAACCCAGTGTCTGGGGTAGTCAGGACCACAGCTACGTCCAGCGACAGTTCCCCACGGTCCCGATGACCAGCCCATTACTACCAACCAATGAGCCACACCCAGGACCCTCAGGGGGCAGGGCCACCACCACCACCATGACCACCACTGCGCTGCCCTCCTCTCCAGATTACTCCTTAGTCAGCCTGCTGGGACCCAGTCCACCAGCTACCGGCAGTTTCAACCTCTCCTCCCAGCTCAACACCCCTGATCCACTTGCTGAGGATGATGATGACCCAGACCTGCCTCAGACACAGGCAGACCCCCCGGATGACCATTAGAGACTTCTTGTGGCAGAAGTCCCCCCAGAGACAGAGACTCCTTAACGGCCCTTTTTAGGGCCACCCACTGCCTCTTAGAAGAACTTTAAAAAAACCACTCCAAACATTGCAAACTTTAAGATTAATTCCCTAAAAAAACACCAAGAAATGACATTTATAAATGGCCCCTTTCCTCTCCCAAAATCAAAGAAATTGAACTTGAGATTGTCCCTATTCAAACCTAAAGAAATGAACAGATTATCCCAACTTTGACATGCTCACCCTCCTCCCAAAAAACCCCCAAACACATTGAATAGATCCTTGCCCTCCTCCCCTCAGAAAATAGCATACAAAACAAATGAATGCCCCTTCCCCTAAATAAAAATGTAATGAAATATAATAAAACCTAAACGGAGGATGATATCTCTTTGAATTTTAATCTGATATGGTTAATGTCCCCTTAATTTATGAAGGTTGGCCAAATAAAATTGCTTCTGTTTTTTCAAATTCACATAGTTTATCATATGCCCTGTTATTTTCAAATCTCTATTAAATTTGAATTCATCGCAACATTTTTGGGGGTATTGGGAGTTCATATTTTATTAGAATCCAATAGGGGATCAACTCAACTTAATTTTCTTTTAAATAAAAATGTTGGGGGTAGGGAAGGGAGGAGGATTTTTAAAAAAGAAATATTTCTTTAATTTTTTGGGAATCATCACATAATGGAAGGTTTCTAAAAGTTACTAATTTCTTTTCTTTATTTTCTTTTGGGAGGGAGGAGTATGTTTTTTGTTTTTTAAATCATCACATGATCATGTTCTTTTGTGAGGAAGTGGGTGGTCCTAATAATGACCTTTGGGTGGCCCTCAAAAGGGCCGTTGAGGTGGGACATAACGACCATCCTCGGGAACTGGAACTGGCAGTCTGACCGTTGTTGAGGAAGGACCTAACGTACCACGGTCCTATCATCCTCTTCAATTGGGAATTGGGGGAGGTTCTGTTTGGGGGTCCCTCAGTAGGCAGCAGCATCATCATCACCACCATCTCCATTTTCTCCTTCATCCTCTTCACCTTCCGCGTCATGCAGCCCGGCCATCCTTTCCTGCCATGCGACCGCACCTTGTGGTGAATTGAAAAAGGCCTTTAGGAGTTCCCTCTGATGCTTTGCATCTGATGTAGCTGAGTTGCGAGGTGCAGAAGGTTGATCCACATTTGGCCAGTTCACTTGGTCCCTCCATGCGCCTGGGATGACATTGCGGTTTTCATCCTCATGGTCCACCTCTTGTGCTGCAATGCCTGGATGCCTCTGCCTCAGTAGATTGTGCAGAACCACTGCCGCCTCCACCATATCCTTCACAGTGTTGGGCTTCTGCTCTAGAGTCCTGAGGAAACACCTGAATCTGTTGGCCAGAATTCCAAAGGCATTTTCCACAACTCTCCTCCCCCTTGAGAGTCTGTAGTTGAAGATCCTCTCCTCCCTGGACATCCCTCTTCTGCTGTAGGGCTTCATGAGGCTGTTCTTGAGTGCGAAGGCGTCATCCCCCAAGATGAAGAAGGGCATGTCTTGGTGGTCATCATGGCTTGCAGTCAGAGGGCAGGGTGGGGGGAGTCCTAGGGCTTCCTCTTCCAGGCCGTTGGACAGCTCAGAGTCGCCAAATATCTGAGCATCTGACATGTGTCCTTTTCCACCAAGCTCGATCCACACAAACTTGTAATCTGCATCCACCAGAGCCAGGAGTGGTATCGAAAAGAAGCCCTTGTAATTGTAGTAGAGGCTGCCAGTGTGGCGTGGCTTCTTGATAGCAATGTGTTTGCCGTCCAGGGCCCCAATGGCGTGGGGGATGTTCCATCTCTGCTCAAACTGGTTAGCTAGGACTGTCCAGGCTTCAGGGGTCACAGGTAGGCTGAACACCTCATCTTTGTACGCTTGCACAATTGCCTGGCATACTTCGGGAACCATCTCTGAGATGCTAGACACTCCACACCTGAAGGCATACGCAAGGGACCGATAGTTGTCTCCAGTGGCAAGGTGCCTCAGTGTCACTGCCAGTTTCAGTCCAGGTGAGAGGGGTTGCCTAAAACTGGTGAGTTCCCTCTCAATAGCTGGGGCCACCCTCTGCAAGACTTCACCGAAGAGCTGTGGTGTTAACCTTGTATAGTTTTGGAACGCTACTGGATCCTCCAGCCTCAATTGGGTGTCTAGGAGGCTGGAGAACTGGCCAAGCTGTTGTCTCCTCTCCTCTGTGAGCCATGGTCGCACCCAGAATTGCCTGACTGCAGCCCTCCTGGCCCTTTGTGGTTGGGGTTGTTGGTGCTCGTCTTCTTCCTCTTGGGCGATAATGTAAGCATACAGTAATACTGAAAATGTCACGTTGTCATCATTCTCAACTCCTGCCATCATCAATGGTTGTGGGTTGTAGTTTTCACTCTGTAGAAGTTCAAGAAACAATGAAGTAGGATGGTCAGTCGGGCTGTATATATACCCGTCGGGGTCCAATCGTGGCTCAAATCGTGATCACTCTCGATCCCGATCGTGAAAGACATCGCGACCACAATCGTATCCGATCGCAACAGAGCGCATCGGTTCGTGAGGATCGTATCGGAACGTATTCGAACGTATCTGCACGTACCAGATCGTCCGAAATCGGGGACCCCGATCGTGATGATCGTGTCAGATCAGGACCCAATCGTGGACTCAATCGGGACAATCCTATCGGAACGCATCTGCTCGTATCTGAACGGGGGACGAGATCGTGAGAGATCGTGTCACCTTAAATTGACCAATCGTGACTATATCGCATCCAAGCGCACCAAATCGTACCAGAACGTATCGACTCGCATCAACTCGTATCCATACGTGAAAATTCAGAAAAGGAAACACAAATTTCACGATCAGCTACGAATGGCCAATCGTGGCGTTCGTAACGGATCGCACGACAGTGGGAACGTAGCATAAGCGAATAGCCAAGGAAAAGAGTGATCACGAGAGGGCGCAGTTTTCCCCCAACATCCGGCTTGTGCCAAGCACGGACTTTTAGAGGCGGATATGCGGATACTCGGTGGGCCCGGGTGGGCCAAGCACGCACGCAACGCAAATGGATAGGGAATTCCGTAAAAACGACTAAGTCCAAAGGAGGTCCCCCCAAGGCGGATACGCGGATACGCGGATACTCGGTGGGCCAGGGGGCCGGGGGTGGGTGGGGAGTGGAACAGGCAGGCACGCACGCAACGCAAATGAATAGGGGATTTCGTAAAAACGACTAAGTCCAAAGGAGGTCCCCAGGAGGTGGATACGCGGATACGCGGATACTCGGTGGGCCCGGGTGGGCCAATCACGCACGCAACGCTACTGGATAGGAGATTTCTTAAAAACGACTAAGTCCAAAGGAGTACCCCCCAAGGCGGATACGCGGATACGCGGATACTCGGTGGGCCGGGGGGGGGGGGGGGGGGGGGGTGGAACAGGCAGGCACGCACGCAACGCAAATGAATAGGGGATTTTGTAAAAACGACTAAGTCCAAAGGAGGTCCCCCCAAGGCGGATACGCGGATACGCGGATACTCGGTGGGCCGGGGGGGGGGGGGGGATTGGAACAGGCAGGCACGCCTGCAACGCAAATGAATAGGGGATTTCGTAAAAAGGACTAAGTCCAAAGGAGGTCCCCAGGAGGTGGATACGCGGATACGCGGATACTCGGTGGGCCGAGGGGGGGGGGATTGGAACAGGCAGGCACGCCTGCAACGCAAATGAATAGGGGATTTCGTAAAAAGGACTAAGTCCAAAGGAGGTCCCCAGGAGGTGGATACGCGGATACGCGGATACTCGGTGGGCCGAGGGGGGGGGATTGGAACAGGCAGGCACGCCTGCAACGCAAATGAATAGGGGATTTCGTAAAAACGACTAAGTCCAAAGGAGTTCCCCCAGAGGCGGATACGCGGATACGCGGATACTCGGTGGGCCCGGGTGGGCCAATCACGCACGCAACGCTAATGGATAGGAGATTTCGTAAAAACGACTAAGTCCAAAGGAGGTCCCCCCAAGGCGGATACGCGGATACGCGGATACTCGGTGGGCCCGGGTGGGCCAATCACGCACGCAGCGCAAATGAATAGTGGATTGCTATAAAACGTCCAAAGGAGTACCCCCGAAGCGGATGCCCGGATACTCATTGGGGAGATATTATTTAGGTGCATAATTAACCAATTAAAATGGATGCAGTCCCTAGTTAATTGTATACAGTCCATAGTTTTTCGCATACACGACTTTTATAACTTTTTCTATACAACCCTATCTAGAAGATATTGATAAGGTTCATAATTAAACAATAAAAATGTATACAGTCCCTAGTTTTTCGTATACACGACTTTTATACCTTGTTTCTATAAGACCCTATCTACATGATATTTATATTTAGGTGCATAAAAATGAATACAGTCCCTAGTTAATTGTATACAGTCCCTAGTTGTTCGTATACACGACTTTTAAACCTTTTTTATACAAGACCCTATCTAGATGATATTATTTAGGTGCATAATAAACCCATAAAAATGGATACAGTCCCTAGTTAATTGTATACAGTCCCTAGTTTTCCGCATACACGGCGTGTATACCTTTTTATATAAAACCCTATCTAGATGATATTATTAAGGTGCATAATTAATCAATGGAAATGTTAAAATAAATGTCTACATTTCCTACGTTGTTGTATACACGACTTTTATACCCTTTTTCTATAAAACCCTATCTAGATGATATTATTTAGGTGCATAATTAACCAATTAAAATGGATGCAGTCCCTAGTTAATTGTATACAGTCCCTAGTTTTTCGTATACACGACTTTTATAACTTTTTCTATAAAACCCTATCTAGATGATATTATTTAGGTTCATAATTAACCAATAAAAATGTATACAGTCCCTAGTTTTTCGTATACGCGACTTTTTTCCCTATTTTCTATAAGACCCTATCTAGATGATATTATTTAGGTGCATAATTAACCAATACAAATTGATACAGTCCCTAGTTAATTGTATACAGTCCCTAGTTAATTGTACACAGTCCCTATTTTTTTCGTATACACGAGTTTTAAACCTTTTTTATATAAGACCCTATCTAGATGATATTATTTAGGTGCATAATAAACCATTCATAAATACCTGAGACAGTTTAGGCATTCCTATTGGTCGAGAGCCCGTCACGTGGCCGGTATTAAACGGACGATAAAGACATTTTTATCCACTAACGTAATAATTAGGAATAGATCTTTCATTCCTGAAAGTTAAATAAAAATCCCTCGGTACATCCTCTGGATATTTGACCTTTTTTTTGAATTTGTTTTTGAAAATGGTTTCTGCCAATTCTCAATCGCGAAATTTTACGCCTGCCTGTACTGTACGAATCTGGCTTTGCGGACGTTATATGAATCACTGAATTCGGGGAGCGCCCGAGCGCGGAGCAAATTTGTACGTGTTTCAATGGTGTGCTTCGAGGTAGCGATCTATACGTGTTTACTGTATGAGATGTTCGACTCGTGAGCGTGGAACAGTGGAAGAATGAATGAGATACATTTCAACGTTGGTGGCGCACTTTTTTGGGACCCCTTCCGCCCCCCCCCCCCCCACCCCTGATCTAACTTAACTTCGAACTCTGCACATTGGGAACGAGGCAACCGCAACCTCCCCCGTGTACCGAGTGGACCGCGCGCTATTACCGACTTGGCACCAAGTCTAATGTACATAGAGCGCGCGCTTGGTTTGCCGGGTGTTTATTGAGAGCAATAAACCGTGACCGCGTATATCCGCGTATTCGGATACGGAGTGCATAGAATTGTGGCGGGGTATTCTGCAATTGTGCCTAAATATGCCCGCAATTGGCTCTCTTTTGTCTAGTGTTATTGTCTTATCTTGTTGCCAAGATAAGACAATAATACGGCCCTATTTTATACGCTAGTCCGGGGAGGAAATCCTCAATGACTCTATACTGAATGCTGCAGTGACACGTACTCAAGAAACAAAACACGTGACAAATCAATGGCCGTAAAATGTAGACATTAAAACAGCATTCATTCCGTTCGAAATTTTGCCACAATCGCAAATCATTTCCACAATCAGTTGAACTTGTATTTGTAGTTTCAGTCCATGATTTTTGGCTAATGAAATGATCGCGAATTAATGTACTGTCTCTCGTTCTCAAATCACAGATACGGCCATCCTTGACCTTGTAAATGAACTGCAACAAATTTGTAATAACTGCTCCAAACATGCATGCGCACGCTTGTTTTTGCTTGAAATGTTCGAAAGGCATGCAGCACATCATGCTGTAGTCTTGGTGAAAGACCTTCACGTGTTGATTTGTCACAATTTTCCCCACGAGAGGGCGCTATCGATAGATATATCATACACGAACCGCTCTCACGCTCTCACGACACGATCCGCTCCACGGGAAGGTCTTGGGAATCTTGTGGTGAAAGAGGGCGTGGTCTTACTGAACAAGAAATGCATAATTCAACAAACGGCAATACAATATTAGCGCACGCGCACTAACAGCAATAAGTGCATTGGTAATAAGCTGTACAGAATGGTACCGGTGTGGCGGTCTCACTTCTCCGGGGTGCTCACTTCTCCGAAAGGGAAATCTCGCTTCAGTACGCATGCGCAAAAGTGCGCAGTGGCTTACATTTTCGCCGACTTTATTCTGTGTGCTGAGTTCTTTGGTACTGTACTGGTGCGCGTGCACGTAAGATTGTAGGATGATGTCTACGTTACATAGTACAGCTAGGGTACCAGTAGAATTCAGAATTTCCGCGGCGAACGGGGCCGTGCGGCAAAATTGTACAAGGCATCGTACAACCATGGAGAAATGGTACAACTACTGCTGTACTCAAACCATGGAGCTTTATAGGTGCACATTGTCTTTTACAGTTTGCCTTCAAGTGTTTACTATTACAATGCACATGAAGGATGCTATATATGTGGTGTAAATACTCAGTTTAATGAAGTACTTCAGTATTCAGTAGGTATAGTGCACTTATCCCATTGTTTACTCAACCATAATTGAATCATTACCAAAAAATAATGACCAAAACAGTTATGACATAATTATGAGATAACTTTTCATGTTTTCATTTCATTTCATTTATTATTTCTCAGGTGAACAAGAACATGACAAAATACAATGTATAAGTAACAAAATACAATACATAGAGTACAGGACGAGACTGATAACATCCCTGAAGGATTGCCAAAAAGCGAACCTAATCACTATCTGGTGGCTCTCCCATAATGCTATCAGAGGACAGTTACAGTTAAACTTACAGTGATCATTTGAACAAGTTTTTGGTTATTTATCTTTAAAACAATGATAAAATCCTTAGAGTACAGATAACAATTACATGACTGGTATTTACAAAATACCACTTGTGAAAAACATAATGAGGATGAAGTTAATTATGCCCGAAGTCGAATTATCCCTGGTTTTGAATAAAAGTGCTTAAGCTATGCAGAATGCTAGCAGAAACTTCTTGCGGAAGAGTGTCCCAGATGCAGGGGGGATTATCTAGGGTGACGCGGGAGCGTCACACCCAATGGGTTATGGGAGTGGCAGCGCCGCGGCACCCTGACTTTGCCAGTGCACCGATTTTGCGTTAATTTTATTCTTCTTTCTTCTTCAGTCCGACTGGAATAACTCGCGATCGCTCCACGGAATCGAAAAGAACCCAATAACGAAAATGATCAGGAGATCAAGGGCATGAGTTCTATTGGGACAGTATTTTGATTTTCGACTTCTCAGAGGGGGTTGTCATACGAATCTGACCATGACCATCTGACAATGACAACAATGTGAATGAATTTCCTCAGTTCGACGACAGAGGGGGTTGTCATACGAATCTGACCATCTGACATGTGAATGAATTTCCTCAGTTCGACGACAGAGGGGGTTGTCATACGACAACGGGTTCGCCCACTGATCTCTATAACTGGATAGGTCGAGCGGCTCTGCACGTGAAGCCATCAGCGGCCATATTGGGATATTAAAGACATTGCAGGCCTACACACGTTTGTATAGCGCACGACCGAGAAAACGAATGTAATATCACAGGAAACGAAGTTAACGTCACAAAAACGATCCAGTTTGATTAGGAAAATTAAGTTAAACATAATAACACCCAAGAATTACATGTATACGCCAAGTTTCAATGTTAAATAGGCCTATTTTTGGGAAAAGATATGAGACATTCGTGTGAGACGATGCAATGCAGTGCAAAGTCTATGGGATATGTCGGACAAGTATTTTCAAGAATTTCCAACTTCTAAAATTTTGTTTTTTGGGGGGTTTTTTTTTTTTTTTTTTTTTTTTTTTTTTGGGGGGGTGGAGAATTCCACATCATAACCTTATGCACAAACCATAGGAAAAGGCAAAACGAGTTTTGGGGGATTAAGGAAATTCTTGAAATTTTTTGTTCAATTTTATATCCAGACACTAAAAAGTGCCAGTTTTATGATAAAATAAAAAAATGTTGAAAAAATTGAAAAAATGTCAGTGTGTAATTTCAGGAAAATTTAATTGGCACATCATGGTTTGTTCGTGGGGTTTTAAGGCAGTGTCCAGATTTAGATTCAACCTAATGTTTAGTAATTTTTTTAGAAAGGGTCCCAAAAATTCTTGCTGGACAAGTGGACAGAAAAAAATAATTATGTGGTTTTGAGCTTAAACCATAGAGCTGTATAATAAAGATACAGCTCTATGGCTTAAACTATGAACTTGAGAAACTTGAAATAAATCACAATCAAAAATATCAATCACATGTGTAAATAATGACATAAGTCTTAATGCTTAATGCTTTTACATTGATACATTACATATAACACAGGGGGGGGGGGGGGGGGGGGGCGGAGGGGGGCCCAACAAAGTGCGCCACCAACGTTGAAATGTATCTCATTCGTTCTTCCACGCTCATGAGTCGCACATCTCACACAGTAAATACGTATAGATCGCTACCTCGAAGCGCGCCATTGAAACACGTACAAATTTGCTCAGCGCTCGCTCCCCGAATTTAGTGATTCATACAACGTCCGCAAAGCCAGGTACGCAGGCACGATCTACACGAATTTGTTTTGGGGCGATGTCATTTTCTGCCATTTTCGTTCGAAAACAACACGATAAATCGCAAGGGGGTCACAGGCAGATTTTTTTAAAAATTCAGTATATCACTGCTCCCTCCTTTTTTTAACGTATCCATGGAAAAAAATGAGTGGGGTCAAAGCACGATTTTTCACAATTTATCAATTATTATTGCCCTTTTTAGGGGAGGTATTTGTTAACGTCGTTTGAGTATTTGTGCACAATCTCCACGCGCATCAACGGTACGTCAACGCTTAATTTTTTCGACTGCTTTTTTCATTTTCAATACAATTGTTGTCATTGGATGATAAACATTAAGGTAAATAACCACCTTTTACAACTACAAAAGACAAGATGTTAAGATTGGATGCCAAAAACTCTTTATTTTTCGCGTGAGAAAATTGTTTCCCCCTATTTTGAAAATGGACGGTACGTCAGCGTTGCGCAATCACAGTCTCGAAGGGCCCCCCTCCGCCCCCCCCCCCCCCCCTGATATAACATGTATAACTACTGCCATAGTAACAATATGCTTATTATGTATAGTTTACTGATGTTAGAAAACCAAATAAAAAACAATTAACCCCCGACTATTTATGAATTGAAAACCAAAACAAAACTTGCGATGTCATTTTAGAATAATAATTGTTGATACTGTAACGTCTCACTTGGGTAGAGGCGTTATCAAAATAAGAGTCAAGATACAGCATCTTACACACACTATACTACTGGTTTATTCAGAAGTATTTACATCACAATAGAGGGCGCACTATATACAAGATCTAGTTTGTGCCTTACATGTTATCTGAGTATTGAGAGAGTGAAGCTCTGTGGCTAGAGCATACAGCTCATGCTGGGAACGAAGCTCTGTGTATGAGCTCAGCTCGGGTAATAATCTACTCCGCCATTTCCACACCCTTTATATAGGCTTTTGGGTGCGCGTCTTAACCAATGAGAGCATTGGATTCTGGTAGTTATGAATAATGCATACGTGTACAAAGTCAATGGGGATGTTCCTATGGAGGATTTGTACACGTTCTGACTTAGACATTCTTGCAGGAGAAAGTCCGAGAGTTGTGGTGAGCGGGTGAAGTAGGATTACTCGTGGGTGCGTTACGGGGAGTAATCCTCGAGGAAAGGGAAAGGGGTAACTTTCTCGGTACATAGGGTTATGCACAAGACTTAAGGCGCTTTCACACTGTCCAAAATCTCGGGGTTGGAACCGGTTCCAACCCCGAGATTTTTTTCAACCCTTTTCACACTACTAAAATTTCAACCCGGTTCCAACCCGGGTAGCAGGCTCTAGCCGGATCGAAATCAACCCTGGTAGGGACCAGGGTTGAAAATCTCAATCCGGATTGAAATCGCCTTTTTCGGCGTGAACCGTGTCGAAAATGATAGTGTGAACCGCCCCGAGTTGAGTTCGCTTACCGCCGATCCGTGTTGAGTTGTGGCGCGAAATCCTACGGAAATCGGACGCGCGGTACAAAGGTCAATACATGCGATCGACGTGACACGTATGTACATGCATGTACACGTGTACAGTAAATGCAGGGGGTGTACGACTGTACATGTAAATGCACGTCACGCATGTTGTGCATTATGCGCTAGCGATAGCACACACGTGGTTCTTCACCAAACCCCAACACAACAGCAACAACACGCATCCAGGCATTTTTCTTCAATTTTTGTTCGAAAAAAATGGGTCCCAAAAAGACCGACAATAAAGCTGAAAGACAAACGTGGAATAAGAAGTAAAGGCCATGTTGACGATTTGGTCGGACGATGCGGTTTAGTCGCAACTTAACTGGACGGCGGGCACGTACGACAAGAAATAAGGTGTTCACGAAAATGTTTGAGGATCTCGAAGGTCAGGGAATCCACGACAAAACGCCCAGCCAGTGCCACATAAATTAACAAATTTGAGGCGGGATTATAAGCATTGTGGGATCGGGAAAATCATCACAGCGCGCCTTTTTGAATGCAATCCGTGTTGAGAAATGTGTAGTGTGAATGCACGGCGGCTCTAGCCGGATTGAACGTTACACGGTTCACTAGCGGCTGGCTCGCGGCATGAACAGTGTGAACGTTGCGTCCCCGTGAACCGTGTCGAAAACAACCCATGCTGAACCGGGTTGGAACCGGGTTGGTTTCAACACGGTTCGAAATTGAGATAGTGTGAAAACGCCTTTAGTCTCTAGACAAGATGAGAACCTACACACAGTTCTATGGAGTAAACTCTTGCGTGGGGAGGGTAACTTGACCTCTGGTGTACCGTGACAGTACAGTGTGGTTTAGCGGCTCCCAGTCGCTATGTATAGGGTCAGATACACGGGAAGGTTTAGCGGTCCACACTCGCTAATGTGAAGGGTCAGTTTGGGTCGAATACAGGGGTAAGGTATATGAGGGGAATTCACATCGACTCCGGGGAAAGTATGAGGGAAAAGGCGCTTTCACACTGTCCAAAATCTCGGGGTTGGAACCGGTTCCAACCCCGAGATTTTTTTCAACCCTTTTCACACTACTAAAATTTCAACCCGGTTCCAACCCGGGTAGCAGGCTCTAGCCGGATCGAAATCAACGGGGACCAGGGTTGAAAATCTCAATCCGGATTGAAATCGCCTTTTTCGGCGTGAACCGTGTCGAAAATGATAGTGTGAACCGCCCCGAGTTGAGTTCGCTTACCGCCGATCCGTGTTGAGTTGTGGCGCGAAATCCTACGGAAATCGGACGCGCGGTACAAAGGTCAATACATGCGATCGACGTGACACGCAGTGCATGTACACGTGTACAGTAAATGCAGGGGGTGTACATGACTGTACATGTAAATGCACGTCACGCATGTTGTGTCATAACTCGCTGTGAACGAGGTCATAGCACGCAGTACATGCTAGATGCATTGCGCGCTACACAATAGCATACCGTATACACACGCGTACCAGTAGTGGTGCGTGATAACTTCGCGCTGTGTGAGGGCACACATATCGCTGCAAGAACGCTGCGCGTTGGTTGGGAAAGAAATAAAGACCGCTCGCTGTATGCGTGAACGCAACACTATCCTATGGTGTTCCAAAGACGACAGATCGCCGTCGCCGTCGACGTCGCCGTCGACCTCGCCGTCGACGTCGACCTCGCCGTCGACGTCGACCTCGCCGTCGACGTCGACGTCGACCGTCGCCGTCGACCGTCGCCGTCGACCTCGCCGTCGACCTCGCCGTCGACCTCGCCGTCGACGTCGACCTCGCCCCCGACGTCGACCTCGCCGTCGACGTCGACCTCGCCGTCGACGTCGACCTCGCCGTCGACGTCGACCTCGCCGTCGACGTCGACCTCGCCGTCGACGTCGACCTCGCCGTCGACGTCGACCTCGCCGTCGACGTCGACCTCGCCGTCGACGTCGACCTCGCCGTCGACCTCGCCGTCGACGTCGACCTCGCCCCCCGGCGACACGGTCCAAATGTGGCTTTTGCTGCGTATACTCGCTCGCCTGGAACACCTTTGGGAATTGACATTTTTGGTTGAAGTGGGGTTTTGGTATGAATACCAATCAATTATCAGATGCGTTGCGACAGGTAGAAAAAGAAAAGGGTTAATACAATTGTTTTTCACGAAAATTCCTTACATGATAATTAAATTGCGCCCTCTGTAACAATTTATACTTGTTATTAACATTAAATGTTGGCAGGTAACGCGTTACGTACATATTCTTATCAGTCCACACCGTACACGTACAAAGTACGTACGACTACGAAGTACGAGGCCTGCGATATAAATACGGTAAGTATATGGTAAGGCCTACAAGTACAATGTTGTTCTGCTTTGGTTGTTTATTTTGCCTGTAATGATTACGTTTGTCTTGGCCTGTGTCATTTCAGTGTATTTATTTGTAAACTATTTTCTGCCGTACACAATCTGGTGTGAGTAAAAATATCATTGATGTGTGCAGAACGTATTTTTATTTTGGAACAGATGTGGCCAATTTCCGGACAACTTTTTCTCGTGTGATACTAGTACTAGGCCGATGTTGAGTTCAAATAATTTTTCTCAACGTTTTTGCACAATCTGTTCTTGATGAGCTACGTGATGCTACAAGCTTAAAAGGTATGCCAACATGGCCAATGAATTTTATAAATCAATTAAAAGGTGGCGTCCGGAAATTGGGCACAATAAGTATAACTGACTTCCCAAATTTTGCATGCTTACTGATTTTTCACATGCATCTCTTTTACTTAGTTGACAAATTACGATCAACCATTTTTATCATCGCTGAACGCAGTCAGTACTACAATTCTTGATCATCGACCGAAACCGCGGATCAGTTTGATTATGTCTATAAATAATTCAAGCTTTGCTGATTTTCGAGGATTGAGAACTGTTTAACCAGTTCGCGCCGGAATTACTTTAACATCGCCGAGCCGACGGGCGGGATTATTTTTAACGAAACTCGATCCGAAGCGGGTTCAGGCTGATAGTGCCGGGAAGCACACCCACGCAATTTCCGGCCTTGCGCGCTGCTGACATACATTTCCGAACTTGAACTTGGCGTGTTTATGCGTCATCCGTTTTGAATTTGGGGAAATGTTTGCGTTAAATATACGTCATCCGGCGCGAACTGGTTAACACTAACACTAGTATCAGTCCTGAATTCTCAAATTTTAATAGGAATTTGCACACACTCTAGGGACTTGCATGTGTGTACATCATGTTTGTCAGATTTATTTGAGAAGGAAAAATGTCTTTCGAAAGCCATTTCAAGTTATATTTGTAATTGTCCTTTTGTTCTAGAATTGTGGACTTTGCATTCTTGAGGATCTACTACATAACGGTACATGCAATCATCTCTGTTTCTCCTCAGTGGTAGCCTGTGGTTTCCATCTCTTGATTCATTGCTGAAATATCATGAATCATTGATGGATTCAGCTGGCTCCATGTTTATTCACCTCAAAAAATTGGGAGATGTATGGACCATGTAAGCTGTGGAAAAAGGTAGTGTTCTGCAAATTACTTGTGACATCAAACCTTTGGCAGGTCAAAGGTTGCGATTAGTCTTTGTAATAGCCACTTGGACACATTTTGGGTGACCTTCGGCTGTCCTCCCTTTGTTTTAAATTATAATTCACAAAAGTACCAACAGAAGTCAATGCAGTGAGCTGTGACCACAATACTTGGGCAGGCAAAGGTTAGGTCTTGACCCAACTTACAAGTCACTAAAAACTGTGTAGCGGTTCTTGTATTTGTCAAGACACTTACTTACCCTAACCTAGCCTTTTGACAAGGCCTCGTGACTCTGGCTAAGCGGCTGAGATGAGTCTAGATACCCGGGGTGAACGCGCGACCGAGTGACGAATGTCACGAGGCCTTTTGCAATGTAGGTTTCACTGCTCGGCATGAATTATTCATAGATACATATTAGCATGCCAATACGCCCAATCAGAACGGCGATCTCCCAGTTGGCTTCGTTCGTGATTCGTTCAATATCAAAGCATGTAAGAAAAGGTAAAAAAACGTATATAAATTTTGCTTCTGAGTTGAATATATGAATGATAAATACAAGATATCACATTTAAATCTATTTTACATGCAAAATTGAAATAAATTAGGAAGCAACTAATGATTTAAAATAACCAATAAGAAAAATTGTCGAAAAAAAAGACAAATGGTAACGATAGTCCGATTCTAACCACAGACCTTTTGATCCATAGCTAACCTCTCTACCAACTAGACTATTGGCGAGTTGGTCGAGGACAGCTGTTCTTTACAGTTCTTTAATGTATATGAGTTGCCATTGTTCTTTCTCATAAATATACATTCCCGCACCACCTATCGCGGACCGATACACTGGTTAGTATCAAGTGTCTTCCAACTTTCAATATGCCGTATTTCTGGTCACATGAGGACGCTGTAAGATGCCATGTTCTTGCTACCAATACAGGCCAAATTGCGTTTGAACTTCCTTTATTAAAAAAATTTGCATAAATTGTTAATCCCTGCCGCGTAATATATTTATTCCCATATTTGGGTATATAATAATTATATGTATTTGTTTTTGTTGAAAAGTTTATTTGGGTGATTCTACTTACATATCCCTACTTCGATAACATTTTCTAAAGCATATAAGTGACTGAATAATTATGAGAACTTAGTAAGTATCCAAAATGGCAATTTCGTGACCCTATAAATGTGCGCACATTACACTGTCTCCAGATATCATCATGTAGTCAGTATTTCACAATGTTATCATTGTCCATATTATTTTTCAAAAGGTTTTAATAGGATAACTGTGCCAGTAAGCAACTTGGTGAATTTGAAGCTCGTCAATACTGACTACTTGATGATACCTGGAGACAATGTAAATACGTGCAAATTATAAAACAATAAAAATAATTTATGCAAATTCGATTTTTAAAGACTTTTAGTATGTAATTCTACGGACCTTATAGAAGTGCACTGTGGTGAAAATAAAATTGTTACATCTTGTTTGAGGTCAACAGAACAAAATTAGGTATTTTGCTGGACTATCAGGTGAATGTGAGTAAATAAGTGTCGGGTAACCTCAGGTTGACCTCTTTGTTTTACAACTGAGGTAAAAACAAGTTGGGTTGGAAGGGCTTGACCTTAACTGCACAACTAACAGTAGAAGACAACAACAAAAACAAGCAGAGTATGTTAAAATTACACACAATATAAGTACATGCCAAAAGTAATGCAATTTATACAAGCAAACAAATAAATTTAAATGAAAGGCAAACCAGTCAAATATGTTTTGCCCCAGTTCCTTAAGAGTACTACAACTGAACATCAACCATGAACTGTGTACCCCCAACTTTTTCTCCAACTAGGCAACATGTACTTCTAAAAATATACCCATTACAAGATGAGATGGAGGACTCCCCTTTCCAGACCATGTGCCCTCTGTTTACATCTGTATTCAAATGTACCCGGCAATACGCGCACGCATCATGTTTTACATAAATTTGGTTAAGAGATGACATCAGAGGTCACATAATTCAAAGGGATCCCACCTGCGACGTCACTTTAAGCAAATTTTATGTAAAACACGATGTGTGCGCATCACTGCCGGGCATATTTGAATACAGATGTAAACACGTGACGTCAGAGGGCGCATCGTCTATACACTCTCTAGTATACCCAGCACGATATGTGGCAGAGGGGTACCCCCCTCCTATCCCTATACTTTATACGCACTCAACACTATTGTAACCTAACCCATCCCCCCTTGAAACCTAAAAGGAATTCCTGAGATTCCGGGAACACAATGGTCAACACAAAAGAGGGGGGGGGGTTTCTCTGCCACATATCGTGCTACATATGCTCTCTAGACTATTCCTTCATAACGCACCCCCTAAAAACCTAAAAAGAATTCCTTAGAAACCACAACATTCCGCAAGCGCAATAACCAACTTAAAGAAGGGGGGGGGGGGGGGGTTTCCTCCGTCTCCTGTCTCATGTCTTGCTCCTTATGTTTTTTAATTCGGGACTTACAGGGAAAATCGGGCTATGGATACCTGTTGCAGAATAAAAAGGGGAACATTTTAGAGGATCCAGAATCGAAATTTGGGGGTGAAATTATTATGCGAGAAAATTTAGTTTGAGGCCGACAATTCTTAATTAACTACACGAATTCAAAGGCATGTCCACACAACTTGTACAGTATTTATGTGTGTGGACAGTTTACTCGGGTGTCAACACAAGATCGTTAATCCTCTCTCCCCTGGGCTCTTTATTCTGCGTGACACCATGCAGACGAAACACTAAACAGGACTTTTATCTGGAACATAATTGTTTTCGTTAATATTTTGTTCACCTCCCCACCCCACCCCCCCCCCTTTTCTTTGGTGAGGGGGAGGGGGGGGGGGGGGTTTCTAAATAACAGCCGTGTGTGCGAAGCCCGCTGATATTTGCAGCATTTCTTTCATTTTTTTTCTTTTGCCAAATCTAACAAAAAATGCAATATCTACCGAATTCCTTGGCCGATTTCAGCCAAACAGGCAGTTCTATGGAGTTCTATGGAGTTCTATGTTAAGTGACCAGCATGTTAGATCAAAGGTCACCTAGTGGTCACCTAGTGGTTACTAGTGGTCATTTTTTTCTAACTACAAAATGATTCTTCCACAGTCTTGGTCACATTATTGTCAAATTTGGTCAGTAACATCTCTTGACCAAGCCTCATAAAAGTAGTTCACAGAATTTGGCCAGTGGTCAACTAATGGTCACTAGTGGTCATTTTCTTCAAAATTACAAAATGATTGTTCTCCCAAAGTCTTGATCCAAATCCAATTAATGTCAACCTGGGTCAGTTACATCCCAAGACCAAGCAGCTCTTATAGGGTGTCAACATAATTTGGCCAGTGGTCGCCTATGGTCAGCAGGTGTCTTTTCCCCCTCAAAATTACGAAGCGCCTTTTCCCCACAGTCTTAATTCAATCATTTTGGCCAATAGACACCCAATGGTTAGTTAGTTAAGAATTTGGCCAACGGTCACCTAACGGTCAGACAATGACCACCTAGTCTCATTAGATGGCCAGAATTTGACCAATGGTCACCTTATGCCTGGGTCAGTAGGGGTCATTTTGTCAAAAATTATGAAATCCTGCTCCGACAGTATTTATCAAATTAATTTGGCCAATGGTCACCTAATGGTCATTACGGGGTCAAAATTTGGCCAATGGTTTCCTTATGGTCAGTGTGAGTCGGTTCGAAGGCTATTTAGGCTGATATTGGTGCATCCTTGAAGTGCATTAAGCTCTAGTTCAGATTATTTTTTCATACGGTTTGTACACGTTTTGTTTCATCAGCAGGGCACCGCCATCTTAGACCATACTTTCTTAGACCACACATTTTCGAGAGCCTATATCTCAGCAAGTACATGTCCGATTGGGTTCAAATTTAGTATGCAGGTATGGCGTGATGGGTTATTCTTACAAATTAAGGTTACGTCATGATGACGTCATCGTGTGCTGTATTTATATATTTTGTAGTTTTTAATCTTTTCAGCCACATCTAATCAATAGAACATACTCGAAATTATGTTTGTAATAGGGTTATTGGAATATGGACATAATGTCCAACACTTTGGAAAATTCGTAACGTCATCATGACGTCATTAAAAATGTCATTTTAAAAACACACAAATAACGTTTGTGTATAATTCATGCAATACTTCTCTATTGTGTATTGACAATCAAAAACATTTCGGAAACAGCTCTGTTGATCCTCTAGTTTTCATATTGGGGTTACATGTTGCATTAGGGGGTCAGGGTTAGGGTTAGGGTTAGGGTTAGGGTTAGGGTTAGGGTTAGGGTTAGGGTTAGGGTTAGGGTTAGGGTTAGGGTTAGGGTTAGGGTTAGGGTTAGGGTTAGGGTTAGGGTTAGGGTTAGGGTTAGGGTTAGGGTTAGGGTTAGGGTTAGGGTTAGGGTTAGGGTTAGGGTTAGGGTTCTATTGTGTATTGACAATCAAAAACATTTCGGAAACAGCTCTGTTGATCCTCTAGTTTTCATATTGGGGTTACATGTTGCATTAGGGGGTCAGGGTCAGGGTTAGGGTTAGGGTTAGGGTTAGGGTTAGGGTTAGGGTTAGGGTTAGTGTTCTATTGTGTATTGACAATCAAAAACATTTCGGAAACAGCTCTTTTGATCCTCTAGTTTTCATATTGGGGTTACATGTTGCATTAGGGGGTCATCCATATGTGTCCCAGGTTCTATGTGTCCCGGTTAGGGTTAGGGTTAGGGTTAGGGTTAGGGTTAGGGTTAGGGTTAGGGTTAGAGTTAGGGTTAGGGGTTAGGGGTTAGGGGTTAGGGGTTAGGGACACATAGAACCCGGGACACATATAAACTGGGACACATAAGAGTGTTCCCTTGGATCAGGGGCTAGCTTTCAATTAATGCACCTGTCACAACCCCACTTGGACCGGAAATGAAGTGGCCTATTTTGGTCCAAGAGGGGCTTAGTTAATAACTGTTTTTCTGGTCAATTTCAGTCAAAATCATTTTAAAACGACAAACGAATTACTTATTCTTTAATATTCGCCGAATTTGTTTTCAATTTTGAGACATACATGGGATGAAAAAGTGCTCCTGAAAGGCTGGTGGTAGTTCTTAGTACTACACCTCGATTTTTTCGTTTTAGTTTTGAAAAATTTATTAATCACTTGTGTTGCATTCGTCAAAATATATTTTCTTCCTATTTGGGGTAATTTTAATAAAATAAGTTTTATTTCATTGAAAATTTCATCCTGAACAGAATTCCAGACCTTTTAACCACTTACAACACGCTCAAAATATAGAAAAAATATGTTTTTCGAGGTGTTCGATGACAATCGACATGGGCCCTTTTTTTGGTCCAAGCGGGGTTCCCACAACATTTTAAACCAATTTGTTCCTACTTCCAAGGACTTGACAGGTTATGCATTTTTTGAATGGAAAGCTGAGATAAATATTGATTAGTTTTTTATATTTCAAATTTGCTTTGTGGCCCAAAATATATATATTTTAACTTGTGAAGTGTTGAATTTGGTCCAAATGTGGCTGGATATATCGTGGGCAATTTGTAGTAAAGAGCTATTTTTCTATTGTTTTGGTCAATTAAGCCATTATATCTTGTAAATGTACGACAAAATAACCACGCACCTCGTTTCCCTTGCCCCACAACCCCATATATCTCCTTAAAATTGTATTTTTCTCATCACAGGTCGTTATTTCCCTCTGGGGAGACGAAGCTAGAACCTATTCAACATATCGGCACGAGAGGGCCCACTTTTGGTCCACGAGGGACAGCCCGATCGTTCCCAACCGTCGTTGCTAGGGTCTCACGTTCAATGTCGATAAAATATGAACACACAGACGGCAATTTAAAGGCGTTCCAGTACTTATTATTTTATATTAATCCCCCCAAATAACGAGGTAGATTTTTTACAATACAATTTGTCTTTTTGTCCAATTTTGTGGATATTGTTTTCAGTGTCTTCGTTTCTTGACAAAAATCCCCTGCATGCGTTGTGCACTAAATTGTTGGTCCAAGGGGGACAAACCTTCAAGCATTACTCTCTCTGCTTTGTCATTGGTCCTTTATATTTAAAGTCCCATTTTTAAACATTCTTTCATTCAGAACCGGCCATCTGGTGAGAGTGCCTGGTGAGTATAATGCCTCAACCTTTTGGTTTGTCCCCCTTTAACGTACTGTACTTTTACTTTTAAGGTCACATTATTACCCATTTATATACAAAGTATCAAAGTGATGACCTTTGTACGTGTTATTGCCCTTTTTGTCCGGATCCAGGTACTAACGCGCAGCTGGGGGATTATTTTAGGCCTAGGCTAGTGCTAAAAATAGTGTGATGGGGGCCTAGGCCAGGCCTAACCGGTAATCTACTTTTAATCTACGCGCAGCTGGTTTTTTTTAGAGCTAGTGCTAAAAATAGAGTGTAGGGGGCCGCGGCCAGGCCTAACCGGTAATCTACTTTTAATCTACGCGCAGCTGGGGGATTTTTGTAGGCCTAGGCTAGTGCTAAAAATAGTGTGTAGGGGTCCTAGGCTAGGCCAGGCCTAACCGTTACTCGTACATTTCCCAACGTTAAACAGCAGTGGCTTCATCACCCCCCCCCCCCCCCTTCTCCCTCTGTCTGAAATTAAAGTTTCTAAGTAAACAAACAAACAAAACTTGTTTAGCGTCCACTCCCGCTGCCTTTTTGCCTCGGCCCTGGGGTTTTATTTTAAGAAATAACAAATACAGTCATATGCCAACACATGTCAATTTATTCCATTTTAAATTTACCCCAACATATAGATTAACAATTCACCTCCCATATCACGTAAACTTTCATGTTAAAATAATATTAATGGTTTGGCTGCATTGACTTGAACAAAATATATTTTTCTTTTCCTAATTGTCTCCTTTTGACATGTTTGGAAAATCTAAAAAGAATGGCAGCCATGTTGAAGTTTTTTTTTTTTTAAACCTGTTACATTGATTTTTTACTTTTCCTTACTTTACACACTATTAACTACCAATCAATACACTGATATAAATGTAATCTTACAAGCAGTATAATGTTTATTGAGAAAATTGTTCTCGTCTTTCTTCCTAGTCATTCCTATTGTCGAGACCCAACACATGGGTATGTTTAAATACGTCCAATAAAACATAAGTTTTTTTTGGCCATATTAAATTGAAAGTGGGAAAAAATATAGATTTTTGGATAAAAATTACCAACCGTTTATTACAAATTAATACCAGTCTTATCTGATGAATAATAAAACAAATTTGATTAACTAGTTTGCGCCGGAGGATGTGTATACACACAAAGTTTCCCCCAGATTCAAAATGGATGACACATAATCACGTCACGAGCAAGGCCGGAAATGTGTGGGTGTGCTTCCCGGTACCATCGGCCTGAACCCGCCTCAGATCGAGTTTCGTTATAAATAATCCTGCGCCTTGGCTCGGTGATGTTAAAATAATCCCGGCGCAAACTGGTTAAGCATACCTTAATGTTTTAATCCACATTTAAAGAAAATTGTCTGGCACCATCCTATTCAACAGTTCACAATTTATAAAATATATTGCAGGCAACACTACCAAAATGGCTTCCCATAAGGCCAATGGCTCAACTACCATTTTTGTTCATGCTTTTATGGTGTCCCATTACATTTCGATTTCATAACCCTTTCATTGAATAAAACCTCCTACAGCATGCGTAATACAACCAATTAACCAGTTCGCTAAATTCTTGAATTTCATGAAAGGCCTATCCCGCCTGGGATTGGTTGCACTAAGATTCTTTTGATATTGATTTTACAAAACCGAGACCCGGTTCAGGCCAAAATCATTGGTAGAACACCCGCCGATATTTCCGGCCTTTGTTGTGACGTGTTTATTCGTGATCTGTTCTGAATTCCAGAAAAAATTCGCATGTATAAAGTAAGATAAAGTTCATCCGACGCAAACTGGTTAAAATCGGCCAAGCACATTTGTATTCCCTTACCGGTACTAGAAATACACTCAATGACACGAAATAAAATCTATCCATTCAATATACAAAAGAAAAATTTAAAAAAATTAATACATATATACCATAAATGATAAATCTGACGTATACACATTTAACAAAATATACAAGTTTTGAATGGGGTCAGAATTGTACAAATCTGCGCATTATATTTATACATGCATTTTTGAAGGGGCCATGTGGTTTACTTAAAAAGATGTACCATTTACAGACTTTATAGCAGCCGTCTCTTGCATCACACGAAGGTCAATACAGTACACTTTGCAGTATTACAAAATGTATTGCACCTCATTTGTTTTACCCCTTTTTTTGTTGAGTTTTTCACAAAATTACCTGACCCGACCCAAAAATAAAAAGCGCAAAACCTAAACTGACCTGGGCTCAATTTCACGGCTCTGAATTTTGCGCTTACGATAACCATTTTGCGCTAACAGCACTAATAGAACATTTTGGCACTAACCCTCTAATAACAAAAGGTAATACGGGATGTACATATGTACGCATGTGCAGAAGCCAAAATTACACGCTAAGAATGTTGTGAAATACGTTTATCGTACGGTCTTTTCTGCTACAGTAAGCACGGATTTTTTGCTAACGGTAATCAGAGCCATGATGACCCAACTCGAAACCATTTTGGGTTGGGTTGGCATACATACGGTACATGTATCATAAGTTTCATCTGCAATGAAGTGCAATGGAAACGGTACTTTTTGGTGATAGACGAAATGTTTCAGATAGAACTTTCCATCTATCACCTCATGAAATTATACTTTATCAAACTCACAAACATTCATTATTGATAATGCATAATAGCTTAATTTGCCGATAACAAAATTTCGGTCGGGGCGGTCAAATTACATGTATGGTCGGTCAGGTCACCGTAAGCAGATAAAAAAATAAAAAATTGTTGGCCTAATAAAGTCATTGATGTTGATTTTTCTTCTTTTTTTTCGCAAACAAAGGCATCATGGATACTAGAAAATCTAAACAAAGGAGAAATACAAGTAGAGACGGCTAGACAGGAAAGTCAAGAGGATGTAGAAGAGGATGTTGGAGCGGAGGTGGATGGAGGGGATAGAGGGAACGGAGAGACAGAAAGGGAAGAGGATGGTGATACAGAAGAAATTGAAGAGGAAAAGAAACAGGAGGAACAGATGGGAGAGGAAGAGGAAGAGGAAGAAGATGAGGAAGAAGATGAGGAAGAAAAGAAGAGAGAAGAGAAAGATGAAGAATGGGAAATAGGAGATGAAGATGAAGATGAGAAAGAAGAAGACGAAGAAGAAGAAGAAGAAGACGAAGAAGAGAAGAAGGCAACTGAAAAGGTTGACACCTTCCAGTTCAGTGCTCGACGCTTTACACTGAATAAAAAGCGCAACCAAAAGGGGCCTAGAGATCCGGTGAGTTTCATTCAAATATATTGTACAGTGTACATAACAATTATTAATCACAACAGTCCTGAATCCTCAAAATGAGAACTTGCACACCCTAGGAAGTTTGAAACATTTATCCCTTGGAGACTTACATGTAGCTCAGCTCTTGTTGGGTAATATTAACAAGTTAACAAGTGTTTATCTGGAACACTTGTTAACAAGATTATCAATAGTTTATCTGAAAAATGGTTTCAGTTCAAATTGAGCAGCTCGTACAGTATGTATATGTACAGTAGTAACCGCCCATGTTCAATACTTTCTTTGTTCTTCCTTCAGGCAAAAACAAATTGTTTTTGCCAAAACCCATACCCTACTGTAAACTGTACCCATTTTAAAGGACTAGGGAACATAAAACTTAACAATTTCAAACCTCAACAAAATAGACAATGGAGATAATTCTGTCACGAATTGCAAAGAATGGAATAATTGTGTCACGTGACACAAATTATGTTGCATCTCCCCCAAATATCCGCACACAGATAAATGATCAATGGACCTTGATCAGGGTATAGGCCATCTTTAAAATCACAAGAGGCAAATGTGACAAACAAACATGGCGGCCTAAATGGTCTGCGATGAACATGTGGCTCTCGCAGATAATTTAAACTATATCTATTTTTATAAGATTGTTAATCTGATGTATTTGCAAGGCCACAATGTTTGTTTGTCCCCTTTGCCTTGCTTTGATTAAACCCCCTAATAGTTACTTACCTGCTAATTATAACGGGGTCCAACTGTGACTCGTATTACTTTATTGCTCATCTGAATTGCCTGCTACCAGCAAATCCAAAAGAATCAAACTGTGTTTTGTTTTTCCGGTTGGATCCAACAGAGTCCAACTTGGCATTATTTATAACACAACAGAATCTAATTCTGAATGCGTTTTGGATTATATTAAAGGACTTGCCTGCTAAATGTACATTGTGTAACAGGTTCTCAAAAAAATGTCAACTGGTTAACCTGTTGGATTCAGCTGGTTTAGTGTTAAAGATGGCGTACCCTAGCTGATAAAGGTCTATACTGGTTCGTGTTAGATGTTACTGTAAACGTATGTTACATTTGTTTTTCCCCTTTTTTCAGACAAACCGAGTAGCACGGAAGTGCACCTTGTGTGGCAAGGTCATCCTGTACCTTGCACACCACTTACGACGGTTTCACAACATCAGGGATAATCACAAGAGATTTTATCTCCTTTCACAAAGTCATAACTTGTAAGTCCCCCTTAACCCTCCTATTGAGACAGCACAATTATGCACCCCTTTACTTGTGTTTTTATTAGGACTGTGCGACTAGTGATTTTCGATAGTCGCGGCGACTATTGAAAAAAAGTCGCGCCTATTTGTGGTGGACCATAATCGCGGCACAATCACAATTTGCGACAAGTTGAATACTAGTCGCCAAATAACGACTACTCGACTATCTGGAAATCGGTCGTCGTGACTACAAATGCATTTGAACATTGTAGACTAGTCACAAAAGTCGCACAGGCCTACATGTAGTTCTTATGGGGGAACACAAGATCTGGTGGATTCAATTTGAAATATGTATGTAAAGCTGAAGGTTGTGGGTTCGAGTCCAGCCTGGGATTATGGTGTGTGTGCCCTTGGGCAAGACACTTTTTCGCTGATTGCTTCTTTCCACCCAGGAGTAAATGGGTACCTGCGAGGGCAGAGATGGTTATTTGTGGCTGATTTAGCTGCTTTGTGCCGAAATGGCAGCATCGAGCCGTCTACTCATCTGAGATGGTAATTGGATTGTTTCGTGGGCCCAATGACTGGGGTAATAATGTAAAGCGCTTTGAGACCGTTGGTGATGAAGCACTACATGTATATGCACCGCACAATATTATTATTATTATTAAAAATACTGTGTGTGCATTGGTGTGCTGTTGAACAATTGGCCTAAAAAATTACTTCCGCATAGGAGACATTCAGAGACATAGACAACGACAATTATTTTTCCAAATGTATTAACGATGATGCGGAGGGAAACAATCGCAACTCAATCGGATCCCAGCATGCTTGTACAGTACAATTGTATGTACTTGCATGAACAAACATCTGAATTTATCAGTTACAAAAAAACACCACCAAATGATGTACATTTACTCGAACCATATGACAAACAGACACGAGATTTGGCATAAAACAGCAGATGCACGAGAAAAAAAACATGAGCTCCGTGATGATTAATCTGATGATTGACGATAAATGGTGATACGTACCAGGAATGAAGTGTGCACCACAAATTCTAGCACAGCCGGGTTTAGGGTTACTCTCATACTGAATGACCGTAACTAACCAAAGAGGTTCATTCTCACAATGTTCGCCAGGTTGGACCAATTGATCACATGCAGAGATAATTTGATATATAAATGTAGAGCATTAAAAAACTTACTTTTTCCCACAGGCAACCCATCCCAAAGCCAAAAAAATCTAACAATTCCTACGAGAGGTTGAGGAAGCAGTGCCCTGTGGAGAGTTGTTACATGTCGAAGAAGGGATACGCCCGTCTCGACCACCATTTATGGTATAAACATGGATTAGAGGCAAGTTTTGTACATACCGGTACTACATGTATATAATGTAGGTACCTGTAGCCAAGGGCCGTGACATCTGAAAAACAGGTTTCACGTCATGGCCGGGACATACGAGAAACATGTTTCTCGTCATGGCTGTGACATCTGAGATATGAGATACATGTTTCTCGTCATGGCTGTGACATCTGAGATACATGTTTCTCGTCATGGCTGTGACATCTGAGATACATGTTTCACATCATGGCCGGGACATACGAGAAACAGGTTTCAGGCCATGGCCGGGAAGTACGAGAAACATGTTTCACGTCATGGCTGTGACATCCGAGAAACAGGTTTCACGTCATGGCCGTGACATCTGAGATACATGTTTTACATCATGGCCGGGACATACGAGAATGTTTAACGTCATGGCCGTGACATCCGAGAAACAGGTTTCACGTCATGGCCGTGACATCTGAGAGACATGTTTCACGTCATGGCCGTGACATCTGAGAGAAATGTTTCACGTCATGGCCGGGACATCTGAGATACATCTGAGAAACATGTTTCACATCATGGCTGTGACATCTGAGATACATCTGAGAAACATGTTTCACATCATGGCTGTGACATCCGAGAAACATGTTTCACGTCATGGCTGTGACATCCGAGAAACATGTTTCACTTTATGGCTGTGACACCCGAGAAACATGTTTCACGTCATGGCTGTGACATCTGAGATACATGTTTCACGTCATGGCTGTGACATCTGAGATACATCTGAGAAACATGTTTCACATCATGGCTGTGACATCCGAGAAACATGTTTCACGTCATGGCTGTGACATCTGAGATACATGTTTCACGTCATGGCTGTGACATCTGAGAGATATGTTTCACGTCATGGCTGTGACATATGAGAGACATGTTACAGGTCAGGGGAATGACATGAGAAACATGACAAAAAGGTCATGGGTTGCCATGGAAGGGTTGTTCATTTACTGACATAAAATGTCAGTATGTGAACAAGTCAGATGACACTTCCAGAGCTTAGGACTATCGGGATTTATATGGAATTTTTGTGAGTACAAGTACATGTATGTTGCTTTAAGTTATAACTGTTCAATTTTATTTTGTTCGTGCAGAAGAGTAGTGCTGAATATCAGCACTACCTAGCAGTAAGTAGGAGGACAAAAACTAAACAACCTCAACCTACACCACCAAGCCCTGAAGCACAGATGGACACCAATGAAGAAGGTATGTACACAGTTGAAAAATGATTACTGTTTCAAGTTTACACGTTGAAGGTTAAGGTTAATAATTCTCTGCGAATGCCTGCGATCCATTTATACGCAACAGGGCCGCAACAAATACGCTACGCACGCAACACGATCACAACACGATCACAACACGATCACAACACGATCGCAACACGATCGCAACAGGTACGCAACTCAAAAGTTATGAACGCAGGTCCAAATTTGAGGTATCTGGCCAGGTTTTGCGAATGTGTTACGTAATGTACATGTATGTACCTGTTGCGATCATGTTGCGGTCATGTTACGATTGTGTTGCGTGCCTGTTGCAATCCTGTTGCGTGTGTTGCGTATCCCCAACCTTTTGTGCGTATTCCCAGCATATCTCCAACCTATACCCTGCATATCCAACCTATTAGTTGCATGTGAGTTGCCTGTTAGTTGAGAACTACATGCGTGTTGAGAAATGGTATCAATAGTGGGCCTTTTCTAGATCGGTGTCAGTTGTTGGTGGACCTTCAAAGTGACAACATGGAGCGACCTCTTGCTGTTATTGGACATCCGTTTAATCTGGTCAATTTAGCACTCCAACACATACGTGACCGATATTCGCAACTTGTAAGTTTTGAACGCAACTCAAAAGCAAATTGTACGCAGGTGATCACAGATATTGGGGGATCATTAGTTTAGTTTGCAACCCACACGCAACCCATAGGTTGAACAGGTTTGAAATTCACAAAATTGTTAATTTGGGTTGCATTTGGTGCGTACAAAATATTTTTTACACGCAACTCGTACGTATTTTTCAGCATACGCTATGGTGTGAGGACACCTTTACAAGTGACCAAATTAATTTTTTTAAAGAATGTACAAATGATACATTTTTCATCACAGGGGAACAGGGTTGGCATGTTTGTCCTTTCCTCGCCATCCACTGCTGTGACCCAGGTTCGAATCCCACCTAGAATAATGTGTGGATTAAGTTTTTAGGTCCTTCTTCGCTCTTAATTCTTTTTCGATGGCTGACCTGTAATTCTTAACTGTCCATACAGCTAAATTGGCGTGATATCACGCAGCAGGTATTAAGGATTTAAACAAATTATGGCGGCCTCAGGTGGCGCTCATCTTGGTGCCCGTTAAAAATCTAAAAATATGGCATACATGTACATGTAGGTACCATCTTGTTCAAATTTTGTGCTTTTGGAACAATCTTAACCAAACGGCCCCTCTAAAGCCCTAACGTCCCTGACTTTCAGTAACTAAAATGTAATGTAGGACAGGCTACAGTACAATGTACATGAATGCAAAAATTGCGAATTCAGGAACCTCCAAGCCAAGCTATCAACTTCATCATAGCTATCACATTTTGGTCTTGTCGCAGGGTCATGAAAATTGAACCACTGGGTTTCAGTAAATTTGTGGCTTTTGCGATTATCCGGTAACTCTGAATTTTTTTTTTAGATGAGGATGAGCCACTGCTCTCTAGTTGGGAAGAATATGAATATATGAAGTTTGGAAGCAACCCATCTGCCCACAAGTCCGCTACCCAACATAGAAGGCGGATGGAAAAGGCTGTTCAGCTTCTCAAGCTAAAGCATGCTGCCGAACTTATACAACCACGAGTTCCCCAAACGTATGTTGTGTTGCAGGGAGTAGATCACACCCTTTAAAAAGGGAATTTTCCCCTTTACAACGATTTTTTATTTTTTTGCGAGGTGAGGCGAGGATCTCGCCTTGCACCTCACCAACAAAAACCACTCTTTTTGAAGAGTGCTTTTTTTTAAACACCATACTTAAAGGTAGGTACACCATTGGTTATTGCTTGAATTATCAGAATGGATGCATTTGAGGGTTGCATTTTCTAGTAAATATCGTTTAACTGGCCTGTCTGAAGTTTTACAATCATGAATGCTGAGAAAAACAAGAAAAACAATGTTCAATTTTAACTGGAGTTGGGCAGTGGTTCTTATGTTGTTCTTGGTTTTTTTCGCAATCGCCGTCCGACGATCGTGAATTCGTGTGTATAAAATTCAGTGTTGTTGACTCAAGTCGCCAATTGTTGTGACTTGTGACTTGACGAAAAATGACTTGTGACATGACTTTACGAAAAAATGACTTGTGACATGACTTGGGTAAATTTGACTTGTGACTTGACTTGGGTAAATTTGACTTGTGACTTGACTTGGGTAAATTTGACTTGTGACTTGACTTGGGTAAATTTGACTTGACGACGTGTACGCACATGCTATTTATTACATTGCAAAGTCGAAGTGTGGGCTACATCGTCTACATGTCTAGTCTTCAAATCCGTCGTAGTGGAAGCTGTGTGAACTATTACTGTTAAAATAAAAGCTGTGCTTTAACATTAAGAAAATGTATACAGACAGCTGGAAACGAGGTTATAGTGACATTGTTAATTGTTTTAAGAATTTGAAAAGTGTTGAACAACGCAAATTTACCTTAAACAAAACAGAATAACTATTTTGATTTAAACTGTATTGATTATTAGTGTAAACATTATAGGGTACATATTTTTTTTTTTAATGGTTTACTCCCTAAAAAGGGAATTTTAAAACATTTTACGTGCGTAATGTTCAAATTCTCTTTACATCACCAATACACGCATTTGGCAAGTTGAGCGCATGCATAGCATGCATACACCCGGCCGTGTACATGTACGTATGCACACACAAGCTTGTTGCTACACTGTACTACATGTAGTAACCTTTTTGTTTTGGTTTAATTCATAAGATGTGTCTTTCCAGGATGAGTACAAAAACAAAGTGACTGAGCTTTGATTGATTAATTGAATATTACTTGGCTGTTAATAGATTGTGAATATTTACTTCAAGTTTGTCAAAATATTTCTTGAAAGTTGACTTTCATTCGGGACTATAAATGACTTGTGACTTGACAAAAAGTAACTTGTGACTTGACTTGACAAAAAATGACTTGGTCACAACTCTGATAAAAAATTTCAAAACAAATTTAGGACATCTAGCACAATCTTTTTGCTAGATGCCTACAATCATTATTTACTTTCAAATGAGTAAGATATTTCTTATTAATTCGGTAGGAAATTGTCTTGTAAAAGTACACTGCACATTGGCCGACCATTACCGTATCAAACTGTATGTATACTTGTTCATGTACCTTTTAATTCCCAATTGAATGTTTCACACTTTCTGTACATCTACAGAATGCTGAAGCTGCTGCGGCAGGACAGCAAGCAGGCGAAAACCCAAGAGGGCTACCTGCTGTCACTGACAAAACTCTGTCACTATTTGGCGCTGAGACCATCTGAGCAGAAACGCTTCGGGATATCTGCTCAGCTAATATCACAAGCAAAGGCAGCAGCAGATGATCTGAAAATGTCCCTCCGCCGCCCAATAAATGTTCGGCAGGCAGAAATCAGATCAAAAATCCCTGGTAGGAGGAAAAGAAAACAGAAAGTACATTTTCTCTTTTCATCTTAAAATCCTTTCAGTCCTTCAAAAACATGAGAAGTTCATGCATCTGTTGAAAGACTTAATGAGCTCATGGATGTATAATGAATGACGACATCCTGAAATGACAATCCCGAAACTGAGATGTCATCCTGAGATAATTTATCACGGCACAATGACATCCTAGGATGTTGTCATCTAGAGGTAACTTATCATGGAATGATTACATCCTGAAATAAGGATTTAGTCACAACGAGATAATTTCTCATAACATAAGTAGTTTGCGGTAACACCACGTGGTTACTCTTTTAGTGAGATGTGTGGTTCTGAAAAGAACTGGAGAGAACTCAACGTTTCGAACAGTATGCTTATCTTATTGCCTTTTCGCCATGCAAAGCGTCAAATCTCATAAATGAATATGGAATGAGGACATCCAGGAACTAGGATGTTGTCATCTGGATGTCGCGAGATGACAACCTGAAAGTAAGATGACGACATCCTCAGATGTTGACAACCTACATGTACAATGTACATGTACTTTCAGGATCATCATCATTTCACATCATCTCCCCTCTTCCAGTTTTCATCGCAAGATGTAAACTTTCTTCACTGACTGGGCACCCGGTCCAATAAATAGGGTACGGCTCCTGTCTTTCAGTTGTTTGGCAGTGCAGCGAGGCGTACACTTCCGACCATGAATTGCATAGATGTACATCCATTTGAAGAGGGCCCTGTCTACAGCATTGCGTTGTGGGCCGTAAGTTCCCTTGTCTTATGGTCATGGTCAATTTTCCTTGTCACACAAAAGGCTGTATTAAAATGTATTTAATTCCCATTCAATCCACCACTGCATAATTTACTATTCTCTAAAATGTTCTATATTTGGTCATACATCTATCTTTGTTCTGAAACTCCTAGACCTGATCTTAGACAAGGCAGATGTCCATGCTTTTCGTAAAGCCATTAGAGCCGACATCGTCAGAATCCTTGGTAAGTATAAAAATCACAAAATTGATAGGATTCAATTTAAAATTCATAAATTTAGCGAAGGACAGGGTGTGCCCATTATACCCTGTAAAAAATTGAGAAATCTGATTGGTCAATAACTGGTATCATGGTTTATTACAAAATGTATGTGTTACTCCAAAATTGATGTACCTGGGGTACATCACTCTGAAAAAGTGATGTACATGTACCCTGTGAAGTACATCATCTTGATCGTTCTCAGCGTTTGGCCCCTTCTCAACTGAAATGAGGAGTTTAATTAAACAAATACAAAAACAATAACAAATAAAAAACAAAGAGAAAAATAAATGTCGACTGTGAAATGATTGTTGGAAAGCGTGCTAAAAGTGTCACCGTGTATGAAGTACGCGAAAACCCAATCGCCTGATTATGTTGGTCGGTTTGTTGAAGTTTACCTACACTTTTTAGAATATTTGCAGCTTCACTTCACTGTCGAACTGCTTTGGTCATATTGCAATCATCAAGTGGTCACTGATAAATCACATACAGGCAGGGAAAAGACTAAACCAGCATGCCCAGTGATTTTCACAGGTGCTACAGTACTTAAAGTAATTTAAGGCAAGTAATTAGAATAATTTACATTTTCTTTCTTGTAGCTTTGCTCCAAGAGGAGACTCCCATTCCCTGGGAAAATGTGAGGCACCTCCGCAACTGCCTCGTGGCAGAACTGTACTTCCGCACGTGCACCTAGAGCTGGGGTCCCTGTCAACCTGACAGTTGCAAAATGTATGGACACTGAGACAGTCACAACCGATTCCCTCCAGGAGATCAACATCTTCAAAGTTTGTAGCCATTAACATGCTTTCATGTGCTTTTTATTGACGCTAACGTACCTAAAATCCATGCCATGTTTTGGAGGAGTTCGGCGAATTCAGGATACCTCCTTATATAACAAACTGGTCGCCGGATTTAAGATTTTAAGCCTAGCAGTACTGCATTATTGTGAAGTACTTCAAAATATATTTGGATTTTGAAGACTATGAAGAAACTCTTCCCAACTAAAAAGCAGTAAATCATCCTCATCTAATAACAAATTCCGAGTTACCGGTAATCGCAAAAGCCACAAATTCACTGAAACCCAGTGGTTCAATTTTCAGGTCAGAACTAAAGTTAATAAAATAGTGTAGGTTCCTGAATTTGCATTCATACATGTACATGTATGTAATTAGGCCAAACAAAATATTACTCTTGATTCAGGTCACTTGACTGACCCTATTTTTGAAAAAGCAATAAAATGAAATGAAACACGTAGCATAACCAGTATTGTGAAGTACTTCAAAATATATTTTGGGTGATGGATTTTAATAATAAAAATAATGTTAGTTCTTATATAGCGCTTTAGACTCCCACAATGAAACATTCCAAATATCATCTCGGCTCCCTGGGGAGTATACAGCTCATTGCTGCCATTTCAGCACAAATCAGCTAAATCAACCACAATAACCATCTCTGCCCTCACAGGTACCCATTTACTCCTGGGTGGAGAGAAGCAATGAGTGACAAAGTGCCTTGCCCAAGGGCACACGTACCATAGTCCGTGAAGACTGTGGAGAAACCCTGCCAAATAGACTTGAGACACCAGCAGTTTGTCCGTGACAAACTTGATTGGCTTTGGCAGAATCAGGACACTTTCTACACATAGTAAAAGCACTCAATGAACTAAATCCGTTGATATTTATTGTGCCGTCAACTGTACTTAACTAGTTCGGGCCGGACGACGTATATTGGGTCTCTGCGACTAGTGTATAAACAAAAAGTTGCGACTAGTAAACTAGTTGCAACTATTCATTCACCTATCAATTCACGCAATAGCACGGTGTCAACAACAATGACCGTACACACGCGGTATCCACTTAATCAACCTTTGTGTGGGTGGAGTTTAGTGCTGGGCGAGTGAATCGAGTACTCGTGACTATTTGTTTCTACTCGTAGCACAACTCGCATTTTTGTAACTATTCGATTACTCGCGCCAGCCCGAGTAGCACTAAATACCCGCGAGTAGTGATTGTTAGCAAGCGATGATTGATGACAAGTACCGATTAAGTTGTGGTCGTATGATGGAACGACTAGGCCGTACGGTGTACACATTTTTCTTTTCATCCCGTTTCGACCCCGTGGGTCTAAGAGAACTCTTTGGTTTTGGACATAGTTTTGTCTGGAGATTATGATTAAAAACAGTTCTCCACAAAAACGCCTGTCTGTTGTGTCTGCTTATTAATTGCATAGCGCCCTCAGTTGTCAGGAAAAAGGAACGCCATGTTCGGGACGACATGGACAGTGTGAAATAACACGAGTTGGAATGTTACGGAGAAAGTGTGATTTAGTCCTTTCTTTACTCGCACGTTTCGGGTGAAATATACAACATATTTTGGCGACGAGAATATGGCCCACTTGCATCCACCTCCCCCGTTCCTGAATTCACCAGGAACGCCGCCTTTGCCGTGGAAACAGTGGCGTGGGTTGTTCGAAACTTACATCATCGCGAGCGGGGCGGAGAAGTACACCGACGACCGTAAACGTGCTATGCTTTTGCACTGTTTGGGGCCTGAAGGTCAGCGGATTTTCGGGACTTTGCCTACAGTTTCGGCTCCAAGTTCGCCGTCATCCAGCGTGGCTGGAGCCGCTGCAACCCAATCGACATACGCGGACACTCTTGCTCGTTTACAGGCTCATTTTCTGCCGACGGTGAATGTGGTCGCCGAGCGATACCGATTTCGACAGCGGGCTCAACGGACGGATGAGCCTGTGGAACAGTATGTCATTGCTTTACGTCAGCTAGCAGCGACATGCGACTTCGGATTACTTGCTGATGAGATGATTCGTGATCAGTTGGTGGAGAAGACATGCTCCTCAAGAATCCGCGAGAGATTGCTGCTGGAACCTAAATTAACTTTGTCTTCTGCATTGACGCTGAGCCAACAAATGGAATCGGCTTTTCGCGAATCCAAGTCCATTTCCAATACTAGTGCTGCAGGCTTTGATTCTCACCAAGCTTCGAGCACTACCGTGCACGCTACACACTTCAAACAACGATCAAGTGCTACAAAGCCCCGTCGTCCACCACATACTTCACATGGACGCGGTACTACTCCAACTACACTTCGCACACCGCCGGTACAATGCTATCGTTGTGGAAGTCCAGACCACAAGGCTAACTTTCCTAACTGTAAAGCTAAGAATTCGGAGTGTTCCAAATGCAATAAAAAGGGGCACTTTGCACGTGTGTGTAAATCTTCAGGACAAGTTAGGCAGCTTGGTTTGGAGGATAACGGTGACACTGAACTACATGTACTTACCGTGAGTAGCGTTGGTAAATCTCAGGCAAGTAACATTACATGTACACTCACTTTGGGTCGTGACATCAAGGTACCAATGATTTTCGATACTGGCTCCCCAGTTTCCATCCTCCCACTGGCCACATTCGACAAATACTTTCTACGCGATGTTCTCCTACCCCCTCGGGCTAAGCTCACGACCTACTCCCATGAGCCAATAGCCATCAAAGGATGTTTTCGCACTTCAGTCTGCACTGGCGACAGTTACCGTGTACCAGCAGAGTTTTACGTGGCAGAATCGGGAGAACCAATCCTCGGACTGGACATTATTCGCAGTCTTTCGCTTACGCTCAAGGAAGACAAGGTGGTACATGCTCCAGTCAATAAGGTGTCGCGTACGCCTACACCTACACCTACACCTACACCTATACATACGCCTACACCTACACCTACACCTACACCTACACCTACACCTACACCTACACCTACCAGCCAACCCTCTGCACACTCAACACAGTACACGCAATCCATTCACGATTCATTTCCGGCCCTACTTCAAGGGAAAGTAGGTTTGGCTCGAGGTTTTGTGCATCGGGTCAAGACGCGACCTGATGTGACCCCGACTCAACAAAGGTTGAGACGACTTCCCTTCGCAGTTCGTGACCAAGTCAAAGCAGAATTAAAGCGGTTGGAATCGGAGGACATAATTGAACGAATTGATGCGAGCGAATGGGTGTCTCCCATTATCGTCTCTTACAAAAAGTCGGGTGGAATTCGCTTGTGTGTGGACTTAAGGCAAGTCAACAAGGCCGTTGTCATCGACAAATTTCCCTTGCCAGACATACAGGAACTTTTCTCCGAACTAAGGGGTGCTACAATTTTCAGTACCCTTGACCTTAACTCTGCCTACCACCAGCTGCTACTGGCAGAGGAATCACGTGACTTGACTGCATTCATCACAGCGGAAGGACTTTTCCGGTTCAAGCGGGTTTGCTTTGGGCTTGCATCGGCACCTGCAGCCTTTCAGAAACTCATGAGCACTGCATTAGCTGGGCTGCCAGGGGTTCAGTGTTACCTGGATGATGTGGTATGCTATGGTCGTGACCAGGCAGAACACGATAAGAGCCTCACTGCAGTCCTACAACGTCTAAAAGACATTGGTCTGACACTGAATTCACATAAGTGCCAGTTCAACCTTGCTTCACTTCGATTCCTTGGACACGTTGTGTCAGGTAATGGACTACAGCCTGACCCTTCCCATGTTGAAGCAATTCGACACGCGCCCTGCCCCACTGACGTCGTTCCACTACGCTCATTCCTGGGGCTGGCGTCGTACTATGCTCGATTCGTGCCGAACTACTCCACAGTCATCGAGCCCTTACGCGCACTTACTCGAAAGGACGTGCCATTTTCCTGGACGCCTATTGTACAACACAGTTTTGACACGGTGAAGGAACTGATTGCTAACTGTGTTACACTACGATTGTTCAATCCTGATTTGCCAGTGATCGTATCTACCGACGCTTCTGCTTACGGTCTGGGGGCCGTACTACTTCAGCTGAAAGGAAACTACGAATCACCGATCGCATTTGCTTCGCGAACACTTACCGCGGCCGAACGGAATTATTCGGTTGGTGAAAAGGAGGCCTTGGCCTGTGTTTGGGCCTGTGAGAAGTGGTTCCAGTATCTGTGGGGCCGCCATTTCACTCTGCGGACTGATCATCAGTCACTTACTACGCTCCTGTCTACACGCGGATCTGGGCGTCAGTCCATGAGAATCGCTCGCTGGGCTGCTCGCTTATTGCGATTTAATTACACTACCGAGTACCAGCCAGGTATTCACAACAAAGTAGCCGACGCACTTTCGCGCCTTCCCCTACATACTACTACTGCAGTTCCAGACGATGACGAGGAAGTTATCATACAATCCATCGATGTGCTGCTGCTGAACACTACTGTACAAAAAACTGACCTGCAACAAGCGGTTTCAGCAGATGCTACCCTCCAGCGGGTAATTTCATACATCATCCATGGCTGGCCTAACAGGAAAGCTATCGGTGAGTCACTTCAACCGTACTCAATGATTCGCGATGAACTATCAGTTGTATATAACTGTCTCATGCGCGGAGATCGTTTCGTGATACCAGAGAGTTTGCAGAGCAATCTCATCTCACTTGCCCACGAGGCGCATCAGGGAATGGTGCGCTGTAAACAACGACTACGTGACTGTTATTGGTGGCCTTGCATGGACCGTATGGTCGAGGAGGCCATACGCAGCTGTTTCAGCTGCCAATCCAGTGACAAAACTGCCCGACCTCGGACTGCTCCACTTCAACCTGTGCCGTTGCCAGACGGACCTTGGCAAAAACTGGCGATTGATATCACTGGACCCTTTGAAAGGGGCTCACAGGACTGTAGATACGCTATAGTTCTGATAGATTACTATAGCAAATGGCCCGAAGTTGCATTTGCTCCAACTGTAACTTCCCGGACAGTCATTTCGATGCTTTCCTCCATTTTTGCCCGGGAAGGCCTTCCTGCTGAAATTGTTACAGACAACGGAGTCCAGTTTACTTCTACTGAGTTTGAGAACTTTCTACACAACTGTGGAATCAAGCACTACAAGTCATCACTCTACTACCCAAGGGCAAATGGGGAAGTAGAACGTTGGAATAGAGTGCTCAAACAGACACTGCACATTGCTTCGCAGGAGAGGAGAGGGTGGAAAGAGGCAGTGTTAGAGTTACTCACTGCCTATCGTTCAACGAATCACCAGACAACAGGAAAGTCACCATCGGAACTTCTGCATAACCGGAAGTTGAGCACGCGTATGAACATTCGACATGACAAACCACAACAGCAGGATGATGCTGAACTTCGTAGTCGTGTTGCACAGAAGCAGGAACAATCACGCAAGTACACTGATGAAAAGCGTGGTGCAGTGAATCCAAAGTTCAAACCAGGGGACTATGTACGCGTGAAACGACCAAACAAGGGGACCAACAAATTCTCTACTCCACAGAAGATAATCAAATCAAAGGGACCATTCACTTTTGTGTTAGAGGATGGACGAGTCTGGAACGCTTCAAAATTGAGTCTCTGCCCAGTAGAATTAATGGCTCATGGTTCGAAGGTGCAAAGTTCAAATGGCATTCAGAATCCCATAACCGAAAACATACTTGTGGCAGGAGACAACCAAGCCCGTCATTCTTCTAGACCTCGAAATCCTCCAGTGTGGTCTAAAGATTACGAGATGTAGTTCGAAAACCATTCAGTCATTCAGTTATGCACTTGAATGTCAAAATTCAAGACAATAGGGTTTATGTAATTGGGGACACTTTAAGTTAAACCATATGTCCACTGCAGAGACTGTGAACTTTTGTTAAATTCTTTGTGCTTAATAGTAAGGGTTAAGTCTTGCAAGTTGCAAGAAGGAAACAAAACAAAGTTTTACTTTACTTGTTAGTTACTTCGAATTACCCTATGTTTTCTCTTAAAGAAGAGGGGAGATGTTGTGTCTGCTTATTAATTGCATAGCGCCCTCAGTTGTCAGGAAAAAGGAACGCCATGTTCGGGACGACATGGACAGTGTGAAATAACACGAGTTGGAATGTTACGGAGAAAGTGTGATTTAGTCCTTTCTTTACTCGCACGTTTCGGGTGAAATATACAACACTGTCGAATTTGAGTAATTATCGACCAAAATCGGCACTAAATGATCAACAGCGACGGGGCATTTGTTCATGCCGCATTACGCTAGCGTGTCACATTAGTTTGAAATACATGCGCTCTGGTACCACGTGATCCGAATTCTCTAATCACAACTCAGGTCATAGGCCATTGTATCATATTGCGAATCAAAACAACCATGGCGTCGCCCATGTCACGATCGTCGCGTGTCGAAGACTCCGTGATAAAACCAGTTGTTTTGTTCACTCAAAATAATGTTACGGCCGAGAAAGTCTTTGTGAAAAAGACAACGAATTGGCAGAGAAGTTGGTGAGCCTAGACCTGCTACTGTGTGCTACAACTGTCGTACGAGAATTGGTCGTGAAAACCAGCCAAACAGTCGTGACACTACGCATCGGGTTTACGCTAAACGGTGCGTGTTAGTACCGCTGGATTATTGATCCCAAACGTCTGACAATTTGCAATATGCCCGGCATGCAGCGGAGAAGCTTAAACGTGCAGAGACACTGTCGGAGAAAGCACATTTGCCTCCCAAAACTCAGTCTCGGCCTTGTCGGATTCGCTGTCATCATCGGGTCCCGTATATTGCCGCCTAGATCAGTACTTTGTGTCAGTAGATGTAATATTGGCAAGGAACCAAGCAAGAGGTTGAGTTACCCAATAATCTCGGACAGGCCAAAACAGTGAAGATGCAGGTAGGTCATGTACACGTATAGTAAGGTCAAAATTATAACGATCTGATTTTGAAAGGCTGTTTTACCTTAAAAATGTATGTTGAATAGACATACATGTAGACAAAATAAACATAAAATTCATTTATCTTACCTTGGCCCCGGAAAATCTGCTTCCGAAGTTCTGGTTATTACCAGATCTACCCCGATTTTGACAGCCCAGACAGGGGGTGGGGTTGCACGGGGGTGGGGTTGGTTGGGGGATTGGCTGGGGGGTTGGGAAATAACCCCTGCTTATATGCTTCAGTCCAGCTTCATCACCATTACCAAACTGCACGAATGATGACCCTATATTGATGGGGCTATATTGACTTTTTTACATTTTTTTCTCGTAACGGGTCGTTAAAAAATCCATTATTGATTGTATATTTTCCCCCTCTTGTTTATCACCAGATTCAACCTTTTATGCAGTTGCTAATCAAGAAACAAGCAGTGATGATGGCAGATCTCTAAAAAAGCATTTACTCAGATCCAGTGCCAGCCTACCATCTATAAGCCCCAAAGTTCGAAGCACGTCCTACCGGCCATGTACATCATCTGCCAAATATTGCATGGGTTGTTAAAATTGTAAATTAAAATTAATGTTCTAACTTCAGTGATTTTTTTATTTGTTCTAACGAAAAGGTTGAGAGAATTATGCTCGAACTGGTTATGATTGAACTGGTTGATGATATATAAGACACGTCAGGAGCATTTCTTTTTGACACTTTTAATTATTTTCAATTAGTTAACTGAATTTGTTTTCAACACTCTTTCTAATTGAAAAGCGTAACCCAGTTTAAACTTATTGGAACTACACACTGAAACATCCATTATGGAGTATGAATATCCCCCTTTTTGAGAAAATATTGACTAATTGTACTAAAAAATGGGCATTCACACAAATTTATTCAAATTGTGCATACAATTCACTCTTTCTGTCATTTCAAATGTTATTGCAACATTGACTTTTAATCACAATAATTGTTCAGAGACAATTCAGTATGCCATTGATTACAGTATGCCCAGTAAGGTTAATATAGATCCAGTGTAAAATAAAGCTGTAGGGTGGGTGGACCACAGCAACCAACACGTGGGTACAGGGCCACAAATTGTGAACATTTATTTGTTAATCCTCAATTGTCGTGTGATTCTGTTTATTTTAATGTCACTTTGCAATGTTATGTTCCATAAGTGAGCACAAAAGATTGTGGAGTGCTGACAAGAATATAATGACAAACAATAGATTGTGTGTGGATCTTATTTTAGATTTTTGTTCTATGTGATTCATTACAAGCTTGCCTTACATATGGAACCTATTCAATTGACCCCTTTAAACAAAACAGCTGATTACCCATCCCCCTCCTTCCAAAAATATTAATAATAATATTTGTTTTCTTTTTAAATTTAAAATAATGCAGATTGAATATGCCATTTTATTTATCAATCAAATATCAAAAAACGTATTTAAACAGATCAATTTGTGCACCTACTGTATCAAGCCAAAAGGAGTTATTTACAATTACATGTAGACAGGGGTAAACAGTTATATTTGTCACACAAAAAACGTTGATGTCCTGTGATGTGTTGTTATACGGGGCAAGTTGGTTTAAGTCAATATACATTAAGTGGGGGAAAAAAGGTATGGGGCGAAGTGGCTTTGGGGCAAAATTGTTATGAAAACTAGGCGAGAAAAACCAACTCGCCCCATGCTAGTTTCGCCCCATTACATTTTGTAAGTGAATAACTGAAGTTCGACTGGATATTTTTTGGAGGACTTTTAGCATAGTATTTTAAATAGCTACTAGAAACTATATATGCCTTCAAAAAGTAGACCCATGGGGGTCGAAACGAAAATCATTTTCTAGGCATCTTTTCAGTTACACCATACGGCCTAGTGGCACTGTTGGGAACTCGTAGGCCAGCGTGTTGTCGCTGTTGAACACCTTCACATGAGATGCACTGTCCTCAACAACCACCAAACGATTGTTGGTGTGTGTAGCTGCGATGCCGCGTGTATCTGCAGGAGTCATGATGTCAAAACAAACGACATTATGCAGTTATTGCACAATTCTTTCAATACAGACATTCTTAGCTAAAGTCTGTCAATGAATACATTGTTAATGTTTGGTATACACGCTTGAGAAATCACTGCGTTTTATAATTCATTTTGCATGATCTTGTTATGTTTGGTGTTTATCTATTTTATGCCTCAGATTTTGGGGCATAAAATGCTTCACGTTGATTTATCTTTCTTTGTGGATAATGGGCGATATGCCAACGAGTGATAAACATACACTGCAAAAACTGTGTTTAGCGAGTAAGCACTTTCCTAAACAATTTTCTTGTTATCAGTTTGTAAATATGTTTACATGCTAAACATGTTTAGCATGTGGATGGATATGTTCAGTCATTGAACATTGATGTTTAGTGGAAACGGGTGTTTAGCTGCTAAACATGTGAACTGTTACTGTTCGAAAAAAAAGTCTGTTTACTTAGTAAATACAGGTTTTTGAGAGTAAACACACAAATATTTCTTGCATACAATCCACAGTATTGTTCTCTGTACACCATCAGATGTATTTTTCGTGGACTTCCCCTCTTTTGCAAAGAGCATCGGGAATAAAGCAAATCTAATTTTTATTTTTGTTTTGTATACTTTTGACATTTTGCTTTCTGTTTCAAATTTAAAGTTTCAATGGGGGTTTAAAAGAAATACAAAAAAGAAATACACAAATATATATTCCTTAGCTTTCATCTATTTTTCTGTTATTTTTTTTAAAGCTTTTTTCTAATATTGTAAAAATAAAACTCAATTTGGCCTCCTTAAGGCTGTACTGCTTTTATTTCTGAAATAAACCAACCAATAATAATAACAATAAAATAATAATAATATTTACTTGTTTTATTTAATAATAAAAAGTATTAGTGAAGAACGACGGCAATTGTTTAAGTGCATAATTTCGCAGATGGCATGTATTTTTAACTTGCATCCTTGCATCGGGATTGTGCTTTTCTGGTTGCCATCGATGCCACAGATCACAACTCGTTTGTTGTAGTAGTCAGTCACTGCAATCTCATCAGGTTGACGAGCAGCGATGCCCCAAGCCACATTGAACTCTCCTGGACCGCTTCCCCATCTACCAAACTCCCCACACAGCTCCCACTTGCCCTCCACCACCACTACCTCACCCAGATTGATGTGACCTACCCCCTCACTCTGCTTCAACTTCAGAAATGCCAGCCTGTCATCAACTCTAGGAATAGCCTGACCGGCCAACAGTTTCAAGTCTTTGCTGATTGTCGGATAGAGTGACAGGAAGTCACTATCCGATGCAGTCCTTGTCACCTCTCTAGCTGTATCTAGTGAAAACTGAAACCTCTCCACAGCCGAGCTCGCAGTTTTCTCACATTCTTCCAGTTTCTGCTCACGATCCGTTTGGATGTTTTTGATGTCGTCAAGGATGCGATTCCCCTGAGCCGTTACCTCTGCTCGTATCTTAGCTACTCTGTATTGCACTTCTGTCGTGACCCTCTTGGCTGTGACACTCCAATCTTCTTTCAGTCTTGAGACTTTCTCTTGTGATTTCTGCAGTTTTTGTATGGCGTTTTCAAGTGGAGAAAACAGTTTACACAACGACTTCTTGTATGTTGATGTGGCTAGATCTCTGGCAATATACACATGTTCTGGCATACGGTGGTCGAGGACGGTACAATCTTGGCAGATGAGCACTCCACACGTGGTACAAAAGAACCACCCTTTGCCCTCCTGAATCGGACATTTTGGGATGTTGTTTCGGATGTTTCTTTGTCAGTGTAACCTTTCCCTCACGAATGTCCTTCAGTGGATCCACCTTGTGATTAGATGTTGCTGCGAATCGAAGATGCATTTTGCTACAGGCTGAGCACACATTCTGGTCGCAATCCAGACATCTATGTGTTGCCTCATTGGCTTCCTCACAAATACCACACAAAATACCAGCATCACCCAAGCTCACTATACCTTCTCCTGAAGTTCAATCTCCTCAACCAAACCGATTAAATGAAAGTTGGTTTTTAGACCCTGCACCCCCGCCTCTGGAAGTTTTGTCTCCTGTCGACAAACGGGGCAAGGAATCTCCGTACAGCCCTGGTGCTTCGTGCTGTAGTATTTCAGCAGACATTGCTCACAGAAACTATGCAGGCATTCTAGTATCTTTGGCTGTTGATATCTCTCTTGACATTATGCAGCACTCAAGATGTCTGCCAATCGTCTCTAGAGCTGAACTTACTACCAGTCCAGTTGCCATTTTGTTTTGTCTGGAAAAAAAGAAGAATAATGTGTTACGTATGTATTTATTAATAGGGATCGACAGCCAGAGCTCTAGAAGTGAATTCGAAATAAGTACAAAATCACACCCTTACCAAAACGGCACATCCTCTTCAAACTGTCATCACTTTTATTTTATCTGTGACTTTTGTTTACATTGCCATTTGAAAATCCAATCTGTTAACCAGTTCGCGCCTGGATTATTTGAACATCGAGCTCATGCGCAGGATTATTTTTAACGAAACTCGATCCGAAGCGGTTCAGGCCAACACGCATTTCCGGCAATTTCCGGCCTTGCTCGTGGCGTGTTTGCATCATCCGTTTTGAATCTGGGGAAAACTTTTTGTTCACAAAATATTCGTCATCCGGCGCGAACTGGTTAATGAGAATAGGCTGAGAATTTTAGAAGAAACATTATGTAAAATTTACAGTGCTTTTGTCAGAAAGATTTGCTTTGAGGTCAAGTATCATGCACCTTTGCTGATGTTAGAGTCTATAGCAGGCATAAATGGGAACGCAGTCTAGATGGAAAATTGGGAAAGCACATCATTTGGCGAAACTATTTGAGCACAATCGGTGTGTTACTGTAGATGCAGGGGAGGCCTAGACCCGTGAACGTGGAGGTATACACCGCCATGCTTTGATAGATTTCAAACACTATCTGTTTTCCGAGAAAAAACACTATGTCCTTTGCAACAAAAAATTATTTCCATTTTGTGATACATGTACATTGCTCTTCTACACCAAAAGCCGCACCTTTCGTTACCACCTTTCGTTAAAAAAAAAATGATATTAAAAAATGTTGAGTCGGATACAAAAGTGTTGCCTTTTCCACGTAAATGATTCGGGGCACCATGCGAAGATCTTCCCGCAAAAGTGGCAAACCCAAAAAATCAACACTTTTGTAACGGACTCCACCTTTTGTCATAATTTTTTTGGGGAACGATAAGTGCTATTTGTGCGGCTTTTGATGTAAAAAGAGCAATGTCTATCACTAAAGTGTAAAATGGGAAGAAACTTAGGCTGCAAAAGACATAGCGTTTTCTTTTTATCGGAAAATAGATAGTGTTTGAAATGTATCAAGCGTGCCAGTGTATACACATTTAGGGGAGGACAGTAATTGCGACAAGATGTACGAGGTCAGTTTCATCCTAAAATGTTTAGATTTGCAATAAACTAAACACAGCTACACACTGTCTAAAGTATTAAATATGAATGTGTTTAATACTTAAAGTAAAGTATACGCGGGGGTGCTCTGTGATGTCACAGGTCAGTGTATCGCGCGCGCGACGCGATACTCCGACCTGTGACATCGGAGAGCACCCCCGCGTATAGTGGTACGGTCGGCATGCACTTTGGCAGTGACGTCACAGGCATATCACAAAAATGGCGGCCATGCAAAAGTTTAGTACGCGCTGGAAAACTGGCGTCGAATTTCCTTGATTTTCAGGTCAAGAATTGATCGCGAGTACCCTGAAGCCCGTCCAGTCTTGCTTGGACACATATGGAAGGTTATTTAGACGATTTAGAGGTATTTTGTTCAGTATTTATGTGGATTTTGGCGACATTTTGAACCACATTATTTAAGAGATAATCATTCGTCAATATTCTTCTGGCTCGGCCTCTAGTAGCGCAAGATAAAGCCCAAATGTTAAACAAGCGATAACTAGTAGTAGAGGCCAGTAACTCGATCTACTGCATTGCCATTGATTTGCAACATTCTTTCCCATTTCCCATTGACCGATAATAATATCTTTGCTCACATGTTGTGTGGATGGTAACACCGTTAAAGTTTCTGCCGATGATGGTTGAAATAAGCAAAACTTGTAAGTTCACTGTGATTTCCTTGAAGCAGTAACACGCAACATAGAGATAAAGGAACAGCACACGGAAGTACAACTTAAGTCGACGTAGAAATGCAACATGAAGAGCGCCCCCAATAGACAATACGCCCAACGTTCTGACTGGCCGTTTTCCAAACCTCAACTTAGGCTCCACTGTAGCCCCATCGCCGTTGACTAATTACTACATCTCAGAATCTCAGAAAATTGACTGTACATCGCCGCTAGGCATCATCAACCAGTTTGACTCTACGCCGGTGCCGTGCAAGCGTAAAATTAAGGTTGTGATGCGAGATGTTTTCCTAGGGCTGTCTTAAATTGGGATGACGATGCTTGACGAATAAGTTTTTGGAAACGTTTTTGGTAGTGGAGGGTACCCCTAGAACTATGGGGCTCCCGACGTTTTCTGCATATATAATTTATGTGTTCTTTGTTACTAGTCACATGTTCAATTCAATTTTCAATTCAATTCACTTCACTTTAGTCAGGTTGGCGTAGCGGTTCTTTCCTCGCCTTCCACCACTATGACCTGGGTTCGAACCCCGCCTGGGCCAATATGTGGATTGGGTTTTCAGTCCCTGCCTGACTCCGTGGGTTTTCCCCAGGATATTCTTCTGGGGTTTTCCTCCCACCTCTAAAAACTGTACCTTCTTCCCATTGTCTTCTCTCAACTGAGGGCCCCAAATGATCAGCTTCTGCTGGATGGGTTACCCTCAATAAAGATGGTTGTAAATAAATAAATAAAATAAATACTTTCATATGCATTTACATACACAGTGAACGAGTTATTTTAACAATAAATATAATATGAGTTATAAGTACATGCATTTGTTACCCCCCTTTTTGTTCACCTAATTTCACAGTTTAAATCTTGCGCGTCACGTGTGCCACAGAGGTCCAGGGCTATTAAATTGGATTAACGGTAGCCCTGTGTAGCTGTGCGTTCGACCCTGAAATGTGGTCCGGCACACTCCATTCACAAAATGGGTAAAACTAACCATGTTTGAACGTTGGCAAGCATAATTAGCTGCAAGCAAGAAACGGGGTTCAGTGAAATCTGTTATTTTCTAAACAACACTCGATTATTTCAGACTTATAAATAAATAAAACAGTTCTGATGTATGTAGACAACTTGGAAGTGGTTGACTTTGTTGAATTTTAGTCCAATTGACATTGATGTTGATAGTAGTCCAATGTGGTCTTGTCTCGTATTATGTTTATAACCTAATACAAATTAAATAAAAAGAAGCACATGTCACTGCAGTGCCTTTTTACATTAACTAAAATCTTGTCCGATTTAATACGGTGAAACGGTGAGAAATACCCTTTTTACATCTGTGTATACTCATTGAGCCAATGTATAAGTGTACATGCATAATACTCCCCACATACAAAATGGTACAACCCAATAAGCAAGTGCGCGTGCTTTCTATCACAAATTTCTGTAACTGCCGTGAAGTGAACAGTATTTAGGTTCAAATTTGCCTTATTTTAAAATGAAATTAACTCATCAAAACAACACAGTTGTAATCCAAGATAACTGATTTACAAATGGACAGTTTTTAAACGTCTAACTAACAGTAAAATCGAAGAAAATCTGTGCTGTAGAAGCGGCTATGAGCCGAGTCCAAGATCGCGAAACGCGTGGTGAGCAATGGTACATGCATTATCGATCGAAAGTTGTCATTGGCCACTTTTTTCTTTGTGAAAAGTACGGTGTTTTTTTTTCCAACCAATCAAATCATGTTTTACATGAAAGGAAAGAGGAGGGTTTAAGCTATTTGATTCCGTTCGCCCCCATACAATTCGATACTCCAGTCTTGAGTTAGAGTCAAAAGAGCCAAAAGAGTCGACGCGAAAGCGCTCAGTCGCTGCGTTTACACAGTAAAATAATGAAAAGCTCACATTTGTAAAGCCAACAGTACGGTGATTATTTTCAAGAAAAAACATTAATAATATAAACCACGAGAACGACAAAGAGTTAAACCATACAGAACCGTTCGCCCCGGTGTAAAATACCTTATAGTTATCAAACTACGACTCAACTACAAACTACGAAACGTCAGAAAAAGGTAAATTTTACGCGGATTTTCACCCGGAAACGGGCCCGCACGTACACGTACAGCTAGCTGGTTTGAGCTTAAGTGAACACAACAAATTCATATGGGATGAACATATGGTGGAAACCAACAAAAGGCACGGCTTGTCTAGTGTGGGAATCGCTATAAATGTTTACATTAGTTTTAGATAGGAAATAATATGAAGTGGAATTGCAATTACTTATTAATAATATGCAGATAGAATATTTAAAGCCAGTCAAAAACAAGGATAAACCGATTGTTCAACAGTCAATGAGTCAATATAATATTGTGCAATTGGTAGATAAAATAAGATTAATTTAGCATTATTGAGAAGTTAGCTATTGATATTATAGTGGTACATGTACTTACATTAGATCAATTCAATTGTAACACTTAACATGTAAGCAAAATAACAAGCAATGCAGAAGCAGCCATGCAAAATACAAACCACCATTTTGACTGAAACGATAAGTATATACTCAACATTTACAAACTTGAGTATTTTTCTAGAAGTTGAGATTTGAATGGTTTTTGTTTAAATGGTTACTTTATTTATACATTTTTAATTAGGATGAAGCGAATTCCGCATAATTTAGAACCATCATAATAATTATGTCAGCTTTTTTGGCCAAGTGCGGTGCGAAATTCCTTGAGATGGAAATGGCTGGCCTGTCTGGTATGATGGGTATATACATGTTTATTTTGCGTGAAAAGTGAAGCAAGACAATTAGGAATGACTAATATATGACTAAATATAATAATTAGAAACATAAATTTACAATTACCAAATAAATTACTAGTTGTGATGCAATACAGATTAAAATTCACAGACAATTTGGGGCGAGCTGCCACGACACATTTTAGGTAACACCGACAATACATTATAGTCTCCTGTCGAAGGAGACAAATGTCCCGCGAATTGGTCCCTGTGGATTGTTTGAATGGATACGTGCGACTTAAAGGGCGGTGGAGGACACATGCAAGACGCAAACACCACAGGGTACAGTTCGGTCGGCCGCGGTGCTCTCGTACCGTCGTCGCTTCATGCGACCGGTACACACAGGTCGGACGACATCAGGGAACATGCGCAGTGACTCAAGTAACGATTCACTGTGCGTTTTAAAGGTCTGACGCACCATGGAGTCTCAGCTTCGCCTCGTCAGCGGGCAAACTCCTAGGTAGAAGGAACCACAGTAGATGTGGTGGCATTTTGCGTGGTTTCCACAGCGACGACTTTACTAGAGGTTTCACGGACAAAAATCCGTGCAGGAACGGCGTAACTAAATGACGAAAATCAAAAGTTCGACAAAGAAAAACATGCCGCTCCCTAACGCGGGCCCACCGAGACTTCTCGACCCACGCTGCCACTCTGCATACCTCCCAACTGAAGAACAAACCAACAAGTGAGGGTCGAGTATTGCGGCAATCCCACTTATACAGTGAATTCTGAATTATCGGCATTCTGGGCATCCAGCAAATTCCAATGTTCAATACTGCATTTTTGGCACAGCATACCCTGGTGATCGGTGATCGATTATCTATTCATGAATGTTTGTGTGCTCGCCCGTTAAATACGTGCGCTCGCCCCAAGTCGTTAACACAGGTTTACAGAAAAACACGTATATAATGTACCGCATTCTTGGCTTTAGACTTAAATACTGTACACAAGTTCAACACCAGTTTATAACACTTAGGAATTTAGTGTAAATTCCAGATCTTAAATTTGCTTTTCAAATAACAGTTTTAACACATGCAATTACTAACAAGTCAAAGGTAAAATGCTCTGAGAGCTTGTTGGGTCTGCGCTTGTTGGGGGGTAAGAGGTAAAACTCGTTGGCATTCTCTTGTCCACTTCCTTTTTGACGCGAGTGCAGTGCTGAGACAGCATTTTACTTTAGCTGGAATGCTCGCACAGCATTTTACTTTAACTGGAAACCCGTTGGCCCTTTTATTATGCTCTCAGAGCATTTTACCTTTGACTTGTCCACTTTCTTTTATTTAGTAGCTTGTGTTTGAACAGTAAGAAGTTTTTCGCGCGCCGACAGAATGCAGTCACCGTCCGCCGCCATGGCAACAAGCTCACGCAAGCGCGCTTCGAGCGCGTCACGGTTGTCGGCGCGACTGTCGTAAGCGGCAAACTCGGCGTCGACAGCGGCCGACTGCAACTGCCGCAGACGCTCGCGCTGCTCTTTGCGCTTCGGTTGCGCCCGCTTTTGCGGTGGCGGCGCTGCGCTGCTTGGCTGCGCGGATGTGCTGGTGGCGGCGCGCTTGGGCAGATTTTTCACTGCAACGCTCGCGCGCTTCTTTTTGGCTTTCGCCGTACGAGCGCCAGCGACGTGACCGAGCATCGTCATGTCGGCGCCGGGCGACTGTACGATTTGCATGGCAGGCGTTGGGAGCGACGTCTGCTCGACCGTCACGGGCGGCGCCAGCAGCGCTTTTGCGCCCGTTTGCGCCCACCACTGCGCATCCTCTTTGAAGAGGAGCTCGATGATGGTGGCCGGCGACGGCGGCAGCAGCGCTTTGACGCCCGTGTGCGCCCACCACTGCGCATCCTCTTTGAAGAGGCGGGCGATACGCCGCTTGTGCGTGCGCAGTCGGCGCAATTTCTCGTATGCCGCGTAGAGGCGCGCGCAATGTACTCGGAGGGTAGACTTGACCCAAGTCGGACTTACCATGGAGTTAAGACTACCAATTTGCTTTCGTCAATCCGGCCGAATAGTTATGTGCTTTGTTGGCCTTAGAAAAAAGGCGCCGTCATCTGGTTGTCGTTCCGCTATCGGCATCAACGCGATGTCATCATGTCAGTGCAGTAAATCCGACTTGACGGATCGGCCAATCAAACCCCCCGCGGTGATATGTAGTTATTCATAAATTATTTGCATACGCATCACATGGTTATGGCGATGTATGCCAAATAAGTCCGCCAATCGGTACGGACTCGCTAGACCGATAACGGACTATGGAGGAATGGTAGGCAGTACTGTCACTAGATGCCTTTTTCAAATTAAATAACTGCGTCCATACTTCGTTTATTTAGTTAGAGTATGGTATAGTGAAAACTTAACGGCCGGACAATGTACACGATAGCAAGACTATTATACCGTTTGTACATTTACACATAATGTACACAATGCACATGTGTATGTACATTGTACATCACAATGTCCACGTATGTCCGTCACACAACTGGGTCAAAGTTCATATTATTACAGATATATGCTAATTTATACAATTCTGCAATTTGATTGGCCTCTACCGTTTTCGGTAGATGAGCCCATAGGTTGTGTACAAACGTGTGGCACATCCGTCAAGTCGGGGTTTCTGAACCACACATGAGCATGGGTGGCGCATGAGGGCGCGCTACTGATAAGCGTGGACGTGACGCGAGGCGCACAGTGTGGATGACCATGAGCAATGTTACCACATAATCCCGACTTGGATCAAGTCTACTCGGAGGGCAGCTGGCTGCACTTGCCGGCACACTTCTGTTTGTGCGGCAGTGAGGTGCCCTTGTACTGCGGCGGGCTGTTGTTGCAGAGTGTCAGCTCACTCTCTCGCTTGGTGATGGTGAGCGGCGCCGGCGCATGGAACTTGGGGCGTCGCTTTCGACGCGGAATGCGCGCCATGCGGTCGCGACGCGCGTCCAGCCATATGTGCATAAACTGCGTGTAGAGCAGCTGCACGTGCTGGGCCGGACGCGTGTCGTCGCGTGGCTGCGCGGAGTGACTGCGCCGACGCCGATTGATCTTATGCGCCCTATCGCGCGAGCACGAGTGCGCCCGCGCGCGATGCGCCGCCTGCGGCCCGGTGTTGTCGCCGCAGGGCAACTTGGGCATGTGCGCTTGTATCTCGTGCGCGTCGCTAGTGTACTGCGACTGGCTGCTGTCGACGAGTGGCAGCTCACTCTCCCGCGCCCCGTAGGGTTTGCGACGCAGTCGGCGACGCGGCGACGCCTTGGGCGGCCGTCGCTTGTCGGCCGCACTGCGCGCCATTATTTTTTTTAGTTTTGTGTTTTGTTTTTGTTTTGAAGGTTTTTTTACGTTTTTTTCTCTTACCTCTTACAAGCAATCGTCTATCGCTTGTTGTGCCCGGAAATCGATGCGTAGATTCCGAGCGAAGGAAACCTGCAAAAAAACACAATGTAAGTTTGCCGATGTGCGAACAAACAGCAAACGGTTGTTGAGTATAGATGCAAGTTGACACCTCGGTACACGTTGTTCCCGCACAGAACAGAACCACCCGTTACAGTTAGTCGAGCCACTAACCTACCCGACTCTAAATAAACCAATCAGCCTACTTTGCCGTCAGACCTACGGTGTTGCGTCTTGCCACAGACCTACGGGCTACTAGTATGTATATACTATATAGTACTGTACACCATTACATTGTTCTCCGTATACCCATTAGCTCCTACCCTGTGAGGAGATAGCACTAGTCAATAGCAGGTGCTACTTCGTTGTTTCTGTCTTAATTGTCTAAATTGGTCACTTTTGAAGCCAAAATACGTTTTAGCTTCGTTATTTCGGGTGTTTTGTTATTTTTTTTAACCTCCCCCCCCCCCCCTCCTGCGAGTCGGCGTCGTCGTTGTCATCGGCAAACGTCTGCGATTGTGATGATATTGCCCAGCGTCAAGTTGCCGTTGTGCTTCACTACAAAGGGCACACTGTGACTGCTGCAAAAAAGCGAAATAGTTTGACAATTTTCAGCAGGAAATGAAACAAAATTGCGACAGAAGCAAGAAAGTTAGACAGAAACACAGAATTGACCGAAATTGCCGATAATTTGAAGCGATTCAGACAGCGAAAATTATTACCAGAGCTGAAATTTGTGGTTGTGTGCGCAAGCGTTTTGGCGGCATTTGCGCAGCGCACACTTGCAAACAACGCCGCACAATTGCGCAGTACATGCGCACTGACACTAGCAAATGCTAAAACGCCCGAAACTCACAAAAACGCAAGAAATATCACACATTCTTGCCGCGGCGCTGCCACTCCCAGCCGGGCGAACCCGTTGGGTGTGACGCTCCCGCGTCACCCTCACATGTCAGATGGTCAGATTCGTATGACAACCCCCTCTGTCGTCGAACTGAGGAAATTCATTCACATGTCAGTTGCAACCCAGTCTCCTTCTTAAATTGTGTACATATCACAATTGACCAATTGTGTGTATATCACAATTTAAGAAACTGTACATGCGCAGTAATGCTGGCAAAACGGAGGTTGGCCCTCAAAGAGTGAATAAACAAGTGTATGATGTTCTTATTAGTTGCAGTAGTTGTTTAAGTTTGGGATTGGAAAAGGAAAAAGTCGGGTTAGGGTACAAGAAAAAAACAATTCATATTACCGCATTAACAGCAATTCTTATTATTGTTATTATTTGACGCAAGTTTAATTGCATTGTATCTCAAGTTTTGTTTTTCTTTCTGTACCCTAACCCGACTTTTCCCTTATTCTACCCCAAAACAAAGTAATGAACTTAAACCAACTAATTCAAGTAATAAGAACATCATACACTTGTACACTTGTTTATTCACTCTTTCAAGACCAACCTCCGTTTTGCCGGTATTACTGCGCATGTACAGTTTCTTAAATTGTGATATACACACAATTGGTCAATTGTGATATGCACACAATTTAAGAAGAGACTGGGTTGGTCAGATGGTCAGATTCGTATGACAACCCCCTCTGTCGTCGAACTGAGGAAATTAATTTTCACATTTTTTTTTGTCATTGTCAGATGGTCAGATTTGTATGACAACCCCCTCTGAGAAGTCGAAAATCAAAATTCTGTCCCAGTAGAACTCATGCCCTTGATCTCCTGATCATTTTCGTTATTGGGTTCTTTTCGATTCCGTGGAGCGATCGCGAGTTATTCCAGTCGGACTGAAGAAGAAAGAAAGAATAAAATTAACGCAAAATCGGTGCACTGGCAAAGTAAGGGTGCCGCGGCGCTGCCACTCCCAGCCGGGCGAACCCGTTGGGCGTGACGCTCCCGCGTCACCCTAGATAATATTGTTACAGTACAAAGATATGTCAAAGGCCATTTAGAAAACTAAAGACATGTAGTTTCAGAAATCTTTTATAAAGCACACATTTTACATGTTTTTTCACACATTTTTACTGTGACCGAATACAACTACAGTAGTTCAGTTAACATTCAGTGCAGTTCTGTTCAGTACAAATAGGTGATCCTGAAATCAATTATGAAACAATATTATAATACATGATAATACTAAATTCACCTAAAACTACAATAAACACCCTACAATCCAATACAATCCAAGAACATGAACAATATTAAAGCAAAAACTGATAAACTCTAGGACATGTTGACATTAGTTCAGGAACATTGATTAATTCCATCAATACAGCTTAAATTCGCCACTTGAAAACTTCGAAATACTTATTTTAATCGAAATCCAAGATTTGACCTTTGACCGTAGCGTGCTACAAGTCCTACAGCAACACCTGAACAAAGAATCTCAACATGTTAGCAAAGTACTTATTATTATCATTCGTTATGCAAAATCTACTGTGAATATAACATATTTAACCTGATAACACAATTCTAGAACACTCACCCTCAACGCTATTCAGTAACTTAACACGGTATCATACTGGACGACGACACAAAGACATGGCTTTCCTCCACCGAGTTGCAGGTGTGACGAAGAGACGATGGCAGCATACGAGAGAAGAAGTTAAAGAAACATTGATTTAGCTAACTTTTTAGCCCAGTAAAACCCTATTGACGTCCAGTTTCTGATGCGTCGATCTACGAGATGAAATGTGATAGTGCCCTGAATAATAAGTCGTCAGTGAAACAAAACTCGACGAAACAATTATTAGTATTATTATTATTTGTAATACCATTATTATTTTGTTTACGCACATTATACGAGAAAGGAGATATTATGCTTATTCGTTGGAACAATTCGAGTCAAGCTTCGTCTTGCAGCCTCAGAATGAAAGGCCGTTCATGTCATTTAAGCGCCTTCCTTATTAGTCAAGAGTGGTTGCGCGCAACTCAATGACCATCGAAGAGAAGATGGTCGAAATCATCGAAGGAAAAATGGTTTTATAGACTGTTTTTTGTATAATCGATGGAACATCTTGTCCACACGTAGGTACGTACCGTACGTACGGCCCGGGCATGTTTATCATTCACAATGCACCATGGAACCCCATAATGCATCCGTTCCAATTACGCGCAACTTCCTTTTCTTGAATTATGATTGGTTATTTAGTTGCGCGCAACCACTTTTCTTGACTAATAGGAAGAGCGCTTCAATGACAGGAACGGCACGCGTACCTTTTTTTCCTACGAGGGTTAAGGGTAATTATCATACATGGGCGGCTCTAGACCCCTCGCGTAATGATTATTCAGTAATTTTAACAATGATGCTAATACATTGTTATTGCTCATTCGACTAGTTACACGTAGCCCAGAGGTACATTCAAGCACTTAAAAAAACGGCTTCTGTCGACCTCTTATGGTATAGCTTAGTGGATACTGGGTTATAGATCGTTCGACTGGGGTACAAATTCGGTCTCTGCTCATTTTTCATTGACTATTTTTGGTCTCCAAGTTTATTGTATGAGTGAGTTTAATTTAGTGGAAAGTAAGAATCTGAGAACCTAAGTGTCTTCCACTCGGTGTGGTGTAGATACGCCCATTTAATTGGCCTCATTCGTCCTAGAAAGAAAACAACGCAAACGGCGCCCCGTAGTCTTCCGTAGAATCTTTGCAGTTCCAAAATATTTCCCCAGGGACCAGGGAATGGTACCCAGAGCCCGCACATCAACTGTAATGGCTTTCACCTTGACTACAATAATGATACTGAGAAAAATACACAATTGTCGGGGGAATTGTATGGTCTTGCATGAAACCAGTCTGTAGCCGACTTGTCCCCCGTTCTTTGCTAACATAATGCGGTCTAATTAAATGTGGTAAATTGAATGTAGCTCAAAGAAACCAGTTTTGTTCCAACTCTTGTCGATCCCTGGAATCGCTACTCCAGATCGATGTGGATGGTTAGGTAGTCAGCACGCCCGACGGTAACATCATCTGTAAAATGAATTAAAACCAAAAATAAAACAACAATTTGAAATATGAGAAGCGTTAGTCCGTAAATTCAGAGTCCAACAGTGTGATCTGTTTGTGTCCTGGTTACACTTGACCTTGTATACAGGGTGGTCCCTAAAAAAACAACAGACGAGCATACTTCCACTACCCCGAGGCAAAAACTGCCTATACCAATGGATGGAGAATCTTACTTGAAGAAAATGTATACCATAATAATAATTTGCGGTGCTCATATAGCGCTTCATCATCAAAGTCTCAAAGCGCTTAACATTATTACCCCGGTCAGTCGGCCAATAAAACATTCCAAATACCATTATTAGCTGGGGAGTATACATTTCGGCGCAAAACAGCTAAATCAACCACAATAACCATCTCTGCCTTCACAGCCCATTTACTCCTTGTTGAAAAGAAGCAATGAGTGACAAAGTGCCTTGCACAAGGGCATACGCACCATAGTCCCAGGCAGGACTCGAACCCACAACCTGTAGCTTTACCTACGTAATTTAACATGAAATGGTTTAGTTATTACTGAACAGACCACTGACTTTACCTCATAGAATAGGGTCTAGAGCTAGAACTACAAGCCCAAATCGAGATATCTTGGTATAATTTTTATGTTAGAAAGATTATCCACCTATTGGCATAAGTAGTTCGGGCATCAACGTAGTGGGAGTATACGTGTCCATTGCGATATGTTTGTCATGTCTTGGGGGCCAAAAAGAGTCAAGTGCCATTCAAATTGACTTTAAGCTTGTTTGTTTGTTTTGCAGTCACTGTTTTATGTAATCACTATTTGAGATAGAAGGCATCCAAAAATTTGCTTTGAATTAAAACAAAATCTTATGTCAGATGTAAACATGGATATATTTGTTGTGTCAAGTCCACGCGAGAATTTTCAAGTCTATTCGCACATAAGCTCGTACAAGAAGAAAACAATATTCTTCGACAGCGACTATGGCTGAATTCCCCGCATGAGCCCCGTTAAACCTACGCCTCCGTGTTATAATATCCATGAATAGAATAAACGAAGGAACCCAAGTGTAACTTTATAAGACACTTTGGGTAGCACCACCGGCCGCGCGCACGCTGTACGCGTTCCTTAAAACGACGCGCGCGCTTTTGGCAACCCTATTAGTAGAATGGCCCTGTCACACCAGGACGTTTTAGGCCAACGCATGAGTAACGTGTAATCGTTGTAACGTTGTAATTTTTGCAACACGCTGGCAAACGCTGACCAACGCTAGGCCAGCGTTAGCAACGCGCTGAGCGCGTTACTCACACGCTGAGACATGCTGTCACACGCTGAGGAAAACATATTTTTTTCAACATACCTACAATTTTCCGCGTTTGCCAGCGTGTGACTGCACACACTGGCGGCGCGTTGGAGGTTCGTTACTTACGCGTCAAACACGCTAGACGGTCGTTATCAACCCGCTACTCACACGCTGGCGTACGCTGGCGACACGCTGGTTATGGCCCTGTCACACCAGAACGTTTTAGGCCAATGCATGAGTAGCGCGTTAAAAATAGTAGATACGCTGGCAATTGCTGAACTTTCACAGAAAATCAAATGGAACCGTGATTTCAGTGTGTCTATACAGGTTGATAACGGGTTATTAGCGTATGCCAGCGCGTGTGAAGAACGCGCTGAGCGTGTGAGGAACGCTTCACAAATTTATAGTAAAGATTTATAGATTCACAGATTTATAGTGCCAGCGTGTGCAGTCACACGCTGACAAACTCTAAACATGTTAGGTATGTTGAAAAATGTATTTTTGCCTCAGCGTGTTCCAGCGTGTTCCAGCGTGTGGGTAACGCGCTCAGCGTGTTGCGAACGATGGCCTAGCGTTGGTCAACGTTTTCCAGCGTGTTGCCAAAATTCCAACACGTTACTCACGCGTTGGCATAAAACGTTCTGATGTGACATAGCCTTGGTCAAGGCGAGTTCGTCGTTATCCGTCCGTCGTTTTCCGTCCAGAAATACACTGTACGCGCGCCCCGCGTATGCTGCATGCTAGCTTGCGCCCCGTGCAAAGATACAGCGCGAACAGCGACCTCATACGGCCACTATTTATGCAAATCAACTGAGGCTACTTTTTCGCCTTGGATCATTGGGTTTTTGAAATCTTATGTTTTTCCTATATTTTGCGCCACATTCGTGGCGCATGACCTCGTATGCGAATACAGATAAGTATAGGCGGGGCTAAAATGTGAAGTGTCCAATCACAACGCGGTTGAAACCCGACGTCATCAAATTTGATGCAGCATGACATTTAAGACAAAATGGCAGATATTCAGCGTCGTCTTTCGTCCGAAGATCTGTCGTGTTGTTTGAATTTTGCAGCGCAAATATTATCCCTCGAAGATTTTAAACCCGAGCAGCGAAAGGCCATTAGAATCCTTTCTTCGTGGTCTTTGTGAATTTGCCGACAGGTTATGGGAAATCCGTCATTTTTCAGGCAGCCTGGCGGAGCCCCATTTTGCTCGGAGCTCGCACGTACGTACGTACGTACGGCCAGGTACTCAGCGTCAGTTTTCAGCGTGTTCGGTCAGTTTCTTATCGCCGCATAATCGGCATTAACCCAGGCATGCTGGTCTGTGCGGTATCGCCACATTGTGGTCCAAGCATGGTCCAACGTAGCCTTTAAACAAGGCCACATGTCTGATAAACGCCGGGCGACTAAAAAGAGACTAATCGCGAAAACCTGAGTGACGTCAGTGCGAATTGCCCAGACAAGTGGCCTTTATCAATCTGGTTTGGATTTCTTATGTTAACCTTTGTTTCCAACTTGAATCGCTACCTATATGGTAGCGTCCAATCAGCGAACGTATCTCCGCGTGGCGTCAGCTTATATTTGAGTTGGACTAGTTCATTTTACAAACAGGGAATGTCCAATCATGTCACTTACAATATTTAGCTCAAATCATTAGTTGCTTCCTAATTTATTGCAATTTTGCATGTAAAATAGATTTAAATGTGATATCTTGTATTTATCATTCATATATTCAACTCAGAAGCAAAATTTATATACGTTTTTTTACCTTTTCTTACATGCTTTGATATTGAACGAATCACGAACGAAGCCAACTGGGAGATCGCCGTTCTGATTGGGCGTATTGGCATGCTAATATGTATCTATGAATAATTCATGTCGAGCAGTGAAACCTACATTGCAAAAGGCCTCGTGACATTCGTCACTCGGTCGCGCGTTCACCCCGGGTATCTAGACTCATCTCAGCCGCTTAGCCAGAGTCACGAGGCCTTGTCAAAAGGCTAGGTCCAACGCTGTGGGGAGGGGGCATGTTTACGGCTGCAGAACCAACCTTCAAAGTGATCGCACTAGGGACTTTTCGATTTGCACGTTCACACGTGGACTGCGACGTATGCGGTCCCAATGGATTATTCTACAAGAATTTTTATTTAAGGGAAATTACAGACAAGAAAATGTGTTAATTTTAGCGAACTTACGCTTCCACCACTCTCTGCTTAAAGAATCAAGTCAATCGGGTCCATTTTCAAATGTGGTGTTTCTTTCCTGATGTGGTGTTTCGTTTCTACAAAATAGTGATATGCACACTATGTCGTCACAGTTTTCCAACGACGGCAAAACAAGGTTGAACGCGTTCGAGAATTCTGCTACGAACGACGAGTTCGTCGATGCGCATGCGCACTGCTTCACAAATGACCGCATACGTCGCAGTCTACTAGTAAACGTGCAAATCGAAAAGTCCCAGTGATATGCACACTATGTCGTCACAGTTTTCCAACGACGGCAAAACAAGGTTGAACGCGTTCGAGAATTCTGCTACGAACGACGAGTTCGTCGATGCGCATGCGCACTGCTTCACAATGACCGCATACGTCGCAGTACAGTCTACTATAGTAAACGTGCAAATCGAAAAGTCCCTAATATCGTAATTTAAACAGGGACAAGTGTCTTATATCCCCAATAACTCCTTAGATTATTTTCTTGGCAAAACTCAGCCGGCAAGGCATTTAATTATCAGAGTTCCGCGTTTTACCGAGCCACGGTTTTCAGATCAGCTGGATTAGATGTGTGCGACATAATGTAGGGCCGAGTTCGACACGTTTCAATAGAGTCGCGGCCTTCTCCAGTCACCGCGTTTGAAAACTTAAAACTAAGCAGCTAAACACAACTAGTTTTGACCATAACATTGTCAACATTCAAGAAAATACCCAGCAAAACGAGCGAAAATAACTGCGACCCTCACCAATCAAGCAAGACAGTTCAAATCTTCATGTGTAATTCCTACAAGCCTTCGTACAAATCACTCAACTTTCTCCGATAAAATATGTCAACGATGGCGGTGTTCGTAAACACTAACTGCGAGCTAGCTATGACCTTTCACCGCTAGCTCAAATTATGCAGTTTCTACGCAACGATCGACCAATAAGAAAACGACTATAAAGGTCAGCTTAATCTATTAGCATAATGAGCACCGCCCCCAAAACCTAATGATCCAAGGCGTTCAAGTAGCCTCAGTTAGTTTGCATATAATAGTGGCCGCGTGAGGTCGTTGTTTGAGCTCAGATTACCGCTGCGCTGTACGTACGGACGGGTACGGTAACGATGAACGCCTTGACCAAGGCTAGATGTGACAGGGCCATTACCGTAGTAGCGCGTCGGCTTTTTATACAACTAATCGTGGGGTCGTTGCAGTACGCTGCAGTACGCTGGCGTTGCAGTACGTTGGAATGCGCTACTCACGCGCTGGGCAGTCGTTCATCAGTCGTCGAGCGCGTTACTAACGCGTTACTCACGCGCTGGCGAACGCTATGAACCCGTTATCAACGCGTTATGGACACGCTGAAATAACGGTTCCACTTGACTTTTTCTGTGGAAGTTCAGCGTTTGCCAGCGTATCAACTATTTGTAACGCGCTACTCACGCGTTGGCCTAAAATGTGCTGGTGTGACAGGGCCGTAATAAGGAGCCCGGAGCGTGCGCGTACCACCCAAACGTGACATGTGGCAAGTAGGGGCCACAAACAAATTTGCACAAACAAATGTAAGCACAAACAAATTTGCTTAGCATTAACATTCTTCCCTGTAGGGTTACACATTTTTAGGTGATGTTTATAATAATTGTTTGTGACTGATATTCAGCTTGTTTTTGCTGAGCATTAAAAGCACATGGAGTTTTGGCTGGTAACCTGTTTTTAATGAGCAAAACTATTTTTGTGCTAAGCAAGTATGTGTGCTTACAATGTTTTATTAAATTGGCTCCAGGTGGCACCGCAGGAAATGGCTGTTCTCGTATTAGTCTGTGGGTGTTTTCGAAACCTTTGCTTCGTCTTCGGATTCGGCTGCGCCTCCGACTTACACAGATAAGCAAATAGAAAACGTAAAAGCAAATGGGAATACTTAATACTTGAAATCAAGTATCTCTAAACGTTTCTATTCATATCAACCGACTATTATTATTCATATAATTATATATTTCCGGTAATGAAACCGAGGATCCCTCAAAAGCGCCCTATAGGCACTGTAGCTCGCAAGTCTAAAGAAACCTGTAAAGAGAAGACAATGAAAAGAAGGTACAATTTTAGAGGTGGGAAGAAAACCCCAGAAAAATATCCTTGGGAAAAAAAGCCCACAGAGTCAGGCAGGGACTGAAAACCCAATCCACATATCGGCCCAGGCCGGATTTCAACCTGGGACATAGTGGTGGAAGGCGAGGAAAGAGAAAAGAACCGCTACGCCAACCTGACTCCCGATTGAATGTTTCTGAATGTGGCTTGAGTTCCAGTAGATGTAAGCCTAAAATCGTCTTAACCCTCGTAGGCACCGACGCTAACAAAACCCCATCGTGGCACTTTGATGCTCACGCGATAGGCATATGTGAAATAAGTAAATAACTGGGGGGGGGGGGGTTCACAAAGGCAGGGATTCCAAAAGAATAATATACGTACTTGCAGTGAGCAGATCGTTCCACACTACTTTGCCGGCCGTGGTGCTGTACAATATCAACGGGTAAGGGTACTCTGTTGATGCGCGCTCGAATGCGCAGTCTGTCCCCGCGTAGTCCACCACAACCAGCCAGCCGGAATCCATTGTGCATTCTTGATAGTTGTAATTGATGAAAAACTGGCGAACACTGAGCGTGTCGTAAGCGAAAGAATAAAAACAACAAACTAAACGGAAAATATAGGATTTCCAAGTTTTTTTTTATAATCATAATTGTGACCTGCTCCCACGAAATCAGAGTAAAGTTAACATTTTGATATTTTGAGATATTCGTATTTCCAGAATCCTTGAATTCTTAGCTTTAAAATTGTATATAATTTATCCGGTAAAGTAATTTAAAAAAAATATAATATTGACGTAGCACTTCCTTCAATATAATGTCTTTCCCATGTGACTGAGAATCGTTCTAATAAATAAAAAGCTTCATGTATAATTACGCCCCTTCCCAATTAACACGTTTCTCATTGCTATTCTTTTGCAAAAGCAATATGAGAGTAAAGTCGAAACAATTGAAAATTGAGACATTGGTATTTTCAATTTCTTCAGAAAGAGAGCTTCTCGTTGCTATAAATTTACGACTAGTCGCAAACAAATTCACGACCAGTCAGAAATAAATTCCCAATTAGTCGTGAATACATTCACGACCGTTCATGTGTCTCTAGGGCCACCATACTATACAGTTTTCCAAAATGTGTCTCTTCGTGAAAACGCTGACAAATTGCTAGTTTGTATGTATTCGGATCATTCAGAATATCGTGATGAAACCAGTCTACAGGAAACGTACGTACATTTCAACATGCCCTGCAATACTGAAGTAGTTAGTCTCCGACGAGCTGCTCAAGTCCTGCCAAGGGCTCGAGATGAGGCGATCTTTGGCAAACCAGCTGATAACGCCTGAATCGCTCCCATTGAAGACTAACTCGGCTTTGCTGACGTTATTGCAATCATACACGGACAACTTGACCTGAATGCGACAAAAGACATGAACAAAATAATTTGTTAAACGGTATATATCAGACAGTAGATCAATAAGAACAAAAACCTGTCGTGCAGCATAGTGACGATGCGACCTTTTGCAATATACAAACACATAAAGAGAGCAACCAAAATGACAACCCTAACCCTAGACCCAACGAGGCCACACTAGTGGGGCTACCAACAATAGGACAAAGTAGTTCGATTTTCACAGGAGTCTGATTTTCATAATATCACACCGGCGTCAAAGGTCTAAGTTCAGAACTGGATCAAGAACGATAGGGGGAGTGATGATTACATTCACATAGATCATGCTCAGTGGATAGGCCTACACATTGCTGAAGTCATAGTTTATATTCATGTTGCAAAATTGATGCAGGCGTTAAATGACGCAGTAACCTACTTACTCGCCCTATGCTCAGATTACAGCTGTCCCAGCTCCAGTACAGCGAGTCGTTCCGCCAGCTTCCTCCGGCGCCCATCGTAGCTGCGTCCCAGGTCGCGGCGGTCCACATGTCGTACAACTTCACAGCGTGTCCCGCCACGCCTCTAAACACGAGTTGCCATTCCGAATCTGTGGCGTACAAACAGATGAGGGTACGCATATTTCTTTATACATCTACAATGTATAGGTTGTCTCGATCGAATGCCACTCGATAGTCGGAAAGTTCGATAGTCCGAACACACACATTTGTCATAAGCGGGGGTCTATTAGTCCAACAACTAAATAAGGTTCGTTAATCCGAACGATGATGCGATTGTCCGAAGGTTTGATAATCCGAAGGTTTGATAATCCGATGTTCGTTAGTCAAAAGGTTCGATAGTCCGAAATGAAAATAGGGTTTAATAGTTCGAATGTTCATTAATCCGGAAGCACACAAGGTTCGATAGTCGGAGTCCAAATTATCGAACCATATCGTCGATTGGAACTATCGAACCATAATTGGCGATTTAGACTATCGACCTTCGGAGTAGTAAGCTTTATTTATTAGATTTTTGAAATAATGAACCTTTCGGGCTGTCGATTTTTTGGACTATTGAACCTTTGGACCATCAAACATTCAGACTATCGAACCTTTAGACTATCAAAACTGCTTGGCTTCAAATGATATTAACTCAGGACGAGCTTTTCAGCTTTGTTGCAGAAAAGCAGTTTGGGTCACTTCGTGAAAACGAATTCGTGGCGAGTTGGACTGTGTTGGATTGAGCATTAAAGTCATATGAGTTCAGTTGGACTGTGTTGGATTGAGCAGACAAGTCCCGAGGAACCATCAGGGGGTTAGATTGGTATGTTACCGTCCCATATCACATTCACTTTTCCAAAACGAAGAATAATTTGCTAAATATTGCTAGAAGGTTCGCCATCATGGTCGATAGGCTGACATGCACAATTATGACAACACAGGAAAAATCTTGTTCTTACCCGCTGTTGTCTGATGTTCTGGGAAATCATTTCCCCCCTGAAAAACAAGTGCATACATGAACATAATAGCATATCCTGTATATCAATTTTCAAGCATAAATACAGGGTGTCCCCCAAAACTGTTGCAAGTGGAACGCGTCATTTTGCTCAGCATTGACGTTTGTATGAGCTTCAAGAAAAGTAAATTAGATTTTAAATGTTAATTTCAAATGCTAATAAGGTTTGGAGCGGAGATTCTCCCGAGGATTCGGCTCAGGTCCTCGGAGTCATTGTTATCACTAATCCCCTATTGTCCCAAATCCTCCGTCTGAATGGAAGACAAACTCCAGCAAAAAAGCTACAGGGGTTTCTGAATGAAATCAGAACCTCAAGTTGCTGCTTCGCAGTCATGCTGTCCCTTTATATCACGAGAATATTGCAAGAAATGATCGGCCATCTACGTCTCATTTCTTCCTCCTTGCAAACCCAGTACAACTGCTTGTATTTTGATCAAAGATATGTTCATACATTTTGTCTACCTTACCACATATAATAATAATATTAATGATGTGCTGTGCTTATATAGCACTTTATTACCAAAGTCTTAAAGAGCTTAACATTATTACCCCGGTCATTGGGCCCATGAAACATTCCAAATACCATCTCAGCTCCCTGGGAAGTATACAGCTCAATGCTGCCATTTCAGCACAAAGCAGCTAAATCAACCACAAAAACCATCCGCCCTCATAGGTACCCATTTACTCCCAGGTGGATAGAAGCAATGAGTGACAAAGTGCCTTGCCCAAGGGCACACGTACCATACATAGTCTCAGGCAGGACTCAAACCCACATCCTGTAGCTTTGCCTACAGATTACAAATTCAATGCTCCAGACCACAAGGCCATGGCACTCCACATATATACAAGTTCCTATTTTGCATATAGTATTTGCTTCTCTTTTTCAAGATAGCACAGACCAAACCTTAGTATAAAGGTAGTATACATCATTTGTAATCGCTTGAATTATCAACAATTGGTGGATTTGGGGGGTTGAATTGTATAGTATTAATATCGTTTAATCGACCTGTCGAAGTCTTTACAATCATGGATGCCGAGGAAATAAGCAGAACAAATGGCGTTCGTTTTTAAACGGCGTCAGGCTGTTGTTCTTGTTGTTCTTATATATATTTTGTAAATAACAATTATTTATTTTCGGAACAATTACAGGATATCTAGCGCAATTGTTTTGCTGGATGCCTATTACCATTATTTAGTTTCAAATAAGTAAGATATTTCTTAATATATAGTTAGTAAACAAAATTCGATATTTGCAAATGATGTATCCTACCTTTAAAATACGACGAGTAAAAGGTGCAAATATGAACCATTAATTTGTGACGTCAGATGAAGTTTTTGCATTGCGAAATCGCAAAAGTTGAACACATTTCAATTTGGCGAATGTTCGCAGCAAACGCTTTCAAGTGACGCTTTCGCGTGAAGTATGAACCGGCCTTTACTCGTTTTAATTCATACCAAACAGAGCAAATAATATTATATACATTTGTCTGACGTTTGCTTTACTCCGGCACACGTCCATTTATTTAGTTGATTTACATAATGCACTCTCAAAACATGTATTAACATGTGGTTGGTTAAAAAAGTAGGTTAAAATTGTAATCAGCAATAAGTACATTTTATTCAATTGGGCAAAATCCTTAACCAATTATTTAAACAACTGTTGTGTTGTTCACCTGGTAAGATAAAAATGAGTAATTTGACACATCGTTGGTTAAATTATTTGGTTATATTTAATCAACGTTATGTAAAATGACAAAATTTTACCAACCGTTGGTTACCAGGTGAACCACACAACAGTTAATTAACAAAATTGGTTACAGATTTTGCTCAACGTTGGGTAATGTGTACCCAACATTGGTCAACTTAGAAAATTGTAAACATTTTTGATTAAAATTGTATACAACTTACAATACATGTTTTAAGAGTGTGTGGAATTCTTTTTCTCAGACCAAATTGAGTTGGTGAATTCGAATATTGTTTTGTTTTTGGCTGAAAAAACCTATACACGTATTTGAATAAAGAATGTATGCGATGAATCCTGTTTCGAATTTTGTTTTATTTAGCAGAAATCAAACAAACTCACTGTTTGAAGTTCCGCACCGTAGTAGGAAAAGTCCAAATCCTCCACTAAACTCTCGGGGAATTCCTCCGCCCTGGCGCCGTTGAGCTGACAGCTCCCGCCGGCCTCGCCGTAGTTGAAGGACCGGCAACGGGCGTCGCCTTCCCTCAGGCACAGCACCGAGCACCAGACCCGTGTCAACCCGGAGTATAGCTCCTGATGTAGTGACCGACCAACGCGCGGTGCTCTTCGGCCGCGTACGACGCGTCTTGCCACCGCCAGGCTGAGGTACACGCGACGGTTGCTGCTAGTGGTACGCACGCCGCAATCGCCACCAACAAGTTGCTGGCATATTTAAAGACCGACAACCCTCCAAAATCCGAGGCTATTGCACCCATTTCTCCGTGTTTCCCAAACGTTGCTGTTATCAATGAATGTAGAATTGTGCAATATAGATTTGGGAACAGTAATGACACATGACTTTATCAGGGTACAGTGACGAACGCATCCAACTTAACAAGCACGTAATGATGTTAGTTTCTACTCTAGCGTTCATCCTACGCGCACGCGCAGTGTTGGCATGACGATAACTGTACGGTTTACCATTAATCTCTTTCTCTTTAAACTACTCTTGTGACGTCACTCTATTCAGAAAAGTGTCGATTATTTTAAAGAATGTACACTTAACTGTACATTCTTTTAAGAATTAACAGAAAAAGAACGACTCAATGGACACAGAAATTGCTATTGTTATATTTATTACAACTTTAGTAAGAGCTATGTTGACAGTTTCTCTAGAGCTCTTAATAGTTGTTTTGGAGGTCTCTTTGCTGTGTCGACGCACTTTTGCGGTTTCGGCCCGGCTGACTGCTCTCCTATGGTGCTCACTGGTTCTGGCCACCGAAGCCATTGTCATGCTCGACCGTATGGAGTGGTTCGTCCAAAAGCCTTGTTGCACAGATTTGCCACAACCTGGGATATCAACAATAACAAAAATCAAATAAAATGGATGCGCCAACCCGCATGTAACAAATTGCATCAAGGTTTGTCTAAAACATTCGAAAAAGAAAATGGCCCAAGAACTTTGAGAAAAGAAAATGGGGAGGATAAACCATTTTATTAGCAAGGTCGAAGCGATGGTTCGCAATTTAAAATATGTACATGTAGTAGGAATTGATTTCTTGTAAATGGGAATAGTTTTTGACGGAGATAGGCCATAGTTATGTCCTACGTTCAAAGGTCCTAAAAAGTACTACTAATACACAACTTTAAAAGGGCCGATATACGTACAACACGTACATGTACTTTACATTCGCTAACTCGCCCATGCTGTCCTGGTGTATACCCGTGTAGCAAAAACGGCAGAAAAACCAACAGAAATTTGTTTTGTTCCGAGTCTGGTTTGACATGTGATAATGAAACCGTTCAGGGTTTAACAAAAGGCTGGTATACTTTTGACACGGAATAATGACTACTGACGCTAAGTTACACCATAAAACGGGGCTAAAAATAATAAGCAAAAATGAGCTGCTGATGAGAGCTAAGCCAAATGTTGGGAATAAAAAGTTCTTGTTTTCATTTCTTGCTTATTTTCCATCATTACCTGATCTGTTACAAGGAGTCCAAATCGGCCACGAGTGTAGAAAGTTTCCTCACCTCTGAATCGGCCGCTTTAGTATAAATCCTCATTGGAGTATAAATCCTCATCGAATATGTCCCAAAATACTGGCTTAAATCACCATCAAAATAAATTGGCGAGTCAGTTCTCGAGGTGACACAACATATCTTCCAACGTATTCCTACTCAAAAATATGTACGGATCATCACTGGAAGACATTTTAGCGGAGTTAGCATAGACACACCCGACGCACAACAATGTATGGCATCAAATGACTTCAATGTCGAATGTACTGGGCATTTTAAACACCCTCATTTTACCCAACCTTTATTCAATTGTTTGGTTACGCAACACGGAGACCAGACAGGACAAAGCTTTCACATAACTTAGTAGCTTCTACCACTGAACAATGGACTTAATTCATCTCATACTCTAAAGCATTAGTAAGAATTGACACTTGTTGTTCCTTTTAAATATTGACAATGGGTGTAAAAGGGACGTAGTTTAAGTCGGAGAAACGACTCAAAAGGTAGACATTCTTTGATTCAAATTGGGCTCGGACGCTGCGCGTCCTCGCCCATTCGAATCAAAGAATGTCCACTTTTTCGTCATTTCTCCTTAACATATAATCAGTATAGATGGGAAGTCACTAAAAACTAACCAGTGTAGCGTTCTTGTTGTATTTTTCAAGGCACTGATGTACCCTAACCCGGTTTTCCCTTCAACTTTGTTCGATGGTTGAAAAAAAAACATAAGAGCATTTGTCGAAGAAAAATACAAACGTTCACGATAGTCAGATTCGAACCACAGACCTTTCGTTTCATAGCTCTCCTCTCTACCAACTAGCGACCCCCACGCCTCTTTCCACCGATACCCCCACGCCGAATAAACACAGCAGCCACGAACAGTTAATTTACTTTGTTGAATCTACATGTTCTCTCCCCGAAGCGCCCAATTGGGCTACAAAACGCGTTTTGAACGAAATCATGTTAATCAGAAAGAGCCTCTAAAATACATCCTTTCAAAACTGGGCGTTTTGTGTTATTCTTGTGTGGAACGAGTTCCGGGGTCTACTTTTGCGACCCCCAAAACTCGAGATGTTTGGGTGTAGTCGTTATTCCAGCCGTAAAATATTCGCTAGTTTGCAGACGTGTAAGTAACCGCATTTGGGCATTGGTGATGTGTGTAAATATTTTATGGACACTCACAGAGTGTATCGTACATTTAATTAAATCGACAGTATTCGTACTCCGTTGTGTTCGATGTAAACACATGCGTTTTTCGTTTGAAATAGGATAAGTAAACAATCCAGAACATGAAGTTCTCGTAGATTTCAGAACTTAGTGCCCCCTTTAAACACTTAATAAATTCCAATACTTGACCATGCAAGTAAACATTAAAAAACACTGCGCGGAAAGTCGGCTGCACATTGTTTTACGAAATACATCATTGATAAATTAAAAGGAACACAGGATTGCGGATGTGCATTCGAATTAGCGCTGAAATGAATTATCAAGATACTAAATTTGGTGCACATTCGGAAAATCATACGCCGATTTTAGTTTATTTTTAAAACTGTATGCACTTTCACGGGAATAGAATTATCGATTGCTAAACGAAAATAACAAACAATATCTTTAATTTACAGAATAATATGCACATTTTATGATATCTTCCGGGAAAACCTGTATTAAATTGTGATAAGTTTCACTGAATACCAGTCACAAACAATAAACATCATCAATTGGCCGCCCAGCCACCATTGACCCAGCTCACAAGCGGGTGTCTAGTGGATGCCCGGCCGAGTGTAATGACGTTACCGGGACAATTACATTAAAATTACATGGAATTTGATAAAAATATCATATCCGCCTACATTTGACACCCCCCCCCCCCCCCCCACACACACCCATATGCCATATGCTCCGAATTTCAGATACTAGTATCCAACCTGAATAATTAATAACATCGCTCTTTAGTCTACAAGGTTAGCTGAACGTGAGGCGTACTATTCAGAATACATGTGAATTATTAAAGCATCCACGATGGCTGCGGCCTGCGATCGCTACATCAAAGCCATATACTGTGGTTAATTATATTCCTTTAACAGACCATGTCTTCCTTGATCGCCCATACGGATATTTACTTCATTATGTACGGCTCGGCTATAATAAGACTTACACCAGCTCACGTGAACAACATAGTTAATTAATGGGAAAAGGCCACCATACATGTACACACATAAACTAAAACTGATGAATTCAACATTTAATGTGTTGAATTCATCAGTTTAATGGTTGAAATTCCATCTTTTATAGAGTAGTCACTAGCTGACCGCATACTTATATAAGATTGAGTCGACACTTTAGTTTTTAGCTTGTATAGACGATGTGCCCTCTGTTTACATGTGCATTCAAATGTGCCCGGCAGAGTATGCGCACGCATCATGTTTGACATAAATTTGGTTAAGAGTGACATCAGAGGTCACATAATTCAAAGGCGATCTGACCTGCGACGTCAATCTTTAAGCAAATTGTATGTAAAACACGATGTGTGCGCATACTGCCGGGCACATTTGAATACAGATGTAAACACGTGACGTCAGGTGGCGCATCGTCTATTATGTGACCTGTTCCCACGAAAACGAAAAGTCTCGCTATGCTATATTAGGTTATGATTGCAAATAGCCGATTTGACAGCGGGGAATCGGTTTGGGGGTTTTGGTATGATACAATTTCCACATATGTTTTCTTTAGAACTACTAAGTATTTTTCGCAAAATATTAACAGAAACAAAACAAAATATTTTGATTTTACTGAGGGTACCCAAGAAGTAAAATGTAGCGAAATTAATGAAAATATGAAAATATTATCATAACATTATCGTATTTTCACATCAAAAACCGCGGCATTAATGTGCTATTACCCAATTATCACAATTATCACAATATTTGTATCAACGAAAAGGTCATGATCTCAGCTTTATATGTTTAGATCTAAATTAACCTGAAAAAAGTTGTTAATATCCAATGAAATGCAAGATTGTAAAAGGGTTTGGTATATAAACAATGTTGTCAAGGCCCGTAATTGGAGCGCGGTGATTGGTTCAATGGCATAATCTGATCACTGAGTTTGCGCAGTGAGTCAATTACAGATCAGCTGATGGAGAACCTCCGACGAACGTTACTCACATGCATTGTTTACCTTGTTCGTGCCGGCGTTCTTAATTTGATGTGTGTAATGGCCGCTGGTTTTGCTCAATAGTATATATTTTTAAAAGACCATACCTAATAAGTTATATATAATTTTAAAGCTAAGCATTTAAGGAATCTAGAAATACTAATATCTCTAAATGTCAACTTTACTCTGATTTCGTGGGAGCAGGTCACATTATGTTGTTATACATGTTGTTATATCTTATACGTCAATGGTTTCCATCGCTGCTGATCTTTAGCCTACTGTCTTGTATCTTGTTTGACGATGATACGACAATCAATTATTTGCATCCTAATTTCGCTTCCATGGCAGATATCCTCAATACTGATCGTTCTGAAGTTTCCACCTGGTTCCAAGCAAACAAGCTCTCAGTTAGAAGTGCACAAAATATAGCGCGAACAGCGACATCACACAGCCACTATTTATGCAATTTAACTGAAGACGACTGAGCGCAGTGTTTCAAAACATCCATAAAATATTTGTTCGTTATTTGCGCTATATTTCTAGCGCACGAACTCGTATGCAAAAACAGATAAGGATAGGCGGGGCTAAGAGATGTGGAGTGTTCAATCACAACTTTATTGGCCATTTGCGTGTTAAATTTGAATAATATCTGGTACACTGACTTGTTCACACAGCTTTGCAACGTTTAAAGGTAGGATACATTATTTGAAGATATCGAAAATATTTACTACCGAATTATTAAGAAATATCTTTCGCGATCGCGAACAAACAAAAATGACATAAGAACAGCTGCTCGACGCCGGTTGAAAACAATCGCAGTTTTTCGTGCTTTTCTCGGCATCCATGATTGTAAAACTCCGGACAGGTCAGTTAAACGATATTAAGATACAACCCCCCAAATCTACCCATTCATGATAATTCAAGCAATTACCAATCGTGTATCCTACCTTTATCTTTTAATTCTCCAGACCAAATGCAATGTTGCTATATCACGTGATTCGGGGCAAGCTCTTGCATAGTTACGTAAGATACGCTCAGCACAAATACATTGCTCACAATGGTTGAGAATGGCACAAAGACACCAGACCATTCCAGAGCTGGGGGTTGCTAGTAAAGGCTTGCTCCGAATCACGTGATATAGCAACAGTGTCTTTGACCTGAAGAATTTAAAGTTAAAGTGTGTCAAGCTGTGTGAACAAGTCAGAGTACCAGATATTATTCATTCATTTCGAGCCATACTGTACATTATTTATTGAAGATTTTCAACACACGCATCGGAAGGCCTGAGAAGCATTTCTTTGTGGTCACGATTACATTTTTCGTTTATTATTTATCAGGTTTAAATACATACATGTTGAATACATGTTGAAGACACAAATAAACAGTACAATCAATTAAACAAACATGATTGCACACAGACAATATTGATAACACAACTGAAGGGTTGCCAAAAGCGAACTTAATCACTATCTATAGTGACTCTTTTGAAATGCTCTAGGGATACTGGGTGTGTGTTGCAATGTGGACAAGCTGTTGGTGGTTAGCAGCTAAACGGACGTGTCCAATTCCTGATGCTAAACATGTTTAGTACGTACACATGTTTACAAACATTAATTGTTTTTACTCGCTAAAGGCAGTAAGTTGCAGTGTAGGTCAGGCAATTATCCACACAGAGGCTAGTCGGCTACCTTTGTCACAATGCCTACAATTGAAAACTTGGCCTTTTGGTCAATTTGACGTCTCTTGGAAGATTACTCATAACTCTGTCAATAAATATCGGATTTGCTATCTCATTTCTAAAGTGGAAAGGTGTATCTTTATTAGCACACCATACCATACAATACCTATATTATCTATGTTGGCTGTACGTTTTGTGTGTAACACTCAATTATTGTTGTTTACATTTCTGGTGGACACACTGTAGTAGGTTGTACTTGTTGTATTTGTTGGCAGACACAACTTACAGATATGTAACCCTTGAGGGCCTTTATTACAGACCCTTTGCATGCCAGCCATCTTAACAGTGCAGTCCTTTACTCAAAGAGGTTTACTTAAGAGGTGTTTACACAAGCAATTATTACATATGTACAAATTGTAGCATACTATTATACCTGCGATTGTTGTTCTTTCTTTATTTGTGTTTTATGTTGTTTGTTTAGGATTATATTTGGCTGTTGGAACATACCACAAAACAGTGGCCCTTTACGACAACACTTTTAGTGAAAGACGCAGTCCACACTCTAAAAAAACTCCTGGGTCAGATTAACCAAGAATCTGCATCCACATTTGCACAGTCCTTTAACGACACTTTTTCTATTTGACCCACAATATGACTGAGCAAAATTGGATGCAGATTCTGGGTCAATTTGACCCCATCCTGATAAGCCACGCAGCACCTTTACGCGCTTTCTTCCTATAGCGCTTAAAGCCCTGCGGACATTTGGCCAGATCCGTGGTTATTAGCGCAAATGATCATGCGCCCAATCAGAGCCTCCGTTACAAACAGACCAAGGTAATTTCCCAAACCCCTTGTTTTGGATCCATCTCCGGCTACAGTCTATTGCTAAACTGTATGAATGAAGCCTAAGACGAAGACGAAGCTGGGTTTCGAAAAACAGCCCAAGGCATGCGAACCAACGCGCATAATGATATTGATCCATTCGCTTGGACATCTGAGGTGTTCTCAAAAATGTTCATCCTCCTACGTAAATTGTTTAATAATGATCGGACAAATTGTTAAAATTAACCTACAAAACGTGAAATAAAGCTTTGCTATTATATATTATACAGAATAAGAAACATAAAGTTTGAAAAGCTACGTAAACGCCAATACAATTAAGAATAAAGGTAGAAATTGTCTTTTTACCATGGGTGGTCGTTCATATCATGTATTGACCAACTTGTTTTATGATTGCTGCGAATGTCCGCAGGGTTTGAGGGCGACAATTCAAGAGCCCGTTAAACGCTGCGCGACTCAGGATGATCTGACCCAGGAGTTTAAATTATATCATAAAATTACAAGATGGCTGCTGCATTACCCACTGGTTTTGTAAAAATACAACCAATTTGAATTCTCGTTTTTATAGGTTAAACTCGGCATTTCCAATCTTCATAATTAGAGGTCATCACTCTGGCAGTTAACATTAAAGCTGGAAGTCTGAATGAATTTATTGTAATATTTTACATTCACACCAAATTTATTTATATGCTTATTATTATTCATTGATTTATATACAAAAATGAACCGCTTCTAAATGTAGCATCCATCCATACTTTCGGTTCGGAAGAAATCAATTCGCTGATATAAGAGCTTTTACCAGTAATTTCAAGATAACATATATTTACTATCGGTTTTCGTGACACAACGTTAACTTATGAAAAGCATTTGAAGCTACATTGTATTGCATTACACACACAAAGCAGCAGTACGTTGAGAAGTAAATACCAGTTTGCAGAAGGATACCAAACTGTGTACATGTATTTTGATTTTACAATGTACGAATTAAGGCATTTTCCCGCTATTTGGTCACAAATTGAAATAGTAAAAGATGGCCCCATAACAAATACCTCGCAAATATAAACACCTGTGTCAATAAAAAAACAGGTATAGATTTCTTGCAATTTAATAACAGTTTCACTTTGCACAGCGTAGTTCAAATGTATGCACTGGTCAGTGATCTTGTAATTTGAAAAAAATATTGATTGTTACTTTCAATTACTGGTTAATCAGGTTGAGAAACCTAAAGTGATTGAGAGCTTTTATCTACGCTCAAACTGTGGCCATTCAGAGGGAAAAAACAGAATACTTTACCGGGCAATTATACTTTGCTAAGTTTGACTGCTCGATTGTATTTTAACGATTGTTCATATTTCAACAATGTTCAGTATGAAAAATGGGTAAATGGCAATTTATTTTTAAAATTTCAAGTGTAATTTGGAAACATTTATTTACTAGAAATTGCATCATACTAATTTGGATTCTTAATTCGTTTAATATAGACGGCAAATGTTAACAGTTCTCATTATGTATATAGCTTCAGTTATTAAAATTTAAAAAAGTTTTAGCGTGTTTGTGGCAGCATTTCAGATTAAAACATCAAATTTCAAAGTGAACAAAGAAATTGGCAAGGCGGGACTTGAACCTGCGACCTCCGGAATACCGGACTGGCGCTCATACCAACTGAGCTATCTTGCCCTATGTTGGCGGTCTCCCAAATTGTCAGTATCTTTGTTCCAGATTAAAACATAGTACAATACCCAGAGGAAGATTAATAAAACAATTCTCGATTCACATACCGTAAGTATTAACAAATGTTTGCAGCAATATGACTGAGCAATAATAGGATTGTAAGTACACGTATAGCCTAGAATATCACTAATGTGAGCTCTAACAATCAAGGCTAATAATAATTACGGTTACCATTTTAGACGATTTTCTTATACCTTAACACAGTTAATCCTGAAACGGCACAGATTTAAGCAACACACTAAAGTACAATGCACTATGGGGCAACTTCCAAAGCTATTACAATGCATATGTCGCCCAAAGAAATAGTTATTATTTTGTTTCTACAATGTAAACCTGTTTTTGGAAAAATATAAGATGCAGCCAACAAGCTTAATTTAAATAAAATCTGACAGCTAAGAGAGTACCGACTACTATGTACGTATATTGGTAGTAACAAATGTTACTGTATAATTTAATGCGGGACAAACACAATCTAGCTATTTCTCCAAATTAGCAGTCAACGCCTACAAAATAGCTCTTATTATACACGAAAACAGTTACTGTTCCAGGAATAGTTATTGTGTAACGTTTTAAACCACATAATTAGTTTTAGCTTATTTTGTATTAACACTTAAGTTTCATCCTCTGTACTCTGAGCGTACGTTGGTGTTTAAATATAAGGAAACGTCTAAACATTTAAAACTTGCACTTTTAAGACACAAACGGCGCAGTGTTTTGATAATATAAATATACACGTGCGATTAAACAATAACCTGTTGATGAGTTGTTTTTCATAAAAATGTACACATATTGCTCATAAAAGTATAAAGGTGTGTACATAATGATCGAGTAATACAAAACGCGTGACGACACGTATCTCATCTGACAAAGGCGTCTGTTTTTCAAAGCACATTGATATTGACAATTTGTTTAATTCTTTTTTTTTTGAAGGCCATTAAAATATATTTAGACTTTGCCGATAAAATATGCTTCCAAGACATATCTTGCATTTCTAAATCGGACTAAGTAGTACTGTACACTCTATAAAAAACAAAAATTAGTACACACAGAGGAAAGAATACACAGGTTGTGTAAAATGTTACATAATTGCAATGTACTATACAAACCTGCTAATAGTTACGTAAAACGTTACACAACAGGTGTTAGATAAGGTTTTGCATGAAAGTTGGGTAAAAGTTAACTTTAAAAATAGGTACTTATTCAGTTACCTAATACCTTGATAAAAACAATTAGTTAATTCTTTACAAACAATAATGGTAAACAACAAATTCAGACACTTATTCAACTTTAATTTGAGTAGAATGTACAAATGCTATAGACGTTGTGCCCTCTGACGTCACGTGTTTACATCTGTATTCAAATGTGCCCGGCAGTATGCGCACACATACTGACGGGCACATTTGAATACAGATGTAAACAGAGGGCACATGGTCTATACGATAAGTCTAACTACTACTACTACATACTATAACGTATACTTTACAACTATACTCTGCATACTATAATGTGTCGTTGTTAAAATGTACATTTCGCTTATTCCCGCCATGATGAAGTCACGGTTTCACCACGAATAATTCGTGTTAAAATACGAACAAGAAATTTCATACACGATTTTGTTCACTTATGTTTGCAAAAATCGAAATGTTATCAAGGATTCGATCGGTAGAATAATAACATATGTTGGTCAAGAAAGTGCGTTTTTAGACAAAACGCCACAAGTCAACATGACTTTTGTGAAAATTTCGTGAGTTCTGATTGGTCAGTTGGGATGCGTAACGAATAAACAGTCTCCAACATTAAATTGTACATTTATGTTGTGTAAATCGCGCGATCCCGGCGCAAGCACATGGGATTTGTACCCCTTCAGTCGGTAACATTTACACAACGCATAACGTTTTACGTACATGTATTCGTTTTGCAAAACGTACTGGCCCCCGTACAATCTTGACAAAGGTTACTCAACTTTTGTAAAAAAAGAAATTGCATAAGAAAAGACAATTTAATTTTACAGAATAGTTGTTTATTTTCTTTTTGCAAAATTGTACATGTACTTAAATTGTGTATTATTTTACCCGATTTCTTTTACCCGCTTGCTTTTACAATTCATTTTAATTGGTTATTTTGACCAATATTTTGCTTACAATTGGCCACTATTATTGGTTGGACACATATCGACCGAGTACCAGTCAATTAGTTGTTTTCAACCAATCCGTCTGGTAGTGTATCAACGGGTGTATACCTTTGTTCCCCATTTCCTATTCCACAATCCCTAACCCTAACCCAAAGGATTAGGGATAGGGGGAACATCGGGTGGACCTCGGTACCAACGTATTTGCTACGCGCTGTTGATATATTCATGTATAATCTCCGCAGCCCTTTCTAATCTCATTCCACTCAATAACCCTACCAATGACTTTATTGCGTCCTCGTTCATTCTGTTGTTATCTCTGCAAACGTCAAAGTAAAGTTTCAGTAAGCTTTTTGTGCGAAATTTTCCCGATTCAACGGCAACCTGGACTGATCTACCTGATAAGTCGGTCATACGTTCTACAGGTTGCTGCCAGTTGTTGCCAGTTGTAACCGCCGTCTCGTTGACAGTCTAGGTGATCACACAAGGCCCACACAGCTTTCTCTGACAACCCGCCAAAATCTTTGGACTCGACCTCACCATGAAGTTCGGTTAAAACTCCGTTGCCAATCTGTTCCTGAGAAATTTGAAGATGTATTTATTTATTATATTTTCTTTACTCAGGGTTTGCCCCAACCATTCTGGTTATTCTGTTTAACCAAATATTCTGGTTTCCATTTGGGCCCTGCATACATCAGTAAATACAATAGGCCAACAAATACGCCGTAACACATAAAACAATTGCAGAAAAAGCTCTAACAGAAGGGATATACCTTTCACAGATATACATGTAGGTAGCCAAATTTCAGTTTCCAAGGCATAAGTGCACAATAAGTGACGAGGAATGATCTCAGATAGTTTAACTATATCCTAAGCTGGGATTCTAACGAATGTTTATGTCTTGGCCTCTACACTGTAAAAAATATATATGTTATTTTACATCAAAAGTGATGGCAGCAGAGACCCAGACATTTTGCTGTTTTTTATTGTTACATCAAATGTTGTAGTTAGGTTTTGAAACATTTGCGTAAAATATTTATACATTTTATTTGTACAATTACTATTGTCTGTAAAAAAAGGTCCGTTATTTTACATCAAGTGTTGGCAGCAGCGTTGCCAGACAATGTGCTGTTTTTTGTTTTTACATCAAAAGTTGTAGAAACGTTTTGCAAAATTTGCACTTATTTGTCAAATTACTTTCGTCCGTAAATTGTTTATGAATAAAACTGTAATTAGCATTTACCTCACACCGTTATCTTTTTTTACATAAAAAGTTGTAAAAACGTTTTGCAAAATTTGCGTAAATTAAGAGTGCACTTATTTGTAAAATTACTTTCGTCTGTAATTTTGTTATGCAGAAAAAATGTAATTAGCATTTACAGTAGTGCATAACGCTAGTATAGTCGACATGACGTCGTCATTTCAGCCTCTCGACCAATCAGAATGCTGCATTTGAGCCTCATTAGCATAATTTGAGGAGCCAATTTAAGAACAGTTTGACCCGTTGTATGGGGGAATACTGTGGGGAACAACTACAGAAATTTCCGGTACAGTTTGACCTTAGTTATGAATTTATTGCGAATGATTGTGCAATCGCACGGACGAATTATACGTGTAAATAGCCACACAAAAGGGGTCTAAATCGTGCGTAATTCCTGAAATTAAAGATCGGTGTATCAACGTTTACCACGCACGGCGGGGAGTTCGAGAAGTAAGCACGCAGTCCTTTGTTTTGGTTAAGCAGGTTGGTTGTTTTGTATACCATCCGAGCATGTGCATGAGCTTTCTATTTGGGTTTAATATACTGCATTTATGCACGCGTGTTTCACAGCTTTGTAATTGGGTTTAGAAAATAGCCACTTTGTCCATACTGATGCGCATGCGTCTAATTTGCATATTAGGTCACGCCTATTACATTTGCAAAAGTGGCGGTTGCATAGAAGTTCTGATATCTATGGATTGTATGTACTTTTCGCACGTCCGGCCGCACGCGCGCGGTGAATTGGGCAAAATAGATAGTAGGGGTCGAATGTTCTTCTGTTGGTTTGGACAATGTTTGGGCCTCCCGAACACTGCCGTAAACCGGGCGGCTCCACACTATGTGGGTCGCCATCACACGCCACTACTAAATTAAAAAACACAACAACCTAACTCTCAAAAATAAAAATAAATTAAAGAAAAACACGGTATGGTATGTAATAATAAATAATATGGAATAGATTACACTTCGGGTTATTCCGTTGAGTGCTATGCACAATAGTCTTTTTACTCGAATGGGGGAACACACGGACATCAAAGTGGTGAGTCATCGATCGAAGGACGGTAAGAAATCAGACAAGACAGGGCTTGTCCAGACTTCCGGTCCGAAATTCGCGGCGCTTTTAAATGTGTGTACATGTGGATGTACATGTACAATCACCCCGGATATACGCATACTTTGTGAAGAAAAATAGGGAGCTGCGTAGCACTATAACTTTGTGAGCGCGTTGGGCGGGGCACGTTGATATTGTATTTGTCCGTATAGTTTGTATCTTAAAAATATGTTCATAAATGTGTCATGTCGAAGATGTTTTTTTTTCATTTCAATTCAATTCAATTCAATACAACTTTATTATCCTTTACGGGAAAAGTCACATTGTGTAACTTATTGACTTCAAATTAAATGTGCACACACCATCTTTTTCTGTTTGGCGTATCATTGTGTAATGTACACAGAATGTATTTGCGTGTACATACATGTACACACGCTTAGCGATGACAGGCCTTGAGACTGTACACCTCTCAAAAACAAGAAATAGAGCGGAGAATTAACCATAAGTGCAGATATTTAGACAATACTGAGAGTAATACGACCCGCTCCGGCACTTGAATATCCTGATACGCGCTGCTGTGAGATGGTATTGGGAAAGGGACGAAAATTATTCTGGGTCGGGGTACCCACCAGCGTGAGCCACAATTCAGCATCGATGCTGGCCCAGGAGCGTGCCGGCATGCGCGCTTGTCGCAGGCGAAATTGAATATATTATACGCTTATTTATTCTGTGTAATGTACACAGAATACATGTACCTGTACACACATATTCATGTACACACTTGTAGCGATGACAGGCCTTGAGTCTGTACACCTTTTAAAAAACAAGAAATGAAGCGGTGAACCATTACGAAGTTCAGATTTTTAGACAATACTGAGAGTATGTTAAACTGTAAGAAAAAGCCAACACTAAACAAAAAAATACAAATATATAAGGTATATACATTATAACATTGTTGCTTTATTGAAATAATTTCTCTCTGAAACACAGTTCTTTGATTAGTCTTTGTACGTTTGATTTGTATTTCCCAATTTTATATTTTGCAACTTATATCGCTGTCCTTAATGTAACGTAATAGTATGAAATAACCATGATAATGGATTACTGTTAGAATGACCCACAGAGGTGACTATTTTATATATTATTAAGTTTTTTAACAAGGGAAAAAGATTATTGTTTAAATAGAGTAGTCTTTCGGAAACTATTTTTCTTTAATCATCAATGTCTTCCTCGTTATCTTCTTGTTCGTCTTGCTGGAAAAGTCCGTCAAATTTGGCCGTGTGTTTAGGAATTACTCTGTTTAGTGCTCTGTTTACTTCCACGCCTTTATTGACCTTTTCTTCGAAATCTTCCAAAATATCTCGATGAGTATCATTATCTTTTAGATGTATGTAACTTGTCAAGAAATCCTTGTAGTTGTTGAAAAAGCTTCGCTTGACTGCCCAGAGGGTCTTCCTGTCGGCTTGTTCCTTGGCCTGATCTTCCATGCCCCGGTTGACATACTTTTCGTATTTTTCATTCCACATCTCTGTAGTGGCTTCTTTAGCCTCTGCCAACCAGTCTAGATAGGTGGCATTGTCTTCCAAATCAGAACTAAACTCATCTTCATCCGATGATTCGTCATCATATTCTACCTCCGTTTCAGATTCCGAACCATCTTCTTCGACATCTTCGTCTTCGTCTTGCGAAGATTCAGTTTCACTGTTTTCTATTTCCAAAACTTCAAATTTACGCTTTTTTAAATCGGGTTCGGAATTATCCACGTCAGAATTTTCGGCAAGATCATCGCCAACTTCATTTAATTTAGATGCCTTTTCAGCATGTACATTTTGTGCATGCCTCCGTAGGTTATATCTCCATTCAAAGCGTTTATTACACTGATGACAAGCATAGGGTTTAACTGCAGTAATTACATTCATGTTGAGTCTTTGAAGGTTAATCTCCGAATGGCAAGAAATGTAGGAAGTCGTTTATTATATAACTACTCTTGTTTACTCTTGTTTACTCTTGTTTACTCTTGTTTACTCTTGTTTACTCTTGTTTACTCTTGTTTACTCTTGTTTTACTCTTTTTTACTCTTTTTTACTCTTTTTTACTCTTTTTTACTCTTTTTTTACTCTTTTTTTACTCTTTTTTTACTCTTTTTTACTCTTTTTTACTCAAGAGTAAAAAAGAGTAAAAAAGAGTAAAAAAAGAGTAAAAAAGAGTAAAAAAAGAGGAAAAAAAAGAGTTAAAAAAAAAAAGAGTAAAAAAAAGTAAAAAAGAGTAAAAAAAGAGTAAAAAAAGAGTAAAAAAGAGTAAAAAAGAGTAAAAAAAAGTAAAAAAGAGTAAAAAAAGAGTAAAAAAAGAGTAAAAAAGAGTAAAAAAGAGTAAAAAAAGAGTAAACAAGAGTAAACAAGAGTAAACAAGAGTAAACAAGAGTAGTTATATAATAAACGACTTCCTACATTTCTTGCCATTCGGAGATTAACCTTCAAAGACTCAACATGAATGTAATTACTGCAGTTAAACCCTATGCTTGTCATCAGTGTAATAAACGCTTTGAATGGAGATATAACCTACGGAGGCATGCACAAAATGTACATGCTAAAAAGGCATCTAAATTAAATGAAGTTGGCGATGATCTTGCCGAAAATTCTGACGTGGATAATTCCGAACCCGATTTAAAAAAGCGTAAATTTGAAGTTTTGGAAATAGAAAACAGTGAAACTGAATCTTCGCAAGACGAAGACGAAGATGTCGAAGAAGATGGTTCGGAATCTGAAACGGAGGTAGAATATGATGACGAATCATCGGATGAAGATGAGTTTAGTTCTGATTTGGAAGACAATGCCACCTATCTAGACTGGTTGGCAGAGGCTAAAGAAGCCACTACAGAGATGTGGAATGAAAAATACGAAAAGTATGTCAACCGGGGCATGGAAGATCAGGCCAAGGAACAAGCCGACAGGAAGACCCTCTGGGCAGTCAAGCGAAGCTTTTTCAACAACTACAAGGATTTCTTGACAAGTTACATACATCTAAAAGATAATGATACTCATCGAGATATTTTGGAAGATTTCGAAGAAAAGGTCAATAAAGGCGTGGAAGTAAACAGAGCACTAAACAGAGTAATTCCTAAACACACGGCCAAATTTGACGGACTTTTCCAGCAAGACGAACAAGAAGATAACGAGGAAGACATTGATGATTAAAGAAAAATAGTTTCCGAAAGACTACTCTATTTAAACAATAATCTTTTTCCCTTGTTAAAAAACTAAATAATATATAAAATAGTCACCTCTGTGGGTCATTCTAACAGTAATCCATTATCATGGATATTTCATACTATTACGTTACATTAAGGACAGCGATATAAGTTGCAAAATATAAAATTGAGAAATAAAAATCAAACGTACAAAGACTAATCAAAGAACTGTGTTTCAGAGAGAAATGATTTCAATAAAGCAACAATGTTATAATGTATATACCTTATATATTTGTATTTTTTTTGTTTAGTGTTGGCTTTTTCTTACAGTTTAACATACTCTCAGTATTGTCTAAAAATCTGAACTTCGTAATGGTTCACCGCTTCATTTCTTGTTTGTTAAAAGGTGTACAGACTCAAGGCCTGTCATCGCTACAAGTGTGTACATGAATATACATGTACAGGTACTATAATTCTGTGTACATTACACAGAATAAATAAGCGTATATTATTACCCCATTCGACAGGACACATGACAAAATAGCCTAAGGAGTTCAATTTCTCGTTGTATCGTAAGGCCGAAGCAGTTTAATGCCAGGTTGATCTCACAACTTATTATTATTTCCAACTAACAGTATTTTACAATAGCATATTACCTAGTATATAAGTTTGCTTCCGATCGGTGCGCGAGTATCACTCTCATGTTTCAGTTATTTACCAAAATACCATAAAACCAATAACAGGATGCCAACAATAATTAAAACGCATCACCATCATGTTCTTGTTATTTACCGAAATAACGCAAACCCGATAATGGCGATGCCAACATTATCATGTCTCCGCACTTTACGGTAAACCCAATAATAATGTCCAGACTACCAGTGCACCGATCGCGAAATTAAAACGCATCCCATCATGTTCTAGTTATTTTCCAAAATAACACAAACCCGATAATGGCGATGCCAACATTATCATGTCTCCGCACTTTACGGTAAACCCAATAATAATGTCCAGACTACCAGTATACCGATCGCAAAATTGAAACGCATCACCATCATGTTCTAGTTATTTACCCAAATAACATAGAACCCGATAACAGTGATAACGCTATAGCAAAACTAAAAACGTACCGTTAACACAGCCGCCTCAACATAGCTGTAAATTACCATTAAGGTTAAACATGAAGCCGCAAACATTTATCATTACATTTGGTCTTAAAATTCGTATACTTGGCATGGCTTAAGTTGGTGTAAAGTTAGGTTATTGGGGCCTATGACGGCGTTCCGAATGCAATTCCGCCAAGGACTCAATTCAGGGAAGGGCGAAAAACTCCTGCAAAACCTCTAGACTTGCTTCGACACTCTTAAAGAGGAAAACAGGAGGAAATTCCCCTCCGGCTCCTAACGGCAACCGAGTATTGTGTAACTCCAGAATTGGGTCCTAATGGCAGATAAACCACAAGTAATTAAACTTATTTATTAAACAGGTGGCAGTACAGGGGGTAGGCGGCGGGCTTCGAAGTTAATACAAGAACCTATATCTACTCTGCTGAATAGCAAACAAACGACCTCCTGGCTTAAACTGCTGTGACAAAGTGATCGCTGACCAGTCATCAAGATTATGGCGGTATACCAGGCCTTGTCTGTTTTAACCACAGGGCCATAAAAATAGCGTCCCCATTCCCCAGTGACCTCCATGTGGCGTGGGAAATGGACATTGGTCTAGATCCCGGCATACCAATCTGTCTCGAGGTTAATAAATTCTTTGAAGCCTTATTTGGCTTAAAAGTGATTATTACCCCATTCGACAGGACACATGACAAAATAGCCTAAGGAGTTCAATTTCTCGTTGTATCGTAAGGCCGAAGCAGTTTAATGCCAGGTTGATCTCACAACTTATTATTATTTCCAACTAACAGTATTTTACAATAGCATATTACCTAGTATATAAGTTTGCTTCCGATCGGTGCGCGAGTATCACTCTCATGTTTCAGTTATTTACCAAAATACCATAAAACCAATAACAGGATGCCAACAATAATTAAAACGCATCACCATCATGTTCTTGTTATTTACCGAAATAACGCAAACCCGATAATGGCGATGCCAACATTATCATGTCTCCGCACTTTACGGTAAACCCAATAATAATGTCCAGACTACCAGTGCACCGATCGCGAAATTAAAACGCATCCCATCATGTTCTAGTTATTTTCCAAAATAACACAAACCCGATAATGGCGATGCCAACATTATCATGTCTCCGCACTTTACGGTAAACCCAATAATAATGTCCAGACTACCAGTATACCGATCGCAAAATTGAAACGCATCACCATCATGTTCTAGTTATTTACCCAAATAACATAGAACCCGATAACAGTGATAACGCTATAGCAAAACTAAAAACGTACCGTTAACACAGCCGCCTCAACATAGCTGTAAATTACCATTAAGGTTAAACATGAAGCCGCAAACATTTATCATTACATTTGGTCTTAAAATTCGTATACTTGGCATGGCTTAAGTTGGTGTAAAGTTAGGTTATTGGGGCCTATGACGGCGTTCCGAATGCAATTCCGCCAAACGGTCATTCATGACCGCCGCCAATTAGGCCCAAATGTTGTCAAATAATAAAAGCATGAGAGAAGTGGCACAAATTATTAATAGTGATTCAGGTAGCATTCATCAGTTCTGCGTGTGTGCGGCAATAACTCCCGGGTCATTAGAGCCGACATTAAATGTTATAGTCCGGGTTCGATGGCTGTATCTCCCAGGTGTAGCCACTGGACGTTGCTAATGCGTGCAGAGCTTCTCAATGCGTGGTAATAACGTCAATTCGGCAGGTCCAATGACGACAACGTCACCCATAATCCACATTAAAGGCTTGTGCGCCCGTAGCACCATGGCTCGTGAAAGGAAGAAAAACACACAAAAACGACTAAATAGTAGGCGCACATAATATATATAGGAAATAATCAAATTACTCACTAGAAAGAACAATGAAGTGTACAACTATATTCATAAAAAGTGGGCAAGAAGTGGGTGGGTAGGGGGTTTAATTGCTAAGCGCGCCGGTAACCGAATGCGTACGGGAGGGCGACATAATCTCTTTATAAACACCGGCATGTTTATATGAAATTGCACCAAAGGTCGGCAGGCAAGGGAGTGATAATGGGGTATGCACCGGGCGCTAGCTGCCGAAACCTAGTCATCTGAAAGCGGGAAAGAGCATCGGCAATACCGTTATCAATGCCGGGAACGTGCCGTGCTTTGAAATTAATATTCAAATCTAAACAACACACAACAAGCATGCGGACCAATTTCATTATCTTGGGACAGCGGGAAGTTTGCCGATTGATTATGGCCACGACTGCCGCGTTATCAGACCAGAATACCACCCGCTTATTCCTTAATGCCGGTCCCCATACACGCAGCGCTATTACAATGGGGAAAAGCTCGAGGAAAGCAATGGATAACTTCATGGAACGCACTGACAAGGGCCATCGTCCGTGTGTCCAATTACCACCAAAGAATGCACCGAAACCTATCTCTGATGAAGCGTCCCACAGTGGGCCAGCTCGAGGTCAAACTGCGCCAAAATTGTTGTATGCAACTAATTGAATTGCCAGTGAGCTATAAGGGGTTTTATGGCCCGAGAAAGACAATGGAACATATTTCAAAATGCTGTGACGTCACCAAAATGATGAATTTTGATTGGCTTGATGTTCGGAGTCAGTGATTTGAAATAATAAGCATCTTTTAAACAATGTTGGTGGCTAGAAGAATGTATAAACGGCTTCAATTATCTGTTTTATTGTGATGAAACTTATTCAATGACTCAATCTCTCCTTCGTAGTAATGGCTTTATTTTGCACTTATTTAAATCATATCATCGGTGAAAACGAAAGTATTTATGTCGTTGTTTTTCGACTATGTTGTTAACAAAGGTTAGTTAGAGAAACTTACCTGCACTTATGATGAATCATGTGATGAATCGCTTTCTGAGGAATCACTTGGGTTATGGGTTGGAGTATCTGAAGATTCTCCTTCGTCAGTCATGACAAGTTGAGGCTCTTTTGTCATCTCTCTGACTTCTGGAGGAATGGGTGTGGCTTGTTTCCGGTTGTACACTGACTTACTGCTAATTACAATATCACCAGTAACCATAAGTCTATGAAAAACATCGCTCATTGTGTGCACTCTTGATGTTTTTCTAGCGTACCTCAGTCGAAACAGCTTATTGTCTTTGTTTCTAGCTTCCTGCGCTTCTTCGCTCATCATGCCAATTGGAAGTACTGAAGATGAAACTAGCTGTTCTCCATGGATCAGCAAAACGTGCATACTGACTGGCATTTTGTACCAAGGATACAGGTCAATATACAGTTTTGCAGTATCCAAACAGTAGGATCCAAATTTGTTGTGATCTATGGGTAGTCCTGAAGATAAAGCGATTAGAATGATATGGAATTTATGAATGAGTTTCTCGTCAAGACCACAGATGGTGGAGAATTTCTTTTCATCGTTGAAGGCTCTTCGTGCAGTATTTCCGTCATTTGAAGTACCATATCCTGGCTTTGGTTGATCAACTTTCAACACCAAGTTCTGATCGAAATTGTTCTTAAATTGGTTTTTTTCTTCCTGCCATGACTGATTTGTCATTATCTGACTGCACCCTCCACTTCTTAAAAGGAAGTCTAATAACAGTTAGTAGAGTAGCCAAACATGTCGATATATTACACTTTCTTTGATGTTGAAGTATTACAACCTGTCACACACGCGAGTCGTATGGGTGGTCATGGTGGTTGAGTCAAAACAGTCGTTTTGCGTATAGGGGCCTACCACTTCAAAATGAGTTATCTTCCAAAGTCGCAAAAAGTCGCAGCCAATTTTGATTTTAAACTGTTGCTGAAGGTTCAGGCTTCTAGAAAAAGTGAGAATTAAAGGGGCAATCGGCGGAACTATATTTTTTCTTTGCCTCTTAAGAAAAAAAAAGACTTTAAAAAGGCATTTTATGTGGTGTTTCAGGCTTTTTCAAACAGTAAACAGAAATCAAACTGATTATAAATTTAATTTTCATAAAATATAGACTGTAAACAACTATCGACACGGTTTTCATGGCGTTATCTTCTGTGAAATGCTCAGAGCATCAAGTTAAAATACTCGTTAATCTTAACGATTTACGTCACATGTTTTACAATTTTGTGACTATACAAGGGTTTAACCCGTATTTTAAAGTGATTTTGTCATTAATTCTTTAATATAATATGCCTCTGGACAACTAGGAACATTAAAAAAATAGAAGTATTGATTTTTGAAACAATCATTATTTGCCTATTTTGGCGCAGTTTGACCTTAAACTGGCCCACTGTGCGTCCGTGTACAAATGCAGATTATCGCTCGAGTGCCAAACTTGGTCGGGGAATATGACTGAACCGTTAAAATGTGTCAAAAACTGCTTCCATGCAAACATGTCAGCTCGTGCCCCCGATGAAATACGGACACGATGATGTGGTCTTTGAACGCCACTAGTTAAGTCAAACAAACGACGCAAAAACGCGCGGCCTGGGCGAACGGCCTTACAGATGAAATTCAAACTCCCCAACAATGACTGAAGCTCCCGCAGAGTAAGTTTCTGTCTACCCAATGCATTATCTAGTTTTGCAATGATCGAAACAATTTTGTCCGATGGGACTTGAATCTCCTGCGCGATAGTGTCGATTGCTAAGCCTAGGAAAGTGATATGAGTGGTCGGCCCCTCGGTTTTGTCCACCGCTAAGGGAACCCCAAACTTCGTACAAACTACTGTAAAGGAGTTAAGGGCGCGTGCGCATTCATCGGAATGTGTACTCCCGACGAAAAAGAAATCGTCAAGGTAGTGAAGGATATTATCAGTGGCTGCTACTTTGCGGGAACAATATTCAAGAAAGGTGCTAAATCTCTCAAAGGTTACACATGATATCGAACAGCCCATGGGCATGCACTTATCATAGTAATATGACCCATTAAAGTAAAACCCTAACAAATCAAAGTCATCCGGGTGAACTGGTAGTAAGCGAAATGCCGATTTTATATCTGATTTGGCCATAAGGGCACCGGGACCTAAACTAGAAACCAAAGTAACAGCATCATCGAAACTTGTGTAACTAACAGTCGCAATAGACGGGTCAATGTAATCGTTGACGGAGTCACCTATAGGAGATGACAGATTGTGAATCAAACGAAATTGACCTGGGGTTTGTTTAGGTACCAGACCGATTGGGGAACAGCGTAAATTGGGCAAAGGAGGGATTAAATAAGGACCGGCAACACGGTCCAACTGCACCTCGCGGGCAATTTTGTCATGTAACAATGCCTGATTTTCACGGACGGATACAAAATTCCGGGCAGAAGAACTAACACGCGGTCCGGAATATCCCAATCGAAAACCAAAAGTAAAACCATCTACCTTAATCTATGCGCATTATGTCGGTCTGGGTATGTGTTGAGAAACGGGCGCATACTAGTTAGGTTTACTGGGGTTGGCAATAGTGGTTGGGTTGGCTGCACCCCGTGCGGTGCGGGAATTACCTCGGCAATTGTCGGCCGAGTGGCCAAGGGACAAACAAGCGGAGCACTTGTGGGCAAATCGACACCCAGCCCGGAAACATTGGCCGCGGTTGAAGGCAAAACAGATACCGCTAGCAGCGGCTCGCTGGGTTTGTGCGGGACGACCCGCTCCGGCACTGGAATATCCTGATACGCGCTGCTGTGAGGTGGTATTGGGAAAGGGACGAAAATTAGTCTGGGTCGGGGCACCCACTAGCGTGAGCCACAATTCAGCATCGATGCTGGCCCAAGAGCGTGCCGGCAGGCGCGCTTGTCGCAGGCGAAATTGAATATCATAATCGCGCCAGCCAAAACCTACGCGACGAAATGCAGCCGAGCGGATAGTATCTGCATACTTCAGAAGTTGCCTAGCACGATTTCCATGACGCATCAAATAGATCGACGCAAAAATCAAGAATGCCGAGGTCCATTGCTCAATAGACGTTATACGCACATTTTGGGCAGCGTGGGGGCGAATTTGCCAAGCGAGTGAATCGGGCGAGCCGACCATAAACACGCAATCATTTGGGGTGCCAGTATTGCTATGGCCCGGCCGCATTAGAGAACCAAATTCAACAAACTCCCCATTCCAAATTTTGTCCTGAATATGTTTAGGAACCCCCATCCCCAGATCTTCACAAACGCTAGTCAGCGCTGTGTAGTCTTGAACAGGCACAAGACTAGAGAAATGAGTGTTATCATTGGCCGTATTGGGACAGGTAACGGAAATCACGTTGGGAGCGGGTGGTAAATTTACCGGCATCTGAACGATATTATTAACGGTGGACTCACCAAACTCCGAAGTTATGAGCGGTGCAGCAGCATTCCGTAGGCTTCCAAGTACGGGGGCGGCAGCGTCAGCGTCAGGGCGAGGGGCAGCGAACCCCGGCGGTCGGTTGGGGTATGTGGGCACGACAACAGCCGGCGTCGTCTCCACAGCTGGCACCGGTCGTGTTAATCCAACACCAGCCTCCAGGTTTTGATTAGACCGAGACGAACGGGGTCGTCCGCGTGGCTTTCTCCCCGCCGAAGCGTGTCCAGATGTAGATGCAACCGCTGTCTTCTTGGATTTAGGCATTGTTTTCGGCATGGAGGTAGGATGCGGGTCAGTTAATTGAACTCGACAAGAGCGTGAAAAACTCTAAACTCGAAAATTGAGATTTGGCTACGGTCGACGAACTGCGAAACACGATTATTCTTACTGTGAAAAATGTATGTAGAACTTCGAAACTTCGAAGTTAATACAAGAACCTATATCTACTCTGCTGAATAGCAAACAAACGACCTCCTGGCTTAAACTGCTGTGACAAAGTGATCGCTGACCAGTCATCAAGATTATGGCGGTATACCAGGCCTTGTCTGTTTTAACCACAGGGCCATAAAAATAGCGTCCCCATTCCCCAGTGACCTCCATGTGGCGTGGGAAATGGACATTGGTCTAGATCCCGGCATACCAATCTGTCTCGAGGTTAATAAATTCTTTGAAGCCTTATTTGGCTTAAAAGTGAATATATTCAATTTCGCCTGCGACAAGCGCGCATGCCGGCACGCTCCTGGGCCAGCATCGATGCTGAATTGTGGCTCACGCTGGTGGGTACCCCGACCCAGAATAATTTTCGTCCCTTTCCCAATACCATCTCACAGCAGCGCGTATCAGGATATTTAAGTGCCGGAGCGGGTCGTATTACTCTCAGTATTGTCTAAAAATCTGCACTTATGGTTAATTCTCCGCTCTATTTCTTGTTTTTGAGAGGTGTACAGTCTCAAGGCCTGTCATCGCTAAGCGTGTGTACATGTATGTACATGTAAATACATTCTGTGTACATTACACAATGATACGCCAAACAGAAAAAGATGGTGTGTGCACATTTAATTTGAAGTCAATAAGTTACACAATGTGACTTTTCCCGTAAAGGATAATAAAGTTGTATTGAATTGAATTGAATTGAAATGAAAAAAAAACATCTTCGACATGACACATTTGTTTATGAACATATTTTTAAGATACAAACTATACGGACAAATACAATATCAACGTGCCCCGCCCAACGCGCTCACAAAGTTATAGTGCTACGCAGCTCCCTATTTTTCTTCACAAAGTATGCGTATATCCGGGGTGATTGTACATGTACATCCACATGTACACACATTTAAAAGCGCCGCGAATTTCGGACCGGAAGTCTGGACAAGCCCTGTCTTGTCTGATTTCTTACCGTCCTTCGATCGATGACTCACCACTTTGATGTCCGTGTGTTCCCCCATTCGAGTAAAAAGACTATTGTGCATAGCACTCAACGGAATAACCCGAAGTGTAATCTATTCCATATTATTTATTATTACATACCATACCGTGTTTTTCTTTAATTTATTTTTATTTTTGAGAGTTAGGTTGTTGTGTTTTTTAATTTAGTAGTGGCGTGTGATGGCGACCCACATAGTGTGGAGCCGCCCGGTTTACGGCAGTGTTCGGGAGGCCCAAACATTGTCCAAACCAACAGAAGAACATTCGACCCCTACTATCTATTTTGCCCAATTCACCGCGCGCGTGCGGCCGGACGTGCGAAAAGTACATACAATCCATAGATATCAGAACTTCTATGCAACCGCCACTTTTGCAAATGTAATAGGCGTGACCTAATATGCAAATTAGACGCATGCGCATCAGTATGGACAAAGTGGCTATTTTCTAAACCCAATTACAAAGCTGTGAAACACGCGTGCATAAATGCTGTATATTAAACCCAAATAGAAAGCTCATGCACATGCTCGGATGGTATACAAAACAACCAACCTGCTTAACCAAAACAAAGGACTGCGTGCTTACTTCTCGAACTCCCCGCCGTGCGTGGTAAACGTTGATACACCGATCTTTAATTTCAGGAATTACGCACGATTTAGACCCCTTTTGTGTGGCTATTTACACGTATAATTCGTCCGTGCGATTGCACAATCATTCGCAATAAATTCATAACTAAGGTCAAACTGTACCGGAAATTTCTGTAGTTGTTCCCCACAGTATTCCCCCATACAACGGGTCAAACTGTTCTTAAATTGGCTCCTCAAATTATGCTAATGAGGCTCAAATGCAGCATTCTGATTGGTCGAGAGGCTAAAATGACGACGTCATATCGACTATACTAGCGTTATGCACTACTATTTACCTTACACCTTTTACTTTGTTTACATCAGAAGTTGTATTATAACACTATAATTGTGTACATATTAACTGCATGGACAAATTACGTAATTAAATAATACCAAGAACTAACTTATTACACATTACACATCCATACAATAATAACCTATTCCTGTTAGATATTACCTACTGAATACGTACTACACTGTACAAACATAGCCATTGCCGTTAGTTAGTTTTATACTGCGCTTTTTTGTCCGCGATTAGGTCACAGCTATTTTTTATGAATAATGTCAAAATTTAAAAACGAATAAAATGTTACGCGAATTTTTTTTTCAAAATTCAATCATGGAATTGTTTAAATAATAACATATTATGGTAAAAACATAATTTTTTGAACTAAATACAACAATTTAACATCGACTATTGTTAACACAGCGATATTCCATAATTTCTTATCGACCAATCAGAGGGCTTTATTTCACAAACGCATGCGCACTAGGTCAAATTTAACACCAAAGGTACCCTAACACTAGTACTTGGTCGGAAACAAACGAATCTTTATTTCGAATTTTTGAATGCAAATTTAATAGAAAGTTCAATGCAAGTTGGAATAACGGCTGTTTGTAAAATTCGAGCATGTAAAATGCTTGCTGCATTCGCCGCACATATACCGCGAATAGCGTATAATATAGGGCGCTCTCTCTAAAAAGAGTGGTCATCGGAATCACTCTAAAAAGTGAGTGGTATAGTGGCTCACTCGATAAAAAGTGATTACCCCTAGACGACTTTGTAGCATTTCTTTACTCGAATCAGAGTGAATCCCACTCACAAAAGAGTTAAACCGTTAACACTCGGGCGAGAGAGTGGCGTTTTCACTCTTTTGCATTTGGAGAGTAGAAACGTTTTGCAAAATTTGCGTAAAATAAGTGTGCACTTATTTGTAAAATTACTTTCGTCTGTAAATTGTTTATGCAGAAAAATGTAATTAGCTTTTACCTTACCCAAGTTAAATTTACTACCATCACAGCTGGTCAAAATAATTATAGACCTAATGAAGATCCGTTCCATTCTCTGTAAAACATCATTTTCGTGTATTATAACGTATTATAATGCAAAATGTTTATCATGTTTTACTATTTTTACACATTACACTGTAAATCACACAATTCTGTTAAAACATGAACACTTTTAAAATTGTAATTTTAACATCAAAATGCTGAAAATTTAACATCAACACATGTATTTTGGCAAAATGATTTAACATTTTTGTAACTTCAGTTAAAACACTGACATTTTAGGAAAATTGTAATTTTTACTTTAACCGTGCTGTAAAAAAAAATAACAATGCAGATCTGTTGAAAAGTCTCTGTTAAATTGTCATTTTTTAAAGTGAAATTGCATATATTAATAAAACATCACATTTCCTGCAAATTTAACATCAACACACGTATTTTAACCAAAACAAATTACTATGTATTACTATTTATACAAATTACACTGTAAAAGTACTAAATTCCATTAAAACACAGAAAATGTGTGGAAAATTGTAATGTTTACATCAAAACTGCTATAAAAGTAAATTACAATGCAGATCGGTTAAAAAGTCTCTGTAAAATTGTCATTTGTTTACAGTGAAATTGCATAGACTGATAAAACATCACATTTCCTGTAAATCTAACATCAACACACGTATTTTAACCAAACAAATTACTATGTATTACTATTTATACAAATTACACTGTAAAAATACAACATTCCGTTAAAACACCAACAAAATTGTAGAAAATTGTAATTTTAACATCAACAGTGCTGTAAAAGTAAATTACAATGCAGATCGGTTAAAAAGTCTCTGTAAAATTGTCATTTGTTTACAGTGAAATTGCATAGACTGATAAAACATCACATTTCCTGTAAATCTAACATCAACACACGTATTTTAACCAAACAAATTACTATGTATTACTATTTATACAAATTACACTGTAAAAATACAATATTCCGTTAAAACACCAACAAAATTGTAGAAAATTGTAGTTTTAACATCAACAGTGCTGTAAAAGTAAATTACAACGAAGATCAGTTTGCAGCAGTATTAATCTTATTCACAACGAAGATCTGTTAAAAATGATCTGTTAAATTGTCTTTTTTTTCAGTGAAATTACATATATTGATAAAACATCACATTTCCTGTAAATTTAACATCAACACACGTATTTTAACCAAACAAATTACTATGTATTACTATTTATACAAATTACGCTGTAAAAATACAAAATTCCGTTAAAATACATGAAATGTGTGAAAAATAGTAATTTCTACATCGAAAGGGCTGTAAAAGTAAATTACAATGAAGATCTGTTAAAAATTCCCTGTTAAATTACATATATTTTTTACAGTGTACTTTCTTTACGTCGCAGAAAGGTGAGACATTTATATATACACGTGTGCTTATTGAAGACTTGCGTTTTACAGAAATGGCCATCTTGTGAAAGCAACTTTGATGCAGGGATCGGTCTTATTATCTTACCTTGCCGTAGGCACATAGACCAGCTGCCCCTTCTCTCTGAGAAAAACAAACATTAAATAAACTGAAGGGAGTTAATAACTCGCGTGAATTAAGAAAGGTGTTGCATACATTCCACTCGTTGCAAATCCATCACAAGTCCCAAGCAAAGTCACAAGTTAATGAAGTTAATAAACTGTGACAAATGAATTCCTCAGTTTTTTGTTTCCATCCAACCCGACCTTTGTGAATGGACTCGTACTTTACTTGTGATCGAACTTTTCGATTGATTTTTTTTAGGGACTAAACCATAAACCTGTCGACGAACAGTGTCCGTTCGTCCACATTATAAACGACGATGGTATCAATTTAGCAGATTGGTATAGTGGTATATTTTCCTCGCCTTCTTCCGCTGTGGCCAGGGTTCGATTCATGGCCTGGGTTCGATTCCTGGCCTTGTCCACATGTGGATTGGGTTTTCAGTCCCTACCAAATTATGTGGGTTTACCCCAGGATGTTCATCTGGGGTTTTCCTCCCACCTCTAAAATTGTAATTACGCTCTTGAGGATTCTTTGGTTGCAGTAGCAGAAATAATAATAATAATCAACATCAATCTGTGCAAGATATCAGTGTGTGGACTCATGAATCCCGAGAGAATGTAGTGCAACTCATACACCAAAGACAATTACTCTCTTGCTTAAATTGCTCTCAGCAGCTTTTTCAAACGATTCATTTTATAAAAACGCAGGATATCAGGTTTGCTTAATAGAAATGATATATCGACCAAGAACTTACCTGCCGGCATGAGCAGCTACTGTTACCTCTAACACACGCCTTTAGTAGCTAAGATTAAACACAATCACAATTATACATGTTCAAGAGGCAACGAACACACACAAAAACCACATTTTTAGTGTGTTAATACTCATTGAAAATACTTTCAAATAAATTACTATTTCATTGTCAACTGCGGGAACTGCTCGGGACATTTCTCACACAAAAAACAACAACAAAAACCAAATGAGTCGGATACTGCAAGAACGTATAGATCTATATTGTACAGAATGCTCTCTTCAAAGCGCATACACACCAGTTACATGGCATGGGATACATTTCACAACATTCCTATATTTGCAATTTGTATTATTTTTAAGTCTGAAATAAATTAAGTTAACACTGTCCCTCGATCAGCTAGTCCGATAATCTTTTTGGAGGCGTAACTATTTTCGTTGGGTATAACAATGTTTAACACAACGGACGAATCCACTAAAAGGCTATCGCCCCCAACAAATATGGAATAACAGCTGGTCTAAAGTTAAAGAAACTCACTCCTTGTTGATGAAGACCTTTGCTTGATACTTTTGAGATGGATCCTTTGCAGGTCCCACACATTGTCAACATTTCCTTTAGTCGGTAAAGATATTTTACATCATTGTGTTTTTGTTATTCTAGCACGTATATATTGTTTTTAAATACAACACTAATGGTTTTTATTTGGCAATTGTGTATTCATAAAAAACAGTTTTTTGGACAATGAGGTTTTAGGTCTCATGGCATACCAGTGCTTAAATATACTGAATGACCTGCAGTAAAAAAACTTATACAAACACATGTACAATTTGATTTTGCCATTTAATGCAAAACTGATACCACAATTTGAGACCACATACTACATATAGATGTACATAGTGTTTCACTAGGTCTATTCTGCCAATTTACGCAGCCAACACTTGTATTGAGGGTTGAGTTCCAACCATTTTGGTGTTTTGCTCCTGTACTACAAATTTGTTTTGATACACACTGTATACTGGTAGGGGAATGATGTAGACACAAACTTACATGTACTTGCTTTGGACAAATCGTCATCAGAACTTCCGTTTGGTTTCTCAAATCTTCAGTTGAACACTGGTAAGAACGAGCAACGCAGTACAACCCTTCGTCTTCGGAACCCCCTGCTTTTTAGAGCGAATGTTACAGAGTTCTCAGGGGAAAATCGTATGCTTTCCTTATCAATGACCTGTTGAATATTTGAGTAGATAATTGAAACATGACTGGCAAAATGCGGGTGTTTTTGCGATTTAGCCAAAGGCCACTCGAGGTGTATATAGCTTCAGAGGAAAGTGTGGAAGAACTAGCCTCTCACACTAAAACAAGGTATGGTCTCTTCGCAGTATTAATAGGGTTGGGATGGGTATACTAGTCCACAGCAAGACATTAATAATGCCTCTACCCATATTTTGTGTATAAGTGTCATTGCCCAGGCCGGTCTCAAACCCCCAACCTGCAGACCTACCTGCAGACCATGAATTCAATGCTCCAGCCAACTAGGTGTTCAGATTAGGCTTTGCTTAGACGTTCTTGCATCATTCATGCATCCGAAAGAAATACGTCAGATTTCGTTAATTACTTGGATACGGATTTGAATTGTTTTCTTCGCTGGTTAGAGATAACAGCGAGCCGCGAGCGAATTATAAGCTATTATGTCATCTTGCTCACAACATCAATCCAGCTATTCATATCACAACAATATTTCACACTTGGAGTTAACTATCTGCTATCTGTGTGATATTTTACGTGAACAGATGTAAGTCACACAATTTTCAGGGAAATAGGTTTTGAGATATTCCAATTTTGATGCAAAGTTGTAGTAAAGCACACATAAAACAAATGAATAAAACAATTTAAACATGTTTAAATGCCTTACATACCTCTTCCATATCGTTTTTGGCGTTCCAAACATGGACCCGAAATGCATACTGCCGGTGTGGAAGGTAATTCTGTCCCCCGGTAAAATTGTCCGGGGGGACAGAATTACCTAGGTAAAAGTGTCCCCCTGGAGACGTTAATTCTGTCCCCCTCCAGTTTATTCTGTCCCCTCTCTAGGTAATTGTGTCCCCCAATGTTCCACACATAAGCGGTTATTTTGATGTTATTTCAATGAAAAGCCCACATGGTATTTATTATTTGGACTTCTCTTCCCTTCATCGATTTATCAAAACAAAAATACAAATACAAATAACTTTATTAATTAAATCAACCGATCTACGTTTCTGCGCGAAAGGAAAAATGGCAGTAATCAGTATTTTTAGACTTCTTGCACGCGTACAGATTCTAGATACCCAGCACGAAATAAGGCAGCACTTTTGACCACCTGTAATTTGTAGGACGCTACACATCCCACAGTCTGCCACAAATAATGCACCATGGAGGGGTGAACCTGTACTATGTGGTTGTTGCGTCTAGTGGGTGCTAGACTTGTGACGTTGCACGGGACAAATTTACCAGGGGGACACGTTTAACGTTGGACAGGGAGACAGAATTACCTGGAGGGGGACAGAAATACCTAGGTAAATGTGTCCCCCCGGACAGATTTACCGGGTCACGGCCTGGTAAGTCTGTCCGGGGGGACACATTTACCAGGGGGGACAGAATTACCTTTCACACCGGCATTGCTTGTCAAGGAGGTCACCAAATGCACCGACCTTCAGCCTCGTACTGCTTCCAGGATTAGGCGTGCCAACCAAAGTGAAATTAGTGAAATGATCGATTAGCACAAATACCTTCTTCTCCGTTACTAATGCAGGGTTGTCATCCTGCCATTGACTCGCTTGTGAGTCGTCATGACGCACCCTGGCAACTAACTTCTTATATCTTTGACTTATCAAAACAGCGTGGTGAGGAAAGGACAACACTACGCCCTCTTCAAATCTCAGACCTTCGGGGCCGCACTTGACACTCGATGAAAGCGAGACTTCTGTCGTTTTTATCGCATCATTAGGTGGTGCAGTAGGGTCTACATAGATGTAGACTTGCTGAGTCAAGCCCAGAGCTATTGCACCACGTGGGATAGTGAGGTGCACGCCATATTATTCCAGGGATAAGCTTCCACCCTTCTCGTTGAAGTAACCCATGACGATGTAGGACAACTGAAGTCTTCTAGCCAACCGCTCACTTGCAGTTAGCTCCTCCGTCAGATTGTTAGCTTCATCTAACACCAGTTGGAGATGACTCTGGCCTTGCGACCTATGTACATAATGTACATGAATTCCCTGAATGGCCTAAAATAAGTTTATAATGAATAACACAATATTCAGCTTTTTAATAAAACACACCCAGTCACCATTTGAATCAACAAATAGTCATGATTTTATATGATTTTTGCAGAGTTTATGTCATTGGTTTTATTCTTATGATTAATATTGATCTCAGAAATTGCACTGAAATGAGGTTTGCCTTTTATTAACATTTCGAAACAACGATTAATCATTTCTTTTGTGGTATCAAGTATTCCTAATACCTGAAAATATTCGTTACAGTTAGGCCTTTGCGTTGTCATTAAATTTAGGTTCTTATGATTGTCCTTCAGATGAACATTCCACAGTTGGTATACTAAAGACTCACCTTCTCATGTTGTTCCTTTTTTACAGCCGTTGTGGCGTTCTGTGTAATCTTCTGCTTCTCATGTGATGAAGTGGAAAAATCTTGTTCAGGGATTTCGATGTCTGTTACGATAATTGGAACCATATCTTTCAGTGACTGTTTGTGTTCGAGAGAAGCCTTGTGGTAAAACATTCTCCCACCTTGTGTTTCTGGGATCGTGTCTCGTCTTCTACTGGTGTTTTGTCCACTGTTGCACTCCCCTGGCATTTTGGATGTTGTTTCGGATGTTTCTTTGTCAGTGTAACCTTTCCCTCACGAATGTCTTTCAGTGTAGTCACCTTGTGATTAGATGTTGCTGCGAATCGAAGATGTTTTTTTGCTACAGGCTGAGCACACATTCTGGTCGCAATCTAGACATCTATGTGTTGCCTCATTGGCTTCCTCACAAATACCACACAAAATACCAGCATCACCCAAGCTCACTACCTTCTCCTGAAGTTCAATCTCATCAACCAAACCGATTAGATGGAAGTTGGTTTTCAGACCCTGCACCCCTCCGTACAGCCCTGGTGATTCGTGCTGTAGTATTTTAGCAGACATTGCTCACAGAAACTGTGCAGGCATTCTAGCATCTTTAGCTGTTGATATCTCCCTTGACATATGCAGCACTCAAGATGATGTCTGTAGATCGTCTCTAGAGCTGAATTTATTTTAGAAGAATTTTAGAAGAAACTTGCATCTTATCTTGAAAGCCATGCAAGTTGTTTTCATACATTATGTAAAATTGTGAGAAATATTTGCTTCGAGGTCATGTATCATGCACCTTTGATTTGTTCTGCTAGTGTTAGAGTCCAAATGGAAAGGCAGTCATTATTAAATTGAGAAATCACATCGTTTGGTAAAATTATTTGAGCACAATCGGTGTGTTACTGTAGATGCAGGGGGAGGCTTAGACCCGTGAACGTGTATACCTATACACCGCCACGCTTTGATGGATTTCAAACACTATCTATTTTCTGATAAAAAAACCCACTGTGTCCTTTGCATCAAAAATGTCTTTCCATTTTACTTTTACTCACTGTACATGTAAGTGGTACAAAATGCTCTTCTACACCAAAAGCCGCAAAAATAGCACCTTTCGTTCCCCCAGAAAAATTGATGAAAAAAGGTAGTGTCTGATACGAAATTGTTGCCTTTTCCACGTAAAGGATTCAGGGCACCGTGCGAAGATTTTCCGGCAATAGTGGCAAACACCTGTCCCAAGCTATCCGCGATTTCCATCCTCGAACTCATCCGCGAACTCATCCTCGAACTCCTGAAATATAAAACACATGCATCAAAAGGAGGTCCAAAAAGACACCGTCTGCGCGAGAACCACGCAAGGCGCGAGAACCACGCAAGCTGCCCAATTATCAATCTTGCGATTTCATTGAACGAAATTCAAAATAAATAAACATAAAAGGCAATTTTGTATTCTACACAATTTTAACACATATTTTAAAGATATTTATATTCAACAAAAAGATCACTTCGACATTTACTTCATCACCAAACCCAGCTTCAAAATCTACAGTTTGTGAATAGAACATGCTTGAAATTTAAAGACATCTTTAAAAAAATTCTCCCTCCCAAAATCTTCAAAGTTGATTTTTTTATTGCAGAATCTAAAAGATCATGCTACAGGGCACACTTAATTTTGGATAAGGCTAAAATCGGTCCACTAATAGTGTCCATCCTCGACAACTCAAAATTACACTTTTCTCCATAGACTTTGTGCACAAAGTTTAAAGACGTCTTTAAAAAAAATTCTCCCTCCCAAAATCTTCAAAGTAGATTTTTTTTTATTGCAGAATCTCAATTATCATGCTACAGGGCACACCTAATTTTGGATAAGGCTGGATCGGTCCACTAATAATGTCCATCCTCGACAACTCAAAAATTACACTGTTCTCCGTATACTTTGTGCACAAAGTTTAAAGACGTCTTTAAAAAAATTCTCCCTCCTAAAATCTTAAAAGTAGATTTTTTTAATCCAGAATCTAAAATATCATGCTACAGAGCACACCTAATTTTGGATAATGCTGAATCGGTCCACAAATAATGCCAATCCTCGACAACTCAAAATTACACTTTTGTATCTTTTGTATTTGTTTCATCAAATTTCTTGGGAACGGAAGGTGCTATTTTTGCGGCTTTTAAAGTAAAAAGAGCAATGTGTATCACTTTGCAGCTTAAAATTCTTCCCATTTTACTGTTAAGGACATAGCATTTTGTATAAGAAAATAGGTAGTGTTTGCAATCCATTAAGCCTGGCGGTGTATACACGTTTACGGGTCTAGGGGAGGCCAGTAATTGCGACAAGTTGTACGGGGCCAGCTTCGTCCCAAAATGTTCAGATGTGCAATAAACTAAGCACAGCTACACACTATCAAAAGCATTAAATATTAATGTGTTTAAAACCTAGTAAAGTGCCGTCCAGATAATTATGCAAGCACAATGAAAATAAGCACTTGGTGCCTCGTAGTTTTTTCAGCATTTTTGCACTGAATGATTAACCTGCATTAGGCCTAATTGTCCATTGATTATGAAAACAAAAACAGCGTCAGGTTGCAAAATTATTTTCCATTTCCCAATGACCGATAATAAAATCTTTGCTTATGTAACCTGGAAAAATGGCACACTAGATCACTTGAATACAAATACTGTTGGAGGAGCATACAAATATAAACTTAACACTGGTTCAGAAGGATTGAGGCGCGAAATGTTTAAATAAGTAAGGAAAAAAACAACTAATTCTTCCTTATGTGCGAAAAGAATTTATTAATAAGCGACAACTTAAAAAAAAACCTCAAAATCAGTAGTTCAGTCTAATTTAAACGAAAAATTCAAATGAAGTGAAATGATTTAGAACAATAAACAAACTTTCTTCAGCCTTGCGGTATAGTATATTTCGGAAAAAAATAACTAATGTAGTGTATTAACCCCAAATGAAACTCAGGAAGAATCAACACAAAATTATAAAATGTAAAAACCAGAACTCTGAGCCAAAGCCAGAAAAGATCAAACAAAACTTAAAACCAAACCCTAAAATTAGAACCAACACGGCACTAAAAGCGAATCACTTTGCAACACAATTAAACAAGCATCCTGTAAATAAAAAACAAAATAACACTATTAAAAATAGGCAAACAAAAAAATACAAATGCAGAAATCTTTACATATTTAAGCTACAATAAAGAATACTGACTGAGGCAAGACAGCAAACTACTTAAGATAAAAGCAAACATTAATATTCAAGATGCATCCACCACATGGCACCATACACTGTTAAACCAGGTCATTCCTCTGTGGTTAAACAACCCAACTTTCTTGTGAATATTTAATCAGCCACATGTGTCTATCACCAAGGTCAAACAGTGTACAGTAACAACCAGCCACCCAGGCTGCAACCTGTTAGAGTACATTACCAACACACTCTCGTAAAAGTTGGTACCTTAATCCTGTCTTAACTTATTCTTCATATTGGGGCCTGTGGTTTACAGACTGGCAGTTTTATGTGCGGTCAGGGAATTTCAGTCTGTCAACAGCGGCCGGGTCAGTGGAAGGTCAACTTCATGGTCAAAAGGCCAGGAGAAAATGCCAGGTCAACCTTACTATAGCTAGCATAGTGAACTGTACATGTACATGTACATAGTACAGTATATTATGTCATATTTTTGACCATTGCATTTTTTTTTTGCTAAAGAAGGAATTTTTGTAATATTTGGATAGATTTTACTTTCCTAAGCGAGAAATCCATTGGTTCCATTTTTTTCCATCTACTATATGGCGGCCATCTTGGATTTCAAAATGGCCACCATTTTAGACCTAATTTGTTACATAACTTTGGGCCTGATTATCATATGATGTCCATTTTTGTGGCAAATCCATGTTTTTGATACCAAGGAATCAAAGTAAATAATTGTTTATGCTGTAGTCCAAATGGATGGCAGCCATCTTCGATTTTTCCAAAATGGCCGCCATTTTTAGAACTACATGTAATTTGCTTTATTATTTAGACTCGATCGTTGTATCCATGAACAATATACTGAACAAAGTGAATTGTAAGGAAATTATTATATTTATATTTATATTATATCTTATATCATATATATTTCCACACTTTGTTTTTAGGAAAGGCAAAAACATTACCATTCTGAACTTGTAAGATTGATGGCACTTCTTAGCATCCATTCTAATCGAGTTGTCAACAGATGGCGCTGTTTTATTACAGTTATTGCATGGCTATTGGATACAAGTTTGCAAATTGCAGTTGCCTGACTGCACGCTATACACAAATCTTAAAGAAGCAAGTTTATAGCACATTATAAACATGTTTTTATTTCCACATTTGAATTATAAATGGTTTATTTAATCTTTAATTAAAGGTAAAACTGTATGGACTAAAAAACATGAATGATCACGTTAGCCTATGCCTAGAACTAGGTAAAGCACACTGTAAATTAATGTAGTCTTTTGCACAACTGGATTTTGTTTTTAATTGTAGTGTTCACTGTTCTCTATGAATTATTTTATCTGGAATCTTGATTATAAATTGATTATAAAGTACGGAGGCCTACAGTGTCCATTTACTTGATGATTATAGTATCCAACGTTCTCTATGATTTTGTTTATTTTTTTATTTGGATTTTTTTTAAATATACTTATAGGCCTAAAGAACTTCAAGTATTAGTTCCGATCAGCAGCAGGAGGCTTTATACTAGCCAATAGCTATATAAAGGTAGGATACACCATCGGTAATTGTTTGAATTATCATGAATGGGTGGATTTTTTTTTATAGTAAATATCTTTTAACTGACATGTCTGAAGCTTTACAATCACATATGCTGAGAAAAGCTAGAAAAACGACGTTCGTTTTCAATCACCGTTAAGCAGTGGTTCTTATGTTGTTCTTGTTTTGTTTTGCAGTCGTGAAATATTTTTTTTCAATTCAATTTTTTTGAAAAATTACTTGATATCTAGCGCAATCATTTTGCTGGATGCCTAGAATCATTATTTACTTTAAATAATTAAGATATTTCTTAATATTTTGGTAGTAAAGATTTTCAATATCTGCAAACGGTTCTATCTGCAAAAGTTACTATAATGTACTTTGTTTATATTATAGTTTATATTCCATGGAGCATTCCACACAGTTTTATGATAGATGTAAGGCCTACCAGACCTACATTCTGCATGATGTCCACATGACCATAGTGAGGTATGAACATAATTAATGAAGTCTTTTGTTTTTATTTGCAGTATCCACCGCTCCTTGTGATTATTTTGTTTATTTGGGATCGTCTTGAAATACTTAAACCCTTAAAAAAATATTTTAGTATAATGTAAGGAGGCCTATTGTGTCAATTTACTTCATGTTATGTTGACACAAATAAACTATATATGAATCATACATGTATTTAGGCATGAGATTTTGCAGACCTTTATCTGAAATAAAACTTGTTTAATCTTAGAGAAATGAATTGTTTATATAGAAACATATGCATTTTACAGACATTTCATCAATTTTTCAAACTTTTCTTGTAATGGACAATATGTGAAAGTAGTAATGTTAAAATTTGGCTCTTTTTCAGATGGCATTCAACACAGAACCACCATCAAAGAGGCCATCTACAGACTTCCGTTTATGTTAAGTGCACACCTTGTGAATACGCACTACAGATCATTTAAGGTATCTGCATTTGAAACAATTCTCAGCTGTGTACAAAAAAAGCAGACTACGGAAGCCCTGAATTTCTACGCATCGAGAAGCGACTCCATGGAGTCACAGAAGATGATTTAAGAGCTAAAGGTGCTTCGTGGCACAGAGACTGCTACAAGAAAGCTGTAAATCACCTAGATCGAGAAGAAAAAAGAAGCAAGTTGGCATTCGATTCGCATGACACATCTATAAAACACATCGACGACCAGGAAGGCCTTGTTCTTCAAGTAGATGTACATCACCAAGCAATATAGAGTCTCCCAAGCTCACACGTTCAAGGACTCCAGTGTTTGACAAAAGCAAATGTTTCTTTTGTCAACCAACAACTGGAAGTGAGGAAGATTCGGAGCTAGATCCACCCGAAAACCTTCATAAATGTGTCACCACTTCCATGGGTAAAAAGATCCAAAACATCGTAAGCAACAGCGATAACACGATATGGGAGGTAAGGCTGGAAGATGTACTCTCATCCGGTGATCTACTTCCACACGATATTATGTATCATCATTCATGCTTCACAAGAAACGGGGAAAGATATATTCAACGCCCTTGCCGTAAAGCAAAGTCCATCAAAACAACATCACCAATACTGGTAGCAGAGCCCACAGAAATCACTGCTTTGATTGCTGCAGAAGTGGAATTGTTCGCTAGTGTGCAAGACAGCATTGACAAGGGACAGTTTGTGGATGTTTCTGAACTGCAGAAATAAAATACTCCGACACACTGCAGAGATTTGGAATCACCGATTCTCTGATAGGGCGTGAAACCTTGAAGGAGAAAATTCAGAAGAATGTCCTGAATGTTGTAATAACCCTATCATACGGAAATAAGCCATCAGGGAAAGCTGCAAAAAATGCTGCAGCTGATGCTCAGGATGTACTTGCAGATCTTCAGTGCCTGTTTCAAGCTGCTAAAAAAGCTTCGATCTGCTATAAAGACACAACTAAGTGCTGACCCTTGGACATTCACAGGTTCTCTGAAGAACAGTACTGGACAGGGTATTCCCCAAGAGTTGTTGTTCTTCATCCTTTGGGTCTTGCAAGGCACAAGAATAACAAACCAGGAACAACGTGCTTCAGACCTTGTGAAATCTACCAATCTTCTATGCCAGCAGATAATTCACAACTTCAAGTCTGATCGGCAAGTGACTTACACTCAAGTAGCACCGAAAGCTGCCTTCCGTCAGATACATGAGACACCACCAGCTGTTGGACTTTCAGTTCACAGTTATCACATGCATCGCAGCAAAAATGATGTTGACATCTTGAGCGCAGCTACAGTTGGTATCCCATATCAACGTGTGAACGCGATCACTACACAGATGGCAAACAATGCTGTTGCAACCTCGAACAAATACAACGGTGTCTTCGTCCCCCCTGCAGCCTGCAAAGGCATCCCTATCAGAGGCTCCAGTGATAACATCGACTTCAAGGTTGACACACCAGATGGCCGTGACACTTTTCATGGCACTGCTGTGTCCGTTTACCAACGTGTACATGGGCGGATACAGGGGGGGTCCAAGGGGTCCGGACCCCCCCTTTTTTCTTGAGTGAAAAAAAAAAAAAAACGAAAAAAACGAAAAAATAAATAAATGTATTTCACCTAACAAGCAACGTACATACATGTACACACACACGCACGTTTGTTTATGGTGTAAATCGAGGAGTTTCCTTTGTTCCTCTCGAAAATTTCCTTTGTTTGTACTCTAACGTTTTTCGACGGCTCTCATTGGTTTTGTACACGAATCTCAATCGAGGTCGTCCTCGATTCTAACCCTAACCCCAATTCACCTTCGTGTCGCCAGGTATGTGTCCTCGATTTACACCATAAACAGACGCATAGATACGTGTATTATTCTCAAACCACACACACAAAATAACAACCATATAGACTATGATTTGACTTTTTTGGCTTAGTTTTTCGAGCCGCTAGTTTGTTTATTCCTTCTTATTGCATTTCAGGCAATTACATATTTTAATTTTTTAAACGCTTTCATAAGCTTGAACGGGGCAGGCTTGCCCCAAATGCCATGCTTGGCTCACCACTGGGCCCATTTACTTGGCAGACTTGCCAATAAAAACACTGGAATTTCACCGTTTGAAGTGACGGTTGAGTAGCCCCAGCAGAACGAGTGCAATAGGCGCTAACCACAGTGTTTATATATTTGTCACGTGACCTAAATTTAAGCTAAATTTATGTAAATTACTAAACACTAAATTGGAACAAACACGCCGCTTTTTCCACCGTTTGTAGAGACGGTCGGAATAAACCCCGCTAGCACAAGCGGGCGTTTGGCGTGTAGTTTTTTAAAAGATTAAACACAACTTGTAACATTTTATTTTAACATACAACTTTAAATTAAACTTACTTAATAACTATTAGGGCTTGTAATTTGTTTATTATTTTAAATTGAGTCACTGCCGGTCGCTCCCAGCCAAATCCTGCCTATGTTAAGTATGCCTAAGGTTTATGACCAATTAACCGTTACCTCATTTTACACGTAGTGTGAGTCAGTGTGCGCTGTTTTTAAATCCAAACTTCCAATACCGGTATCCATAATATACTCCTCTGGTCAAAATTTATTTCAAGTTATCATTCCAGCTAAAAATGGTAAATATTAGATTTTTTTAAAAAATGGTATAAAAATCAGGCTTCATATTGCCACAACATTAACAAAAAATAGGTAGAAATTGGCCTCAGATTGCGCCAGAGAGCACCTAATAAACCAAAAAAATTCAGGGCCCTTAAGCGGGCCCTGAACCCCGGCCGCAGGGACTTCGCGCTACGCGCTCGTGATGTGCGCTTCGCGTACATGCTTCCCAGTTACATGTACTCAAATTGTTACACACCCACATTTTTTTTTACACACCCAATTCACAAAATCCTGCCTAAGACCTTGGGTGGACCCCCCCTTTAAAAAAATCCTGGATCCGCCCATGGTGTACCACATGATTTCACACGCGACACTGTTAGAGAGCCACTTACGTTGACTGGCGAGTTTACAGACTCCCTAAAGGATGTTCCCTCAACAGTGGTCAAGCTCAAAGCCTGCAAAATCACTGGAAGTCCTAGACCATCGACAAGCCCTCGTTATGAGCAATACCAACTTGGTACTCATAAACAGAAAGTAGAATGTGCGCAACAGCTAGACCTGTTATGGCTTTTGTTTCGGAGCTACAAGCGCCAAAAATGAGATGCTTAATTGTTTCTCATCACCAACCAATAAATCGTCTGATTGTATCTCTCAAGTAAATGTTGATGACAAGACACGTAGTTCTGAGAATGCTGATGAGAACTCACTTGCGCAGAATGACCTCGAACAAAAAGAAACCCAGGTGAACCAACAACCTGTTCTAGTATGGCGCGCATACAACTCACAGATTTCTGAAGTGGACTCAGCTAATTGCCAACAAGACAGCATTCACACCTTGCCAATAATTAACAATCCAGCCCATGATTGGTCAACACTTGTCACCGTGCTAGAGAACCTTCACAAACTCGATTGCATCGCATGCCCAGACAACCCTGATCCTGTCATGGTTACACTAGATATGGATCTTTACAAGAGAGCAATGAAGCTTGAACATCTCAGTAACCAGTACAAGGGAAAGTGGTGGCTGCTGCCTGGCACTTTTCACACCAGTCTCTGTGCAATCAGGTGCCTGGGAAAGACGGTTGAACACAGTGATTTAGACCAAGCCTGGGTTGCTTCTGATCTGTACAGTCAGGTAACACTCAATCAAATCATATCCGGCAGTCATTACAATCGTGCTATTGATGCCCATGAGGTGACACTCCAAGTATTGTTTGATCTTTGGATTGAAACATTCTTTCAAGAGAAACCTGCAGTTCGGGAAGCTCTGGGTATGACAGCATACAGAATGGCTGAGGCACAGAGACTTGAAGATGCTGAACAAAATAAGACCAACATTCAAGAGGCCCACCAAGAAATGTTGGTTACCATTGAAAGCATGAATCTAGAGAAACAACTGATCGACTTTGATAAGAGACACGAGTCCTCTTCGATGTTCAAGTGGGTCCGGATGTACATGCGCCAGGTACAAATGCTGCTCAGCTTCCATCGCTCCATCAAGGAACCGCAGTTTAAATTGTACTTGGCATCACTGGAAGATCTATGTACATATTTCTTTGCATATAATAGACATGACTATGCCCAGAACATCCTAGAATTCGTAGCACGTCATATGCAGTCAAGAAAGATAATCCCGGTATTTGGAGAAGACTCATGGCTGGAGAATTTGCAGTGACAAAAAACAGCACCCCATTCACCAGCATTGGAGTGGATCAAGCACAGGAGCAAGAAAACAAGGTCCTTAATGGTGATGGAGGCTTGCAAGGAATCACAAACAAATCAGCCACACTCCTGAAGTATTGCCTGTCTGCCCCTGAACTTGGACGGCTGTCTCAAGAAACTGAAGAGATGTTCAACATATTACATAAATCACCTGCACGCGGTCGGGACCACCATCATTTATCATCGACGAGAACTTCCCGCCAGGAGAAAGCCATCATGGCTTTGAAAAAAACCATAAAGCCCCACAAGCTTGTTAGCGATGGAGAAGATCATCTCTACAATTTCATGACAAAGCAGGTTCTGAAGAAGGAAGCACAGTCAAGTATTTTAAACTTAGAGGTGCGCGGACAAGAAGCAAAGTTGTCATTTGTTGAGCAGAGAATACGTGGTGAAGTTAACTTGTGGGAACGTTTGCCAAAACTGAAGTTCTTAAACTGGAATGACCTCTGCAAGAAGATCAAACTCCAAGGTAAAACTACAGAATTTCAACTGAAGTCTACTACTACCCTTTTCTCAAGGCTTTTGGTCATTGCCCAGTCTGAGCGGTCCTTTGATCTGCAGGATACAATCACTGCATATGAATTCAACAGCATTAATCCTATGCTTTTGAAGCCAGATGGGGATATTTTGCCTTGTAAAAACAAAAGCGAACTCATCCATGCTTTTGAAGAAATGGTAGGTGATGATGTACTTGTCAACCTGTCTGTAAATTCCCCTGGCAGCTGCAAAAGAATTATCATCATAGACGGAATGGCTGTTGTACAAGCGCTGATGCATGCTGGCAAGTTTAACACTTGCAAGGATTTGGGCGAAGGTATGGTTAAATATGTTGATGCTGAACTGAAGAAGTACACAGCAGGGAGAGTGGTCTTTGACAACTACAACAAACAGATTTCAATAAAGGATGATATCAGATATCCGTCTACTTTCTGCACAAACCTAATCGTTGATGCAAAATTCATGGCAAGCAAGAACACAAAAGATGGGCTGACATTATTTCTTGCTGACAAGCTAGTCCAATTCTGCAAGAAGCCCATTGTTACTGCAACACGGAAGAGTGTCCTAGCTAATTCCACGGAACACCGTGCAACCACCGATGTTAGTACACATGAGGAGGCAGATACCCTCATGATGTTGCATGTCCTTGAAATTGTTCATGCAGATCCTGGAACTGAAGTGGACTTCTTTACCCAGGACACTGACTGGTGGGTTCTCATATTGCGCAGACTCCCTGAACTGGGTCCTAACACCGGGATTGTCACAGGTACAAGTGCAAAACGCAGACGGGTACAACTCAACCGTATATATGATACACTTGGTCCACAAGTAGCTGCAGCTTTACCAGGCTTTCATGCAATAACTGGATCAGACACCACTGGAAAAATTCGAGGAATTGGGAAGAAAAGTGCTCTTGCCACTCTAATGAAAGCTCCATCACATGTTGTTTCAGCTCTCTCTAAGCTTGGCCAGGATGAAACACCATCACCTGGTGTCATTGCAGGCTGCGAAGAATATTTGTGCATGCTTGTAAACACAAAGGAAGTCTCTGCAGAAGAGCCTGCCACACTTAGATGGAAGAAATTCAGTAAACTCACCGCAAAACAAAGCGTCAACAGATTGCCACCTACAGCTGGTGCTTGGCTACAGCACATTCTTAGAGCACACATGCAAGCTTGTATCTGGGAACAAGACAGTATCTTGGATCCAACAATACCGGACCCTTGTAAACTTGGCTGGAGTAGGAGTGACGGTAGACTCATGCCTTGCACCCGAGGCAGTTGTGGAACTCCTAAAGTGCAACTGTAGCGTTAGTCACTGCTCAACAGGATGATGCACTTGTAAGCAGAACAAGCTAGCCTGCACAAAGCTCTGCAGATGAGAACTGTTGCAACACACACCCACCCACTGTGAGGGAAGAGAGTGAAGATGAAATATAGGGTTCGTGCTTCAATTTAAGAATGGCGTGTCCCGATAATGTTAGACAATTTTTGTGGGTTCCTTGGTGTCAAAAACATGGGGTTTGCCACCGTCGTCGTGGACTTTACGACATTTAGGTGCAACTTCCTTTATGTATATCATTTACTTTTGCTGTAATTTTTCAGAAATGGATGGATTTCGGGGTAAGTTATTGTATATCAAATAATTGTTACACTGACTGACCTGGCTGACATGTTCTTGTAGTCGGGTACCCTGACCCCCAATTAAGATGAAACAGCACAATATATAGATGTTGGGGAATTGTAGGGTCAGATAATCAGTTGTACCCATTCACAGGCGTGTAATCGATTGGGAAAAAATGTGGGAAAACTAAATATGAAAAATTGAGAGCAGTAATTAAAAAACAGTTACCGGTACTGGTATATCTAATTGGTATATCCAATTTTAAATTAAATCCAAGATGGCAGCTATTTGAAATATTCAAGATGGCTGCCTTCCATTGGGCATACTTCTTTAACAATGTATTATTTATACTTCTTGGTATCGTATTTATGGGGTTTGACACCAAAATGAACTCGATACGACGTTCGAGTCCAAATTTATTAGACAATTTATGTCCAAAAACGGCGGCCATTTTGACAAATCCAAGATGGCTGCCATCTATTTGGACGACACCATAATCAATTATTTACTTTGGTTCCTTAGTATCAAAAACATGGGGTTTGTCACCAATATGGACTTCATATGATAATCAGGACCAAAGTTATGTTACAAATTAGGTCCAAAATGGCAGCCATTTTGAAATCCAAGATGGCCGCCACATAGTAGATGGAAAAAAATGGAACCAATGGATTTCTCACTTAGCAAGGTAAAATCTATCCAAATATTACAAAAATTCCTTCTTTAGCCAACAAAAATGCAAAATACATAACAGCCTACACTATACAGTCACAAACACACTATGGAATTTGGCACAGGACAAAATAATGACTGAACTATAGGATTTTATACTGAAAGCAATAATCTAATACTATGAACCAAAAAGTGGTAATAATGGTAATGGTAATAATGGATGCATTATTGCATAATTGTAGTCAGTAGATACATTTTGCAATATTGTGTTCTCATAATATGGGACAATGTTTTGTTGTGAAGGTATAGAGAAAAAGGCAATACTTAGCAGCTACACATACAATTCTAGTGTTTTCAAACCCTCACCAATATCGATTTGCAGTGAAGTATGTCTGCTCATATATGGTGAGGAAATTGTAAATAAAAAAGGAAAACTTCTCGAAAACGTGACATGATAAAGTTCTTAGGAAGATTTCAAACGAAACTAAAACGATTGAAGTTGGGATAGAGTCGAGTCCGTTGTATCATCAACAATTATATAACTGACATATAGATCGTTGTTATTGATTGGTGGACAAACTAGTGGGTCTATAGTGTATGCATGCATGAATTAATAAATGGACTAAATATTAATAAGACGAGGTAAGATGAATAATCAAACATTTTGTTATAAACACTAAAATCATTTTCTACAAATCTCGCATCTCTTTTTACCTGGCCCTACCGTGCATATACCGTTTATACAATGTACATGCACTTAAAACTCGCATCATCTTTCTATAAATCTCGCATCCTTTTTTCTATAAATCTCGCATCCCTTTTTTTACCTGGTCCTACCGGGCTCTACCGTGCATATATACAATGTATATGCACTTAAAACTCGCATCCCTTTTCTATAAATCTCGCATCCCTTGTGTTTGCCTTGCCCGACCGTGCCTATAATGTACATGCACTTACAACTCGCATCCCGTTTCTACAAATTTCGCAACTCTTTTTTTACCTGGTCCTACCGTGCCTCTATATACAACGTATATGCACTTACAACTCGCATATCTTTTTTTGGCCTGGCCCTACCGTGCCTATATATATGCACTTACAACTCACATCCCTTTTATACAAATCTCGCATCCCTTTTTACCTGGTCCTACAGGGCTCTATCGTGCCTCTATATACAATGTATATGCACTTAAAACTCGCATCCCTTTTATACAAATCTCGCATCCCTTTTTTTACCTGATCCTATACAGGGCTCTATCGTGCCTCTATATACAATGTATATGCAATTAAAACTCGCATCTCTTTTCTACAAATTTCGCATTCCTTTTTTGTTACGTGACATAAAGTTCTTAGGAAGATTTCAAAGGAAACTAAAACAATTAAAGTTGGGATCGAGTCGAGTCCGTTGTATCATCAAAAATTATATAACTGACATACAGGTCCTTGTTATTGATTGGTGAAACTCACACCACGTGACATTCATTATTACACATGTACAATAAGTAAAGACAAAACTGCAGAACAAGAGCGAACAGCTAAACAAACACTGTAATAATGCGGACGGAAGTCATGGCAACTGTATCTTTATCGGTCAATATAGTTATATTATTTTACACCGCAAAACTTAGTGCTATACACAATGTTGGCCTTATGTGCATGTTGGGGACAATTAAACCATTCATACTCAATCTTGTTTGTATCCATCTTCATATTTATTGCCACTGAATGAATGTGAACATAAAAGATTAAGACAACAATTTCAACAAACAGTTGAAACGAAGTGGTGGGCCTCTCCAAGCTTTTAGTGGAGATGCCAATGCTTTGCAACATTTACAAAAAAACCAACTATTTATGTCAGGGGACGCATATTACAAGTATTAGACACCAACTAGTTCAGTTAACCTACACATGAAGTAACGTTTAAATTTTTTTGAGAACACGATTGCGGCCTTTAGTCTAGAAAAAATAAATAGTCGTTTAATGTTTGTTTCATTACGAAGCAGCTACGTACGAGTTGAGCCACCTGTTGTTTTGAAAACAGATTGACTATATGGTCTACCCAATCTTTTGACCTGAATTAATAGACAGATTCCATTTTGAAATTAAAGTGTTTGTATGAGTTTAGCTATATACGCATCTGATATCGATATGTAACCATTTGTTTGTTATTCATTTTGAATTACATGTGTATACCTCATTTAAAGGTAGGATACACCATTGGTAATTGCTTGAATTGCCATGAATGGGTGGATTTGGGTGGTTGTATTTTATAGTAAATATCGTTTAACTGACCTATCCAATGTGCCAAGATGGCTCGAGCACTCTGTATTCATCATGTGGAGGGTTCCTGCCCGTCTTCTCCTGGTGGGCGCGCAGGCGCGTGTGGCAATTTATTACGGATTCAGACAGCCAGTAACACAAGTCCTCACATTTAGCGGTCTAATAATCAAATCCGGCAGTAAATTATATTTTAGGCAAATTGCTTTGTTGTCATAGCGCTCGCGAATTTCCCGAGGCTAGATTTTCCTGACCGAATTTTAACATCGGTAGATGGAAGCAAATTTGTGGTTGCATGTGGTTGCCTCTTTGGCAATGGGCATTTTGTTGCCCTGTATTGGTGGGCCTGGTGTTGCCCAGGGGTTTGGTGTTCCCCTTGACCGGTCGGGCCTGGTGTTGCCCATTAAAATGGTCGGGCCTGGTGTTGCCCGGGGGCCTGGGTGGCCCGAATTGTGGAATTGTTTATTTGTTGAATTGTTTACTTTTTGCTACCGGTATGCCCTTTCACTGGTATCCGGAATAAAACATACTGCCATTTTCGAGACTGTGGCATCACTCAATAACTTGTCTCCTTTGTTGTTTATTTGAGTCGAAGTATAAGGAGCTGGTAGTATGATTATTGAACGTCGAACGAGGAACTACGTGCAAACAGCTTCGTACAGTATACGTTCAGATTTTGACCTTTTCTATCTGTTACCACACAAAATCACTCCATTTCGAATGCAGAATACTATGGAACTATTGAAAAATATTCAAATAAAATTAACCACCAGGGAGATAAATGTCCATTCTTAATTGTGTTCTTTTCTTTTCGACTTTTGTTTTATTTTTAACTCAACAAAATACACAAAACAAATTATATAATTGTTATTATTTAATCTGCACAAACTAAGTTTGAAGAATTTTCAATTTGAGATACAAACTTGTGCACATTATTTATACTGGCAAAGGCTATTTTTTTCGCATAATTGATTCTGAATAAATACTTCGGGGTAGGCACCCGATGCTTAAATCTACAGTTAAAAATAATAACAAAATAATGCAAAGATTCAAAATAAAATCAGGATGATCAATATTGTATCCAAAACAATAGATTTATAACATAATTATGTTTAAACGCACATGAGCATGGCTTTCCCACCAGTTTTTAAATTAAATCCATTCCTTTTAACTTGTTCACAGTAAAACAAAATATGCTTCATTGTTTGAATACGAATTCTTAAACCCTAACTCCCTACCCTATTTTTGTTACACATAACCTGATTCCTGAAAAATCCTGCAATTCCAAAGTGTTAAAACTCCATGTAACCTGAATTCTGCATGCGAAATCCTACATTATTTGTTACTGGTGACCACTGCCTGAATCCTGCAAAATCCTGCAATGAGTTGGTTTATCATTGAAATAAAAGCACCCAAACATGGAACAAACAGGTGCTAAGTGCACGTATTACAACAAGGGTCTGCAGTCACTCTGCACACATGACTCTTGGTTTGTTAACGTCTCATATCCTTGTCACATAACTTACACCTTGACTGAAGCTCTATGGAGCATGTGCATAGAGCACGAGCAGTGTGAAAGTACAAAGTAACAAATAACCTGAATCCTTCAAAATTCTTATTTGGATAAATACCCAAGTAACCTTAATCCTGCCAAATCATTCAGCATCAGTTTAGGCCTTATGACCTGGATCCTGCTTTATCCTCCAGTGGCAAAAACTCCCAAAGCCCTCAAGTCCTTCGATGCATTAACTTCCAAGTGACCTTAGTGACTCTCCCTGCAAAGTCCTGCATTTTGCAAGGAGGATTCTGGAGGATTTTGGAAGGTTAGGGTTAATGACAAATGTTAGACTTTTCCAAAGGAAAATAATTGTGGATGATGATTCTTCCTCTTTTTGTTCAAATCTTTCAGAAACAATGAAGCATATTTTGTTTGAGTGTGAACAAGTTAAAAGGAATGGATTTAATTTAAAAACTGGTGGGAAAGCCATGCTCATGTTCGTTTAAATATAATTATGTTATAAATCTATTGTTTTTGGATACAATATTGATCATCCTGATTTTATTTTGAATTTTTGCATTATTTTGTTATTATTTTTAACTGTAGATTTAAGCATCGGGTGCCTACCCTGAAGTATTTATTCAGAATCAATTATGTGAAAAAAGATAGCCTTTGCCAGTATAAATACTGTGCATAAGTTTGTATCTCAAATTGAAAATTCTTCAAACTTAGTTTGTGCAGCTTAAATAATAACAATTATATAATTTGTTTTGTGTATTTTGTTGAGTTAAAAATAAAACAAAAGTCGAAAAAAAAGAAAACAATTAAGAATGGACATTTCTCAATCTGGTGGTTAATTTTATTTGAATATTTTTCAATAGTTCAATAGTATTCTGCATTCGAAATGAAGAGATTGTGTGTAGTAACAGATAGAAAAGGTCAAAATCTGAACGTATACTGTACGAAGCTGTTTGCACGTTCCTCGTTCGACGTTCAATATTCATACTACCAGCTCCTTATTCGACATTCAAATGCCAAACACACGTTCGAATGTTGAAAAAAATGTGCGATAAAATGTGCGATGTCGCAGAAATCGGCGCAGAAATGTGCGATAAAATCTGCAATATTGCAGAAATCGGCGCAGAAATGTGCGATAAAATCTGCAATATCGCAGATTTCTGCGCAGAAATGTGCGATAAAATCTGCAATATCGCAGAAATCGGCGCAGAAATGTGCTTTAAAATGTGCAATATCGCAGAAATTGGCGCAGAAATGTGCGATAAAATGTGCAATATCGCAGATTTCGGTGCAAAAATGTACGATAAAATCTGCAATATCGCAGAAATGTGCGCAGAAATGTGGGATGTGCGATGTCCCTCCAGAGCCACCCTAGGTGTGGTTTGTCTGGTGACAAAAACTTCCTTTCATTTAATTGCTTCAGATACAGTCTGGGTAGTGGGCCGTGCCGAAGTCGGTTTGAGCTACCGGTCAATATCCCCTGGAAAGGCAAAGGTGGGGCCGGCGTGGGAGACGCTTATGACCTTCGGGATGAGTTGGGTCGGGAACTATATGATTATCCGGCTTACATGATTCTCCATCTAGGCACTAACGACCTCATTAGAGTTGACGAGTATGCCCTGCGTCAACAAATCGCAGTCATGCTTAGGGATTGTTTACAATGGTGTCCAACGATGACAATAATTGTCTGGTCCGACATTCTCCCGCGCGTTTTCTATGCTGGGGCTCACTCTCAACCTGCATTAGAGCGCAAACGTCGCACAATCAATAGGTGGGCGCGAGCACAATGTGCCAAGATGGCTCAAGCCCTTTGTATTCATCATGTGGAGGGTTCCTGCCCGTCTTCTCCTGGTGGGCGCGCAGGCGCGTGTGGCAATTTATTACGGATTCAGACAGCCAGTAACACAATTCCTCACATTTAGCGGTCTAATAATAAAATCCGGCAGTACATTATATTGTAGGCAAATTGCTTTGTTGTCATGGCGCTCGCGAATTTCCCGAGGCGAGATTTTTCTGACCGAATTTAACATCGGTAGATGGAAGCAAATTTGTGGTTGCATGTGGTTGCCTCTTTGGCAATGGGGATTTTGTTGCCCTGTATTGGTGGGCCTGGTGTTGCCCAGGGGTTTGGTGTTCCCCTTGACCGGTCGGGCCTGGTGTTGCCCATTATAATGGTCGGGCCTGGTGTTGCCCGGGGGCCTGGGTGGCCCAAATTGTGGAATTGTTTATTTGTTGAATTGCTTCCTTTTTGCTACCGGTATGCCCTTTCACTGGTATCCGGAATAAAACATACTGCCATTTTCGAGGCTGTGGCATCACTCAATAACTTGTCTCCTTTGTGGTTTATTTGAGTCGAAGTATAAAACAGTGTTAATGGCCAAATAATGTTAAGTTTAAATTCAATACATAAAGCTTACAAGTCTAAAGTTGCACTCTATGTGTACACGCCCCCCCCCCCCCCCCCCCCATCCCCCGCTACTAAACAAAATACAATTTATAAAAAAAAGGTTTGCAAGTGATTTGTATTTTAAATGAACGTACCAAGTTGAGTGCAATTTTCATTTCTATATAATGAATGTTTCGGGAAATTGTATTTTATCCTGCTGCTACTTGATTTCCATATTAATCTCAGTAAAGGTCAGTCACTGCATACATGTGTGGGGAAACAACAATCTGGTGCTGAGAAACATTTCGGGTTTTTTTTACCAATGTTACAAGAAGGAAAACACGGAAATAATTTCATATACGGACATCAAGCTTTTATTTTCTTCAAGAATTGTTTAATCCCAAAATCCCAAAATCCCCAAAGTGCCAAAAGTTTCCGTCCTGCACGCTTTTTTCCCAGTCAATTTTCTCCCCCAGATTCATTTTACATTATGGTTAGTCAGTTTAGTTGCTAGCCAACACACTTTGGTCTTGCTGGCGCCCGAAGTAATGGTAACTTTATAAACGCAGAGGTCTTATCTGCTCGGCTAGGAACAAAAAGGTGATGTGAATATTAATACGCGGCATTGTCTGAACGACGTTCAATCATGGTTTAAGTAACTTTGTTTTATTATTTCCTTGTAAATACAGGTACCGCGAATTGTACATTTTGGAGCTTGTAGTACGCACGCGCCTTCGTTTTGGTCTGGATTCCAGACAACTTTCAACGTGTTGGGTACAGGAAAAAGTACTCTGATTTTTACAGTATTCGAAAACGACAGACACGTTGTGGTTGCGGAGTGAAAGTCCTGATATTTTCTTTAGTTTTTCGACGCGACTGTGACAACTTTAAAATGTGCCGCCCTTCTAAATATTGACTGTTTTACTGTGAGTTTTAGGCTTGTGCTCAGCGAGGGATTTTATCTAATTTGGACCGATTTTTTTTTCGTGGAACCTTGATCGAACTTGTTGGACCACGTGTATGTACGTATGTGTAAACGGCGTTCTCGCCAGAATTCTACGTACGGCGGCCTTGGAAAGACATTGCAAATCGGCTCCCAATCTGGACTCGGCATCTAATGTTACCTCCATGGCAACAGTGGATTTGGAGTCCGGACATTTAAAGACACAGCCATAGTTCGTAAGTGGTTATAACTTACATCTACAAATTCACTTGTTTACAAATTATTATTATTATTATTATTATTATTATATTTACAATGAGCACCTATTATTATTATTATTACATATTATCTACTCATTATAAACAGTGTTAAGCTGTTCATGTTGTTATACAAATAATTTATGTTTGTGGGTGCAAAAGTGGTTCCATGGGGTATGGGTGACGAATGGAAAGCTCTGTGCTGAGAGGAGTGAAATGTCATCAATTGTTCGTTGTGTTGTTTGTGTTTTGTTTTGTTTTGTTTTGTGTTAATTTGTGTTGTTTTGTGTTGTGTTGTTTTGTTTTGTGTACATTTGTTTAAATTTTATTTTGTGTGTTGTGTTTAGTTGTTTTGTTTTGTGGTAATTTGATGTTATTAAAACTATTAAAATGTGCTGGAAAACCTAGGCCTACATTATTAGTTCATAATCAACAGCAATATTTATCTTGGCACGAATAGTTTTAGTAATGCAACAACTGTAAAGCTAAATAATACCATGCACACTTATTACAAAGCATGACTTTATTTACAATGAGCATGAGCAATGCGAAAGTACAGAGTACAAAATAATCTCAACCCTCCACAATCCTCATTTGGATAAAAACCCAAGTACATGTATTGCAAAATCTTCTAGCATTAACTTAGGTTTCATGACCTGAATCCTGCATTATCCTCCAGTGGGGGAAAAAAACGCCCTCAATCCTTCCAAGTGACCTCAATCCTGCAAAATCCTGCATTTTGCAATGAGGAATTTGGAGGATTTGGGATGTTAGGGTTAGACCTTCAAGCCCAGCCTTTGGCTACGACACTTATACGGCCAATAGGGGTAGTGGCATTATTTAATGCCTTGCATTGGACAGGGTTACCCATCCCAAACCCTATTATACGTACATGTAGGCCTGTAAAGTGTGTCTTAAAGAAGGATTTAAATGCTTATTACCTTTATTTTGGCTTAGAGGGATCGTATACGTTTGGTAATTACTCCAAAAATCAATGACAATAAAAACTTACTTGGTGAGAAGTACAGCAGCTTTGGATAGTATATTGCATTTTTATAAACTTTTCACTTCGAAGTACTGCGTTTATGGAAAAAGATATCACTTTTTATCCCAAACAATTTGAATCTAAGAAGCGTTACTGCAGTGACGTTTCTCAAATTGTGTATTCCAATGCAGATTATTCTTCCTGCGTGAACATAACCGCTCCAGATTGTCGGTATTATCTCAACATCGCTACCACCTTTTGAAATTAAATTTGTACAGGTTAGTTTTATAGTGTATATCTATAACCATATAGGATTGAAACAAACAGTGGGTTCCAATTACCAAACGTATACGATCCCTTTAATGAACCAGTTAGGTTCCGACAAGGGTAAGCTTACATGTACAATTACTGTGTCATAACTGAATACGTGTAAAATTGATTACAGGATGTTTTATTTTGAATTTACTGTAACTGGTCTTTTTCTTTATAAACATGATGTTTAAGCCATTCAGTCAAACCATTTTTGTTCTGTCATCCATGACAATAACCTTGATTTATTGGTGTTAAATGAAAGTGTACGGGATGACGCTTATACTGATAGTCGTTACTGCTCCTTGATAAACAAATGTACTTTTTAGGTAATGAGTATTTTTTCCTACTGCGAACATTGCGTGCCGCCTGCTTGTAGTGATGTTGGTAGTAGTTCCGGGGAAATATCTATCACTAATTAGTCATTTGTTGTCATTTAATTGCTCCTAATTACGTAAATAAAAAATCTAGACCCGCCTGCACGGAATCTTTGCTAATACCCATTCCAAATGCGAACGCTGCCAGGCCGTTGGTATTTTTACATGTCCGAAGAGGACAGCGCCCTCAAGCGATATAGAACATAATTGACGTGAATTAGCCATTTGTTGCTATTGAGTCGCCCTTAATCACATAATGTCAGATACAAACAAGGTTTTGACATGATGTTCTGCTTTCTACAATTTTCTACAAAATGTTGTCGGATGTTCAACAGAATGTTGGCCAACGTCTTATGATCGTACCGTTATAGGAGCTAGCCATCCAGTCCTTCTGGCGTGTAGTTCTCATAGACGCTGCTTGAGTCCAGGTACCTTTGTATGACCTCGTAGCACAGGGCATACTGATGCTGCAACATTTACATTTCAATGAAAATACAAAATGTTGAAATACAAATTTGACCAAAGGCAATAGGCATAACAAAACAGCACATACACATTGGGTGTACTTGAAACTCTGTTCTCGAGTGGCCTGCATAATGTCGTGACATAGCAAATTTTGTTATAAAGTTCAATTTTTCGGAACAGTTACAGGATATCTACACATGTAGTGCAATCATTTTGCTGGATGTCTACAATCATTTTATTTTTACTTTTAAATATGTAAAACTGTTCATAATAATTATGTAGTAAAAGTGTTTGATATCTGCATGTGGTGTAACCTACATTTAAAGCAAGCAAAGGTGTCAACATTTTAATAACAAAAAGGCAATATAAATTTAGGGAATCTCTCTAGTTGACTTATTCCCTCGGGTTCATTTTCTATTTTTTTGTTTAGAAATCATCTACCCTTACCTCCGAGTACATCATGTTTTGATTAACCATTCGCAGACGATGGGCTGCTTGGAATACGTCTATGACATTCTCAACATTATACTGTTCCAATAGCGTCATCAACGTGCCGTGCACAGCAGTGGCCCCATACCCGTCCCTTTAATACACGTTTTGACAAACCGCGATTAGTGAAAATATGCACATGTACTGAAATATGCACAGTTTTGACTAGTTTAGATCCTAACGTAATTAGTCCTGACATTTCACATTGGCATGCATTACTATTTATTAAAAGTTGCCTTAAACACATCAATTCATTTTGAATTTGCAAGTATTTCGTGACAATTCTCAATATTTTATTTGCCCTTTTTTCATAGTCACAGCACAATATTAGTATCAATGATGTGTGCATGTGTACGAGCCTCCACCTAGTTATGGGGACAAACTCTTTTGTTTGGAAAAGACAGACCGAGTAGTGGGGACATTCGAGTCCCCGTATCGCGTTGGGTCTTCAGTAAAGGTAGAACAAGGACAAATTGAGTTAGGGTATAATAACAGAAGGGGACAATTTTTGAGTTTTAAAGTGTTCTGAGTTTGAGATAAGAGATATTTCAGTTTACACACAAACCCTATATGGGTTGTCCCCATAACGCAATGTACCAAAAGAATGTTTGTTTATTTGTGTGTGTTAAAGGAGGAAGGGGGGGGGGGGGGGGGTTGGTGGGGTTGTCCCCATAACGCAATGTACCAAAAGAATGTGTGCTCTTGCACCACATAACAACCGAGGGGCGAGACACAAAGGAGAACAAAGGAAACAAAAGCCCCTCGGTCGGCGGTATGAATGGAAAAATTCGGTCCTCGATCGACGGTGCAAGCGCAAAGCAATGGGGATTGGTTATAACATAGGAATAAAGGAAAACACAATATCGAGCCTCGATCGTTATGTGGTTCACGACTAGGTGTTTGTTTGTGTGTGTTAAAGGAGGAGGGGGGGGGGGGGGGTTGGTGTTCTTAAATTTTATTACTTTTTCAGCAATTGCAGATACGAAAAAACAAATTGGTGGTTTATAACCCCAAATTTCCAATACTTTCTCAGCAATTTCAAATACGAAAATCGAATTGACACCATTTAGACGACATTTGGGTAGGCTTTTCAAAATACTTGATTTACTACATATAGCTCAAATCTTTGTTTTAAACTCTTTTACAACTTCTTAAATTGTATACATCTAAAGTACATGTGAATACAACACTCTCACTCTCTCTTTAAAGGGATAGCATACAGTTGTACCTTTTACAACTATCCAAAAAGTAACCAACAAAAATATTGTTGAAAGTTTACTTGAAGTAAATATATTAATGACTGCGAATCTGCTGTGAAATTATTCTTTCTGAATTGCTGTCATTTTGAAGAAAAAAAATAAAATACCATAAGTTCATAAATGCGTTTCCGAGACGCATTTTAGGACATTTCCATTGAGTAGCTGGTTTAAAATCAAAATCTTGAAATATTATTTTCTCGGAATATGCAGCATTCATAGAGCTAACACTTTGTCATGTTAGTTGTCAAGTAACATCCTTCTCTTATGGCTGCAGATAATTTAAAACTGGTTGTGCATATTAAGAACAACGATTTGACTAGATGTACTTACTTGCAGTGTACCACAATAGGCCCCTCACACTGACTGCTGTTAGTAAACCTCAGGAGGTTGAGTATTTCATCTAATGAGCTTGGTACCTCCTTGTCAGATGGCCAGTCAAGACACTGAAACTGAGTCACTCTTCGCATATCTTTAGTCTATTATAACAAGAGGGGTTTGTACGTATATTTAGACTGAGGAGATGTGTGCTTATAGTAAATATTTTGACGCTGACCCGTTTTAAATATTTAAATATTTGGTTTTCATACATTTGTAGATCCTAGACAAAACAAGAACATTAATGTTGTTTTGCTTTACTTATTTCAGATAAAACAGAGCATTTTTTAGACGTCCGGGGGTTTATTCAGGTCCGGAAACCAGACTAGTTTAGTTGGCTGGGACCCATTCACGGATGTGTAACAGTATTGCACAATGTGGACTCACTAAATTCATCAATAATCAAGTAATCATTGGAAATTGATACAAAATAAAATGTTCCTTAAACACCACAGCACACCAGATGCTGTGATTCCACAGGATGCAATGAGACTGTTTTTCATTTACAGTCAAATAAGGTGCAATATTTCATAATAATTCAGTAGTTTTGTTTTTGATGTACCAAACGGCAATCAATGATTTCTGGTTTTTTTAATACTTTTACCTCAAAGTCAGCTTGTTGGTTGCGCAGGTTAAATGACCGTCTAGACACACCTTTGAACTCTTTTGTTTCGGTCAATTCGATGACAAATGGGCCGAATTCCACGTGTCCTGATTCGGGCCAGTAGGGAGCCATTGTCTGATAGAGGAAAAAACAAACCCGCATGAAATTATTTACAACAGCTTCTTCACCTTCTGGTATTTTTTTCTTGAATGTCATTCAAAAATAAATTCGAACTATCTACCACGCCAATAATATACATACAAATGTACCAGGGTCATGTCATTACATATCACCTATCGACTACATTATTTGAATATTTATTTATGATGTTTTGTCTTGGATGTTTGGCAGATTTGAGCAGGTTTTGTACCATTCGAACATTAGTTTCCTAAGAACATAAATATCGAATGGACACATTTTAGGACGCGGGTGTAACAAGGACACCGCGTCTATTTTATACCTATTTGTCATATTGCAAAATTGATTGGGCAAACCTTCTCCGCTTGTTATTAACTGACCACAAAATGAAACCTTACATGTTTTTATAAGGTATTGCAGATAATCTACAAGAGATACATGTAGGTTGAAAAACATGTTTCACTGCAACAATAGTCACACTAACATATACCATGTAAATTGTTATAGGTACTGATTTACATGTATTTCAGGTAAGAGTAATTAACTTATTAAAGCTTGTATGGAGTCCATTTTGTGTGTTGTACTTAAACATGAATAGCTAAACTGTGTAGTGAAACTAGTGATATGCGTAATGAAATAGCCCCACAACAGGTTCTGGATGTAAGAGGGACACCGTGTTCCAAAATGACCCATAAATATGAAACAATTGAACCGACAGTTGTAGTTATCATCGCAATTGGATTTCAATACAGATAAAATAGTTACCACGATGTTTTAAGAAACAAATGGTGGGCTTTGTTCAATTGCAACCTATGCAGTTAAAATGCTTGAAAATTACTTTTAAAGAGACTGTGGTGATTTTGTGTGGCAAGACAAACGCGACCTTCTTAATAATCCTGTGTTCAATAACCGGCGTCCATGCGAGAGCTTGAACAGCGATTTCAAAATAAGCAACCGTGATCCGCGCGTGCAGAGCGATCCAATCAATGGCTTTAAAGCAGCACTAGTTACTGGTCCCTGTATTTATGCTCAAACATACACTAACTTTGTCCCTGGGATCGAGGGCATTCAACATCACAATGCTGGTCACTTTGTGGTCGTACACCATGCGCCAAAAATCGACAACAGTGTTCAACATGGGCATCTGTGTTCCAATGTAGTTGTTCTTCTTATGGTAGCTCTGATAAAAAACACGACATGATACGTTAACATAAGAAATGAATTCTTCTAGATTGAGAAATACAGTTTGTTTGTGACACTCTTAGAAACATCGACTTGTTTCTTTTGATCTTTAGAATTTGATTACAATTCGTCACGGAAACACACGACTCGTTTATGATGCGAACTTTCACTTCGTACTCACGGGAAGGTAGTTAGCATTGATGTAATCGTTATCATCTTCGTGCACTCGTGTCATCAAATACGGTCTGGCGCCATCAACTGCAGTGTGTTTGTAGTGGAATATTATTTATTGTTATGTTAGTCTAAATAACGTGTGGCCAAAATCGTGTTGATTACAAATAATGAAAAACAATTGTTTAACCAGTTCGCGTCGGATGACATGGATACACACAGTTTTCCGGATTGAAAACGGATGACAAATATACATATACACGTCACGAGCAACCGGCTCGCAGTCATCGTGGTTGGACAAATTGGGGTGTGCTACACACCGATGCCGGCCTGAATCCGTCTCGGATCTAGTTTTTTTTTAAACAATCCCGTGCCTGGCCGGGTCCGGTCAATGTAAACAACAATCCCGTCGCAAACTGGTTCAAAACTTTGTATGATTTGGTTTCTCTTAAATTTCGCTCGTCTGCATTGTCTCTGTTCTTTCCCAAGACAACAAGTTTAAGTAAGATTTACCAGTAGTTAGAGGCATTTATTTATGCCTTACAGCATGACTAGTTACCCACCCCAACCCTATCCATATTGTGAAGCGATCAGATAGCCTTGTTTCAGTGTGAGAGGCTAGTTTTTGCCCACTTTCCTCTGTAGCCCACACCCCGAGTGGCCTTTGGTCTTGTGATAGGTGACTTTCATTACCAAAGAAGCAACTCAATATTGTTGCTGATAACAGCTAACTATAGGTAACTATAGACGATGTTTACATCTGTATTCAAATATGCCCGTCAATATGCGCACGCATCATGTTTTACATAAATTTGGTTAAGAGATGACATCAGAGGTCACATAATTCAAAGGCGATCTGACCTGCGACGTCACTCTTTAAGCAAATTTGATGTAAAACATGATGGGTGCGCATCACTGCCGGGCACATTTGAATACAGATGTAAACACCTGACGTCAGAGGGCACATCGTCTATACATCTCATTGCTCTAAATTACATCTCTGTTTAATCGTTACACTTTTGTTTTAAAACAGCAAACTGCATCCAGTACATGTAATTGGAGAAACATGGCAATCGAAAGACAGTTACAACTTACTGGGAATGAGGTCAATAAACCGATTCTTGGGGACGTTCTCAGGACGCTGCCCAGCCATGTGCCTACTTCTTCCACCCGACACACTCAGTTTTCCCAACGTCTGCAGAAACAAACAAACGCATTACGGGCATGACCGATAAGTGTATTTTCTCTAAACGATTTCGATTCATTTATACTGTACCAATACCGGTACTCATTCGTGGCAATTTAGCACAGCCCTTGATTAAACGTAATTGTGTGCAATGGTGTCGACTTTTCAATTCAACAGACAATGTAATGTAGTGACTTATTTGCTTTGTTATCCTTGTTATTTATTTTATTTAGTTAACTGTGTAAAGCCGAATCACCTGTGGAACTGTCGTTATGCGACACTGAATTTCCTTTGTGATTTATGTATTGCCTGTATAAACCCCACTGGTCACACATGATACCGGGTCTTCTGTCTGTCCGAAGCATGTGTCTATCGTGGCTGTGTTGGACCGTTTACTGGACAACTGTTATATAAAAGCTTGCAAGGTGTTGTTCTACGTTTTTGCAATGCTCTCACACCCTGGCGCTATGATGTGAACTTTTAGACCGCTCTAACTCACGCTAATTTCTTTAATTACCTAATGCTTTAACTTCCTGATTTTACAAGGAAGTGTAGAATGATTTATAATGTAATGAAGAATGAAATGTGCACGAGAGTGGAGAAAGGAATTCACCTAGACGTTGTGTAAGTTCCATTCATAATATGTAGCGGCTGTGTATTTTGTTTGTTGTAATAAATGTTAAATGCGTCTGCAGACACAAAAGAATACTTGTTGAGCATTTCATTGTGTTCGGCTTGAATGGTCTTTTATTGCAGTCGGTCATGCCTGCAATTCTTCAGGTATTAGGAGTGCCAGTGATTCCCGCTGACTTCCGAGATCCCTTGTGCCTCTCACATGCCAAGTGAGTCCCGGGGTCTTTTATATCCCTAGCATTATACCCTTTTAAGACTTGATTTTATACTCTCGTATTCGAGGGTCTGAACGATAATATATGGTGAACGATATTAATATTACGCCAGTACCGGTTTATGTTCCCGTCATGTTTATGTTAGCGATTAAAATTGTACGTATGTACAATATACAATGCACTTGTATGGTATACTTGTTGATTCCCATATTGTTTTTCTGTAACGTGTACATGTATTGTGTAGTATTTAAATATTTGTGACTCAAATTGACTACAGCTAAATACACGACTTGACTCGACTCGACCTTCTTTACCTAATGATTCGACTCGACTCGACTCGACTCACTTCTTTAAAATGACTCGACTTGACTCGAGTCACAAAATTCTGCGACTCGGGTTTTTATTTTTTTATATACTTATTATCAAACTTTCACGGTCAAAAAGGTCGAATTGCGGTTCGATGTACAGTAAAATATACAGTAAATTAAAAAAGCAAAATACAAATTATCACAATAAGTAAAAAAATGCTTAAAAATGTACTATTAAATATATATGAGATTGTTAACAAAAATGTTATCAAACATGATAACAAATTCATAAACACAATATTATACCACATTGTATCTTTCTATGCTGCCAATGATCAAGTATGCATATTGAGCAATTTGGTAAGGTATGAAATTGTACTTTTGCTATACCTTTCAACTCTAATTTTAGGCTCAATGAATTGTCGCTTCTGCCGCAGTTCCATTGTATAAGTATAGTCATTTTTTTAAAAACCAAGTCTTAAAACGCTCAGAGAAAACACACGATTTGGCAAACTTTAAACATAGGTCTTCCCTTCTGTGGGCCAAAGTCTCAACATTCAATGTTAACAATGCATGGTTGTAATTTGAGTAACTATAGCCCATAATTATTTTAAAGGCTCGTTTTTGGACTGCTTTAATGCATGAAGATTGGTTAGAAGTGAGACCAGAGTGCCACACAGGCGCAGCATATTCAAGGACCGGGCGGACATATGTTTTAAAAATTGTCACAAGATCTGAATTAGGTACACGAATTTTGTTCAAACTACTTAGAATGTACAGGCGTATGCTACCCTTAGAAACAATTTTCTGAACATGGGTGTTCCATTTTAAATTATTCTGGATCCATACTCCAAGTAGTTTCGTTTCTGTCACTACTTCAAGTACGTTGTCACCAATCAATAAATGAGGTGGTTCATGTGTATTATTCCCAAACTAAAATTGCATAATTTTGCATTTGGACGGGTTGAGATTAAGTTTGTTAACTTGGGACCAGTTAAACAAATCATTAGTATCATTTTGCAAAGATGAGTTGCTGTTGACCAATCTGATCTCACCTAAGCTAAGGTCGTCAACATATTTCCATTTATGAGCGGCGGAGTCAGCACAGGCATCATTCATCAACAGTAGCCACAAAAACAATTGGGCCAAGTTTTGGGGAACACCACATGTAAGATATTCCCAACTTGAAAGAGCTGACTGATAACGAACCCTCTGCATGAAAGAACACGTGTAATCCATGCTACGCTTTCAGACCTGGCTTCCAGGGAGATCAGTTTGGTCACAGCAATTGTATGATCAACGCAGTCAAATGCTTTGGAAATATCAGTCAACACTAAGGTACCAATTGTTTTAGGTTGATTACTACTTTTAACAAAACAAAACATTCAGCAAGTCAACTAAACAATGTGTTGTGGATGATCCACTAAGACTACTCTTCTTCTGAGTTCCTGTCCGTGTTTGGTTCAGCTGGATGGTTTAGGCAATCCATCACAGTACTCGTATCAACAAGTCATGTGCACCACTTGCGACGCCACTTAAAATGACATGGCCGAATATATACCCTTTATGTTGTTGATGCGTTCATCAACATGTCGTTTGACGTACGCAATTCTTGGGCGTCAACTTCATATCTGCCTTGTGATGTACATACCTCAAACTGCTGTGTCATCCCAGTCTTCTTGAAATTCTTCTGGGACTTTGTCAGTGCCGACAGCTTCTGGCGAAAGCCATCGGCGCGGTAGGTCGTGTCGCCGGCCAGAGATGATGCCAGGAGAGCTTCAAAGATGAATTTATATTGCTCCTGCAGATAACATTGTAGGATAAAATTATAACGTTAACATTTGACACACTAATAACTAGGCGGTTACCCGTTTAGCGGTTCGTAGGAGACATAGTTGCTGGATGTACGGTATTGATTGATTATATGAATTGTCCCCTTATCATTGCGAGCTTAATGTCTGACAATCGTCATACTTGTACACATTCTTAAACTACAAATAATGATGCAGTACTGCCAGCTTACAGATAACCAACAGGGATACACAAGTTGACGACAGGTATCTTTGATTCTCACCCGATCAACAGTTTTACCAAAGGCAGTCTTTTGACCATCTAATTGAATTGTTACGAACATATTTTCTTGTCTATATTCATAATAATAAAGAGTGACTTTGTTTTGATCAGTATGGTCTCTCGTTTTCAAGCCGCACCTACTGAAGCGAATTTGGACTTACGGATGTCTGCACCATCTTGATTCGTTTCTGTCTCATTTCGTGGATATAGCCCAGAACATCAACTTGTCCGTCTTTGGCCATTTGCTCCTGCATTGCATCTAGGGCGATACAAGTCCCAGTGCGTCCTACTCCAGTACTACAACATGAAACAAAACATTTGTGACCAGCTCCAGAAAAAACAATCTAAATAGAGTTGTGTACACGGTTGGAAAGTCCAGGATATAACCTTCCATTTGGTACACAGTACAGGGCCATAGCCCCCCCCCCCCTGTTCAGGTGATATGACGTGTTTGCATAATAATAGCTTTCAAATATTTCAAATTACACAACTGAAAAAACAGGCGTCGAAACAAAATACATTGGAGCCATGCACTCTTAATTGAAAGGAATTTGTTCATGTTGAAATTCAGCTTGGGATTATAAATATGTAATTTAAGACAAAAAGGAAAATCAAACAGTTTTACCCACTCAACTTTACCAGACCATTACACATAAATGCATAGCGCAATTTACATGTATACGTTGCCATTTCCTTGAGCAGGTCACATTTAACCGCTAAAATGCTGTCGCAGTATGTTTATAACAGTGCGTCGCAAAAACAAATGCACACAGAATGGTTTAAAAAATACATTTGTCAATAAGACAAATTTGTTGTCTGAATGCTGCCTTTCGGCAACAGTTCAGACGAATTTTACCTGTAATGACGAATAATTATTCTGACGCCGGTTAAAAAAGGGGTGACTGAACGATACAATTGAATGATAAACATGCTAAATTAATAAATTTGTTTGATAAAAGCCAGTGACATTTTCCCTCAGATGAAATTAAATACGAGAATTGGTGAACTTTAATGAATGATTTTGTGTGTGAAAAGCCAGGAAAATATATCATTGAAGGTGAGCATACATTATACCTGCAGTGTATGACAGTTTGTCCTGAATTCTGGTGTGCGTTGACTACACGCATAAAGTTGAGCAATGGTGCAGGGTGTTCCGGCGGCTTTGTATCGGGCCAGGTGGTGTAGTGGAACTGTTGCACCAACCTTGTATCCTCACTTCCAACCTAGTTCAAATAGGCGACAATAAGACATTTTCTGTATCCATACATTAATTTTAAACTAAACGTGATTTTGTTACAACATCAGGATTGAAAACGTTTTGGTTGCCGCCACGCCGGCTACGGTTACCGCCATGCCGGCTACGGTTACCGCCACGCCGGTTACGGTTACCGCCACGCCGGTTACGGTTACCGCCACTCCGGTTACGGTTACCGCCACGTCGGTTACGGTTACCGCCACGTCGGGTTACGGTTACCGCCACGTCGGGTTACGGTTACCGCCACGTCGGGTTACGGTTACCGCCACGTCGGGTTACGGTTACCGCCACGTCGGTTCCCCGCCACCTCGGTTCCCCGCCACCTCGGTTCCCCGCCACCTCGGTTCCCCGCCACCTCGGTTCCCCGCCACCTCGGTTCCCCGCCACCTCGGTTCCCCGCCACCTCGGTTCCCCGCCACCTCGGTTCCCCGCCACCTCGGTTCCCCGCCACCTCGGTTCCCCGCCACCTCGGTTCCCCGCCACCTCGGTTCCCCGCCACCTCGGTTCCCCGCCACCTCGGTTCCCCGCCACCTCGGTTCCCCGCCACCTCGGTTCCCCGCCACCTCGGTTCACCGCCACCTCGGTTCACCGCCACGTCGGTTCACCGCCACGTCGGTTCACCGCAACCTCGGTTCCCCGCAACCTCGGTTCCCCGCAACCTCGGTTCCCCGCAACCTCGGTTCACCGCAACCTCGGTTCCCCGCAACCTCGGTTTCCCGCAACCTCGGTTTCCCGCAACCTCGGTTCCCCGCAACCTCGGTTCACCGCAACCTCGGTTCCCCGCAACCTCGGTTCACCGCAACCTCGGTTCACCGCAACCTCGGTTACGTTCACCGCAACGTAACGAACCGTCGGTTACCCTAACGTAACGTACCGTATGTTACAGTAGCGTAACGTACCGTATGTTACAGTAGCGTAACGTACCGTATGTTACCTTAACATAACGTACCGTAACGTATCGTCTGTTACCGTAACGTAATGTTCCGTCGGTTACCGTAACGTATTGCCTGTTACCGTAATGCCTGTTACCGTAACGCCTGTTACCGTAATGCCTGTTATTTTACATGTTTTACATGTTTTTGTAATATTTTGTATGTTTTTATTGTTGCAAGATGTCTAGTAATTAGTGTTTTCAGAATTCATTCACAAGTTTAGGAAGAACAGAGTTTAAAAAGAGATCACAACTTTATAAGTGTGAAGGGGTCCTAATGTAAAGTCAGTCACCGTGGAATTGTCCCTTACCTGGTGAATGCAGAAATGTCGAATGGTGTAATCAAGGAAAACCTCTACTTTGCCTGTGATCACAACGACGTCTGAAATGGTGGTAGATCCGGTATCTGCCCAGTACTGTACACCCTTCATCTGTATGAAGATTATTATTACAAATAGCTTGGAGAGGCTAAAATGTCTAGTAGAACAACATTATATAACGAATAGAGAGAGTGAAATCGCCAACATAGACCGCCAACATAGGGCAAGATAGTTCAGTTGGTAGAGCGCCGGTACGGTATTCCGGAGGTCGCAGGTTCGAGTTTCGCCTTGCCAATTTCGTTGTTCACTATGATGATTATACTGCCTTATTTGGCGAGTATGACGATGTAATATAATGAGGTGGTTGTGACGCCCTATCGCGGCCGCTATGTGTCATTTCGCTGTGGTTCATCGATGTGATTTGTTAACTAAAAAGACAAGCATTACCTTGCCGTTTTCCACCGGATTGGTGAGCATGACAATCTTATTAATGCCCAATTGCCAGACCATTCTCCAGAAGTCTTTGATATATGTCTTGTTGGGTTCTGTATATATTTAAACACAACATGTTTTTTTGAAATAATGAGTTGGCAAAAAAATACGTTTCATTCACTGATTGGGAGATCTTGATTTTATAAAACAATATCATTTTTTAACTGCTAACTTTACTCACCTTGACAAGCAATGTATCTGTTTTCCTGCTGGTGTCCCTGGAGAGTAAAACAATGTAAATACAGGTTTTTGTTAACCTTATAACTACCTCAAACCCATCAAACTCCAACTGCAGGTTTTGCTAAGTGTTGGCAGGTTCGGTACCAAACCATGGCAACTTATTGTTGGACTTTGTTTGACTCGGTACGAAAGGCCCAGGAAGCTGAGCCCCTGTTGAATTATCTGAGGTTCAGGGCAAAAAGGCATGATACTTGTAAACATGTTGGAGCTTGGGGGAATGCACAGGCATTTATTCGTGGGTGACCCACGGCTGGTCATAATACCACTGGCCAGTCATCACTGCACTGATACTGAACAATGCATTGACCCATTAACCCATCTGTACCAAGTCAATGCAATGCATTGATCCACCTGTACCACCTGTACCAGCTGTTGAAGTTTGGCAGGTTTAGTACTGTTAGGTTCAGTACAGTGTATCAATAATTACTGAACATGTGCGCAGTTGTAGACGTTTGTTAGGTTTGGTATGCTTTCTAGTGCAAGAGCCTAGGTGGCTGTACCCATGGATACCAAAAGAACGATCGTCGATGCAGTATTCACTTCAACCCTGTGCTACTAATCAAAAACAAAATAAACGGAAAAAAATCACAACATGTGAAATGAAAATGACTCTGAAAAGCTGCCAATAAAACAAGACGTGACAGAATCAGAAATGGAGTCACCAGATGTATTATTGGTACCAAACCAACGCATTAGGTGGTTTAAGCACCTAATGCATATGCCTCTAAACTTGCCAGCTCTCCGGGCCTACTAAAGCCAACTTTCCGGTTCAAAACTCAGAGGAAGACCCAGAAGAAAATGGCTTGAGGGAGTCAAGAAAACCCTGACAGAGCATGATATCAGCAACAAATATGCTACCCACACAGCTCAAGAAAGATGACCAATCATTTCCCCGCGACTCTAAAAAGAGTAAGTGGAGGCTAAAAGTAAAGTAAGTATTGACGTATACAAGTTTTGTTCTCAACAAAACAAATTCACTGCGTGAACACTGAAAGCTGAACTGAGGCAACTTACATCGATGTAGCAAGCGTTGATGTAATCCGAGTGAGGTTCCCCGGGCAACGGCTTAAGCACAATTCGGGAGTGGTCATCTAGATAAACAAAGAGCAGCGAGTGTTGTTTACAGGTAAAATTACCAACATGAAAGATTGTTGTCAAGGATAACTGTATGAGAAAACAGGAACAACAAAAATCATACAGGGTTTTGCAAACAAGAAGAGAACCCTTGACAGCAATTTTCTCCTATATTGTTGAGCATATTTCAAAGAATCAACTTACAGTTAATAAAATATTGATTTTTGAACATAAGCGACGTGAACATGATGGTAAAAACACTACACCCTCCAAGGATGTTCGTTTTCATGCGTTTCTTTAATATCATCAAAGCATAACCCCTAGGCTCTCGTATATAGAAAGCATACCCAACCTAGCAAACTGTAACAACTACATACAGGTTCAGTAGTTATTTGTAGTGAACCTAACAGTACTAAACCTGCCAAACTCCAACTTGTTGAAGTTTGACTGACTTTATACACTCAGATGGATCTCTGCATTGTTTAGTGTTCAGGATCAGATATGTGATGACTGGCCATTGGTTATGTGTGTTGGGCTGTGTTTGAGTGGGGACACGCATGATGTATATGTACGCATCATACTGGTTAGCCAGGAACTCACCCATGAATAAATGCCTGTGCATTCCCCCAAACTCTAATTTATTTAAATCTAATTTATTAAGTCTCAATGTCTCGTGCCTTTCTGCCCTGAACTTCGCATAATTCAACAGGGTCGCCTAAGGCCTTTTGTACTGAGTCAAACAAAGTCCAACAAGAAGTTGCTAATGTTTGGTACCAAACCTGCCACAACCTAGCAGTTTGATGGTCTTGGGGTAATTAGGGTTAAAGTATATTATTATTTTCCTGTTTATATTTCTTGGAAATATTTTCTATAATTAAAAATATGCTGTGCATGTTTACATGTATCAACTTCAGATACGCACTTTAACTTTGTGACTGTCATGGGCTCCCAAGCTCATTCAAGCGAATGTAATCTGATGTCCATGTCCATGGACAAACAAGTCTGGCACATGCAATTGTTAAACTACTAATAGTCTAGTAGTTGTCTTTGAGATGGTAGGCCTACACATATGTAAAGGCCTACCATCTCGGAGACAAAATATGCATTTGCCAAAATTGTTTCGTCACTTATGTTTAACCAGTTCGCGTCGGGATTATTTTAACATCACCAAGCCGAGGGGCAGGATTATTTTAAACAAAACTCGATCCGAATCGGGTTAAGGCCGATAGTGCAGGGAAGCACACCCACGCATTTCCGGCCTTGCTCACTGCTGACAGACATTTAAATCTAGGGAAACTATGCGTTTATATACACCCGGCGCGAACTGGTAAATGATCAATATTTTAGAAACATTAAAGGAAACATGCAGTCTAACATTTCCATTACGCAATTTGTATTTAAAATTAATATATTTAAGTGTATGTAACCAAGCACACCAGAAGAGATGGCAAAAAACTCTAGGGTTTGGAAACTAATTTTAGGTTGCTCACAAGATGAATTTATTGGGACATCAAATCAATTAAATTATTGCATGATGGTGTACAACTGCTGTGTGATACAATAACATAATGGGGAATAACTATAATTATAAAAAGGGCAAAAACAAGGCTACCAGAATAGGAATGATTCTGTCAGAGAATAAAATAAATGTACGAAAACATGTATAAGGAAACAAACAAAATATACCATTCTAACAGGGCGTGTCTGAATTTCTCAATCAATTTGAAATTCTATAAAGTTCGACATACACACATTGGAAACCATGTTAGGGCAATATGAAGTATGTACCTGTCAGATAATGATCGACTGGTGGGGAACCAGGCTGACCGTTAAGTGCCACAGCAATAATCGTGGACCGAGTTACTGAAATAACACATTAGTAATACTACTTATAAATACCAGCACATTTAAACTTGTATACAAAAACATTTGCTGCAACTTGTAATTATTAATTACACTTAAATAGGAAACTTTGCAGTTGAGGGTTAATTATATACAATAATAACCAAAATAAAAGTGGCTTCAATTTCTAGTGAAAATATTATATGAATTCAAGAAATAAAATGGGTCACGGTAACGTCTAAAATTACAATTGAAAATTCAATAGAAAGTAAGCTCACCGAAAGCTATTACTGCACAAAAGAGAACCGTCAGATGTCTAATACAGGGCAGGGCGAGGCTTCATTGTAGCAGCAAACATCAAAAATGCAACGAAGGTAAAGTAATTTGGCAAACTCAAACAACGCAAGAAACGAAGGAAAAACAGCGCTCTACTTCGATGCTTCCCTCACGACGACATGTGCAAGAATGACCAGTTCAAATCTCGCGCTGCACTACGCCCTAATGGTTGTCTAAGCACAGATAATTCACTTTCTCAGCCAAAAAATGCCAACAAAGAATGTTTTCTTTCAACTAAGAACAGTTTAGGAATGGTATTACGTAGCTAAACATTCCAAACGGGATTGTAACGGTTTAACTTCGAACTACTTGTATTTAAACTTGTGTCTGTAACCAAATGAATTCGCAGCTGGCGAAGTCGGTTGGTTACATGTATTAGATGTGAATACAAATAAGAACTGGTTCTAGTGTACATACTGTAGCGTCCGTGCCGGTTGGCCGGTAGGGGGCGCTGGAGCGATTCCACGGTGGTGGGATCGCCCTGGTGGCTCCTGCTGGTGCGCTCCGAAAACCCGTCCCCGGATCGCGCATACGCCGAACCAGTTCTGACCAGTTCTAGAGACCGCGTGATTGTGTGAGCTTCATGTCAGTGTTTTGAGGCGAGAGTCCACAATAAACGGCAGGTATTCACCGGAAATCACGGAACACTTGTGTCCAGATTCCTTCTTGTGTGTTGTGTCGACCCCAGGCAAAATCTACGTTACAATACGTTTAGTGTGGTAATTTGATGTCCAGAAATTTACCCCCCTTTTTAACATTTTGCGGCCACTTAAAATAAGTGACGTAAACCAAGGCAGAACCTGGACAAATTATTGATAGTCGGAACGCGATGTTTAGGTACGAGACGGGTACAAGTACTCACGGTTTATGAATCGCGTACGCTTTGTGCACACACCCACACGATCACGCTCGCACGCTGCACAACGTACATGTACGTATAGGGTAATCAAATTTAACATGGACGATCGTGAAAGTTCTGTCTCGGTTGTTAGTGAATCCGACAATACAGATTCGTCTACTTCCAATCTCAGTATTTCTTATTCAGACACTGACTCAAGCGAGGATGGAGATGGTGTCCCTCTAGACGCTCAACCGTATATGTTTAAGCCCGAAATGAAGCAAAACAGTCGCTGCAGAGGGCCAAAAAACCACTAGGCCCGGACCACTTCGATCTGGTAAGCTTTACTTTGGCTGTCCAAATCCTCCGATTAAGGATCGGCCGGAAACAAATGAAGGCTTACTCCATCCTTAGTAGTTTTGCTACACACAGCAGCTACACACCTATTCGGCATGACCCAAAACTGTTGTTTTTTAACCCTAATTCAGAATGAAAATTTGACATGTAAAGACGGACACTTGTTGCAATGCGCGCAGTCAGTATAATTCACGCTAGGCCGGGTAGCGGCCCACCGCAGCGCGGCGAGTCTCTCTGCCTCAATTTGCGACATACCCCTTGCGAAGTTGTATGTTAATGAGGCTTCCCTTCAAGGGGCGGAGTGATTTGACCAAACTTTTTCGAAAATTATTTCCCCCCATTTATCACATAAAATAAACACAACCTCACACATAATGTTGCTGTCAACATTATATTTTATTGATTTAAACAAACAAAATGAAGAAAAAAAACTTATTATATGTTACTTTGCTTTTAGTTGAATTTGTAAGATATGTTCAACAAGTACATGAAAGTTTTCTAATTTGTACACCACCCTGTAGAATCCCTAATGGTGAAACCAGGCTTTTGCTACCAACAAGATATATCATCAGCCTCAGGACAGTTTAGAATGTGTTTAAGATATGCCGACATACTTACAAGCTATCATGTTCACATAGCGATTCTTCTTTCGGTTTTCTGGTTTGGAGGCAACTGTCCAAGGATGTAGCTGTTCATTCGGAAGAGTCTAGAAGACATTTCAACATGAAATGCACAGAGATTATTAATTTGATATCTTTAACCCTAACCCTCTAGGGTATTTTGGCTAGACAGCTTGCTACACGCAGCAAAGTGCAGCAGCTGTCCAAATGACTTGGTAGCACAGTGCAGCAACATCCATCAGGTTAACAATCTCAAGGTCAAACTACCTCGAATTGCCTCACTGTCTTGTTGATGATGTTGACCAGACTTAATACTTCCTTCAACCGATTCTAATTATCTCTGCGGACAAAACTGGTATACGGTGTTAGTGAAGGGGTAAAACCAATATTAAATGTACCTGATAGTCGGCCTCGAATCCTTTGTCGCCTGCCAACTGTTTCATGTGTATGTAACCCTCTAGGTCTTCCAAGCGTAAGGGAGGCAGCGGAGTTGACGATACCTTGGCTTTGTCTGGCGGTTGTGGCTTGGGCAGAGGCGGATGCTTTCTCGTGGATGGTAAGTCCACTGCCGTGTTGATGCAGCTGTTGTTGGAGGAAGGTACTGGAGGATCTTGAGGCCCGTCTGTGGGCGAGTCACTCTGTTGCTGCCATGGTTTGGGTAGAGGCTTAGGCATTCTTATGAATGGCGAGTCGCATGTCGCGATCGCTGAACCGGTGTTGATGTAAGTGTTGGTAGACGATGGCTGAGGTTCTACCGGGGGCACTACAGCTAAAATAAAATAAATAGGTTTTCCAGGTTAATTAACATGTAAGTCATCTTTCATTCAAAATCACCAACTCTCACATTAAATTTCGTCTGAGAAAACAAAATTCACACGCTTTTACCAAACTAATTTAGTCATTTACCATTCAAATGTTCGTCACTGTTGAAACACTTTCTCGGGAATATTAGTTGTTACAGATCAAATTTGTCTAAGCTGTTGCGGAAAGGCAACATTCAGAGATCAAATTCGTCTTAATATATCAATCAATTTCAAACTTATGTTAAATAAATTAGTTTGATTTGTACATGATTCAATCACACACCAGAATAATTTACGTAGAAGTTTGAAATTGATTGATATCAAACGAATTTGATCTGTGAATGCTGCCTTTCAGCAACAGCTTAGACAGATTTGATCTGTGACGAATATTCCTGAGACAATGTTGAAAAAGAGTGACCAACATTTGAAATTGAATGGTAAATGACCAAATTGGTTTGGTAAAAGCGTGTGAATTGTTTTTCTTGACGAAATTGAATGTGAGAGTTGGTGAATTTGAATAATTTTTTTTCAATAGCCTAGTAAAACCTATATAAAGATCAACATCAATTGTACAAGTTGGGGGACAAAATGAAATAGTGTGAACAAATACCTTACCTTCGTAATCACCGATAGACTGCCGTTTTAGCTCTGTGTCTGGTTGCTTGTTGGCGCGTGTTGTAGATCGCCTTCTAAAAGTAAAGGGATTCGTTCGCAATGCAGTTATTGGTTTTGGAGTCGCATACATGTATGTAATGTTTTTATCAATACTAGTAAATTAGTGTTTGTGAATATGGCTCACAACCTCTTAGAATTGTAATTTGCATTTTGCATTTACCCCCCAAAAGGTGATATACATATGCAAAGGTTCCTCCTGATAAATGTCAACTTGTGCAAATAGGCCAGAGTTATATTCGACTCCCTGCAAGTCCATCACAGGTCCTTCATTCACAACTCAAGTCACTAGCTATTCAAATAAACTGGACTCGCGACCGGACTCGCGACCGGACTCGCGACCGGACTCGCGACCGGACTCGCGACCGGACTCGCGACCGGACTCGCGACCGGACTCGCGACCGGACTCGCGACCGGACTCGCGACCGGACTCGCGACCGGACTCGCGACCGGACTCGCGACCGGACTCGCGACCGGACTCGCGACCGGACTCGCGACCGGACTCGCGACCGGACTCGCGACCGGACTCGCGACCGGACTCGCGACCGGACTCGCGACCGGACTCGCGACCGGACTCGCGACCGGACTCGCGACCGGACTCGCGACCGGACTCGCGACCGGACTCGCGACCGGACTCGCGACCGGACTCGCGACCGGACTCGCGACCGGACTCGCGACCGGACTCGCGACCGGACTCGCGACCGGACTCGCGACCGGACTCGCGACCGGACTCGCGACCGGACTCGCGACCGGACTCGCGACCGGACTCGCGACCGGACTCGCGACCGGACTCGCGACCGGACTCGCGACCGGACTCGCGACCGGACTCGCGACCGGACTCGCGACCGGACTCGCGACCGGACTCGCGACCGGACTCGCGACCGGACTCGCGACCGGACTCGCGACCGGACTCGCGACCGGACTCGCGACCGGACTCGCGACCGGACTCGCGACCGGACTCGCGACCGGACTCGCGACCGGACTCGCGACCGGACTCGCGACCGGACTCGCGACCGGACTCGCGACCGGACTCGCGACCGGACTCGCGACCGGACTCGCGACCGGACTCGCGACCGGACTCGCGACCGGACTCGCGACCGGACTCGCGACCGGACTCGCGACCGGACTCGCGACCGGACTCGCGACCGGACTCGCGACCGGACTCGCGACCGGACTCGCGACCGGACTCGCGACCGGACTCGCGACCGGACTCGCGACCGGACTCGCGACCGGACTCGCGACCGGACTCGCGACCGGACTCGCGACCGGACTCGCGACCGGACTCGCGACCGGACTCGCGACCGGACTCGCGACCGGACTCGCGACCGGACTCGCGACCGGACTCGCGACCGGACTCGCGACCGGACTCGCGACCGGACTCGCGACCGGACTCGCGACCGGACTCGCGACCGGACTCGCGACCGGACTCGCGACCGGACTCGCGACCGGACTCGCGACCGGACTCGCGACCGGACTCGCGACCGGACTCGCGACCGGACTCGCGACCGGACTCGCGACCGGACTCGCGACCGGACTCGCGACCGGACTCGCGACCGGACTCGCGACCGGACTCGCGACCGGACTCGCGACCGGACTCGCGACCGGACTCGCGACCGGACTCGCGACCGGACTCGCGACCGGACTCGCGACCGGACTCGCGACCGGACTCGCGACCGGACTCGCGACCGGACTCGCGACCGGACTCGCGACCGGACTCGCGACCGGACTCGCGACCGGACTCGCGACCGGACTCGCGACCGGACTCGCGACCGGACTCGCGACCGGACTCGCGACCGGACTCGCGACCGGACTCGCGACCGGACTCGCGACCGGACTCGCGACCGGACTCGCGACCGGACTAACTTATTTACCTTATAACCACCACGATTATGATAAGGACTAAAGCGACAATGACAATGACCGGCACCACAGCTGAAAGGACCGCCGAGTCGGACTGGCCCTGCGTCGGCGACGGAGGAGCCTGGTATTGATTCACTGTGAAAAGAAAAACACATGTTGACATATTAAACAACATAACGTCCTGGATGCGCGTATTTGGGCTACAAAACAAGTTTTGAACGAAATGATGTTAATCAGAACCAGCATTTAAAAGCATGGTATGATATAAACTTCCACACAACTATCCAATAAAACTACACATGTATCGTACATTGAATAACAAACGACAGAAAAAACGTATGCATGCGTACTGTGTCGTGTCCGATGTAAACAACCTGGTTTTTTATTTTCCGTTTTTTCCCAGGAGCGGTAAGATGGTTGATTTCCTTTTAATTAACCAGATGTTTGAAATAAGATAAATAAACAATCTAAAACCATGAAATTGTGGCTGATTTCAGTGATCAATGCCCCTTTAAAAGTGACTTTATGCCAGTTGTAGGAAACAATGTTAAAATCTGGCGTCGTTTATCACAATGAGAGCCATACCGTACTACCCCGTAGATTTCAATTAAAGATTTTTGATTGAGACACGTATCCATACATTGTGACAAGTCAGTACTGTTGGTTGTTAACGTTATTCCTGGAAGATTGTCGACATCTTTTCTTCAACACGATTTGGATAGTTTTGTTGCAAGTAAAATAGCGAATTTGATAATGTAATATATCAAATTTACCTTTGACGCGTATCGGCTCTGAATATGTCACAACGATCTCCTGCATGCCAAAAAAACAATGCCTCATATCATAATATGTTATTAATGTAAAATAACAGATTTTGTATGTTTTTATTTATTAAAAGAAGAAACTCATTTCAAGCAACTGCTTTGTGTATGATCAGTCGCTGATCGCCACCACTAATCGCACTAATCGATTACGTACGACTGATCTTGCCATCACTTCTCTCTCTCACTTCAAAACCAAAACAAATAACTGAAGTAAAATAGCAACTCAGCGCCTACATGTACCTCATCATTTCCCCTGCTGACAGACCCCACACTGATGTTGTAATCAACCCCCGTTTGCAGGGGTGCGTTCCAGTACGACCCGTAGGTGTGGTTGTCTCCGACGACAAACTTCTCTGTCAGCTCTTGTTTGGCCACTTCGGCTGCTATGTAGTCATTGGTGGAAACCTCGTAATGTTGGGCAGCAAACGCATCCCTCTTAGACTTGCTTATATTCCTCTTGACATGTACAACGTATGAGCTGTGGGGACACGTTATGGGGACAAGTTATGGTTGAACACATCGATCGATACATGATTGCTACAATTGTTGATGCAAGGTATATTTACAACTTGTCTGCCCAAAAGCAGTTTCATCCGTAATGACTCGCATTGCTTGTAATCTGACACATGAGCAAACCTCTTTGTATGTATCTTTGGAGGGAAGTACGTACGGTGCCTTGTCAAGACATATACACAATGGGGATAATGGGAACGAATACGTCTCCACAGGGTAATTTATACAGGTGTAATGGTCTTCACAAGGTTTTTCACGAAATATAAATAGATTTATGAAAATTACTCAAAAACTAGGGTTAGGGTGTGGCTTAGTGTTTGGGTTTGGCTATAATATAGGGTATATTGGGTCAAAATTATGGTCAAACCCAGGAAATTAATTGTGGTTAAAATAGGAGCATTTTTGAATTTGTTTTAACTTAAGCCATTCCATGCTTACCTGACATATGTATCGACGGAAACGATGTTTGTCAGACCAATTGTAACTGTGGAATTTGTTGCTTCTTTGTCGTATATGTTGGGTTGAGGTGGGGCAACTAGGTCTGTAACAAAAGGAAACGCGATTGTATTGACATTCATTACATGAGTAAATTAAGTATCTGCCAAATGCAACTGGAATCCACAAAAAAGTGAGAAAACAAATATGTATTATACGAAATCCGTATTACACACTCAGTCGGTGCTAAATACATGTATGAATGACTTGTTTAGCCCTTCCAAGTCGTCAATTATTTTGGTACATAGCGTTATGGGGACAACCCAAAGGGTTTGTGTGTAAACTGAAATCTCTCCAATCTCAAACTCAGAACACTCAATAATTCTAACATTTTCAGCATCACCCTAATTTGTCCTCTTCTACATTTTCTTTCATTATACCCTAACCCGATTTTACCTTGTTCTACCTTTACTGAACACCCAACGCGCTATGGGGACTCGAAAATGTCCCCACTACTCGGTCTGTCTTTTCCAAACAAAAGAAACAAAAGAGCCTGTCCCCTTAACGCGGTGAGTGCCTACCCATTATATTTAGCACTTTAATACACTTTAGCGTGTAATACGGACTTTGTATAATATAAATGTTGTATAATACGGATTTTGTATAATACGGATTTTGTATAATACGAATTTGGTATAATACAGATTTCGTATTGCTTGTTGTTGAAGCAGGTCTTTATATCACATTTCATTACACCCCCACGTGACAGTATCAACCAATCAGAAGCCTGATATTACCTGACTTGGGCCTGGTATAAACCTCTATCACTTGGCCGTGGGTGTCCTGGAACTGTTCATTCTTTGCCAAAACCCGCAACTCGTATTTGGTGCCAGGTTCCAGATTAGCTAGCAGAAGGGGGGTTGTCAGAGTTTCATAGCGTTCGTACGTATCCAATGCTGTATAACTTGGTTGATAAGGCCTATGGAGGACACGATACTCTACCTGCCAAACAAAAGTCAGACTACTACAGTTAAAGAGCTTTTGTATCTTGTAATGAAATCATTTTGGTATGTTGTTGGACCTCACGAGAAAACCCATTTGATGGTACCTTAGGATGTCGGCAAGTAATACGTAAATCGTCCATCAGTCCTGAGAAAGTACATCGTGATCTTGGATGTCAACCCCAAACCCGCAAGTTTATTTCACTCGGATGATAAGACTCCGTATTTTGTAAGAAATCGTATTGGTGTAGCAGTTCTTTTCTCGCCTTCCACCGCTGTGACCCGGGCTCGATTCCCGACCTGGGCCAACATGTGGATTGGGGGTTCACTCCCTTATGTTTCTGGGGTTTTCCTCCCACCTCTAAAACTGTACCTTCTTCTCATTGTCTTCTCTCTACAGGTTTCTTCAGGCTTACGAGCTACAGTGCCCACATAGCACTTTTAAGGGATCCTTGGTTTCATTACCAGACATAATGTATATCTCAGTTGGTAGAGCGCCGGACCGGTATTCCGGAGGTCGCAGGTTCTAGTCCCGCCTTGCCAACTTTCCTGTTCACTTTGAAATTGATTCCTCCTGGTTGCAGCGGTGGGTCCCAGGTCAAAGTGATCGAAGTCTCGGTCCTCTCCTCGATGGCAAGATTCCTAACAGGTCCAGGAACTATAGGAAAGACAGCCAATATAACGATATGATGACATTGACAATGATCAATTAATCATGATATTTCTGGACACCGTAACCAAGTTCCTTGTCTTATTCAATTTTAGTGCTGTGTTATGTTTTAAAAAAAGCTGAAACAGTTTGGGATTAGGATAATTTGCTCTCGAGCATTAAACTGAGGTCTTGCCATGATGACTGATAGCCAGGCAAATGATTCTAATCCCGGCCGCAGCCCTTTTCACAACATGCAGGGTTTTAAACAGCTTACACAACACAGCACTGCAATTTATTTAGCAAGAAACTTGGTCATAAGTGTCCAAATAAGTTGTTGCGATCAATTGACAATTGTGTAGTGATGCGCGACTGTAATTAAATGAAACTCATAGGGAATTAGGCTAAGGATATATGGAATATCTGCACAATCAAACCGTTTCGAAATTGACCTTATAAATTGGTGGTTATTTCAGAAAAAAAGTTAGATTGACACTTTGGGGACGTACATGTACTGTAGAGTAGCGTGGACAATATGTTTGTATTTGTTACGAATGCCATAGGCTAGATTCTCTGTGAGTGTGTACCTCCAGCTTGTGTGGTTGCAGCAATAGGTTCGCTCCAAGGACCTGGGCCAGGAGATGTCTCAGCTTGCACCTAGAGACATTTGAATAAAACCCAATAATTCTACTATACAGGATCAAATTATCAGACTTTATTTTATTGTTATGCTATTTTTGCATGTATTATATTTGACTGATTGTGCCAATGTTCCTAAATGGATATCATCAATGGAAGTATGGGAAGGTGTTAGTTTCTTTCAAGAGAATGGTGATTTAAACAAGTGAATATATACCCGAAATTGGTATGTTGCACCAACGTCAAGACCCGTGACAATATGCGTAGTCCCCATCACATCGTCAGTTTGTGTAAAAGCCATATCTCCACTCCTCCAAAACTGGACATTGTAGCCAGTGATCAGTCCATTGGGTGGGACTGGTTCTCTCCAACTGAGACTGACGGACGAGTTATCCACGGACAGGACACTAACATATAAGGGAACGGTTGGCGCTGTTGAAATACAAACCACGATAATATCAGATTGTGTATGCATTTACTCTAAAGCCATGTACTAGGATGGCATTGGTGGCTTGTGCGTAAAAACGCTCGCCTCTCACCAATGTGGCCAGGGTTCGATTCCTGGCCCGGACCATATGTGTGTAGAGTTGTGCGTTGTTCTCTTCTGTGCCACAAGGAGTCCTCCGGTTTCCCTCCCTCTTAAAAAAATTCAATTGTCAAAAATTCCTAACACAATTGTTCCTAGTCCACGATTGCCGGTATTTCAATACTTGCACAAACATTGTGTACACCCACAACATGTGTAAATGGCAGCAATCGTGGACCCCTTATTGCCCCTCAATCTATTTGTTCTTTTGTCCTCTGTTTACATCTCCTATGGAATGCAAACACGAAACTCGCCCAACACAAAACAACAAACGTTATTTAGTTACTTAAAGGCCCAGTCATACCGGGCTTGCGACCAGGTTACGACCTAGCTGCGACCGAACATTTTTGCAATCGCGGGCAAATCGTACAAAGAGCGTGCGACTGGTCGCAGAGGTCGTGGGTCATCGCAACAGCAAAATCAGTCGCAGCAAGGTCGATGGTCATGTTCAAAACTTCTGACCTGCGATTCCAAATCGTAAGAGGTTGCAGACAGGTCTTACATGGTCGTACCACTAGTCGTGCATGCTCGCACCACCATTCGTGGATGGTCGCGGGTCCCACAGTCGCACGATTAGTCGTGTCGACTGATCGTGCGAGTGGTCGCAGGTATACACAATTGCTCGGACGATCAATCGTGGGTGCCTGGGACTAGTCGCACAATTACCTACGACTGATTTTGAACATGACCATCGACCTTGCTGCGACTGATGTTGCGGTTGCGATGACCCACGACCTCTGCGACCAGTCGCACGCTCTTTGTACGATTTGCCCGCGATTGCAACATTTTCCGGTCGCAGCTAGGTCGTAACCTGGTCGCAAGCGCGGTGTGACTGGGCCTTTAAGGCCCAGTCACACCGGATCGTACGATTTCTGGATCGTGCGATTGGTGCGATTTGGCACAGATACGACCAATCGCCGATGTTTGCGACGATCTCCGCATAGCGGTCGTATGCTGTGATTGCTCTTAGGACTGGTATGCACGATTGGTGGCACGCTTGGTCGTGCGATCACAAGCAATTGGAGAAGATTGATCGCAAAATCAGTCGTAGGTAATTGTGCGACTAGTCCCAGGCACCCACGATTGATCGTCCGAGCAATCGTGTATACCTGCGACCACTCGCACGATCAGTCGTGTATACCTACAACCAGTTGCACGACTAATCGTGCGACTGTGGGACCCGCGACCATCCACGAATGGTGGTGCGAGCATGCACGACTGGTGGTACGACCATGTAAGACCTGTCTGAAACCTCTTACGATTTGGAATCGCAGGTCAGAAGTTTTGAACATGACCATCGACCTTGCTGCGACTGATTTTGCTGTTGCGATGACCCACGACCTCTGCGACCAGTCGCACGCTCTTTGTACGATTTGCCCGCGATTGCAACATTTTTCGGTCGCAGCTAGGTCGTAACCTGGTCGCAAGCCCGGTGTGACTGGGCCTTTAGTCCGTTATCTTTGTACATACGTGACTATTGCCGATCGTTTATTGGAAAGTAAAGATTAAATTGAGATTTACTTGCCCTAAACTTTGCTCATATTGAAATTAACTTTTGTTTTTATTTTGCCTTAAGTAGTCGTACAAGTTATGTCGTACATATGTGACATGTAGGTTATACGAATGACATAGAGTTTTCGTCCAGGAGAATCAGTGTGTTATGATAACTTATTGAATTTAATAAAATGATTTATATCACGCGATTATAATTGTAGTTTATTCAATGTAACCCTAAACTCCTTGAGTGTTTTTCCAGAAAGTGTCCTGACTTTGCCAAAGTTTGTCGTGCAAAAACTGCTGATGTCCTGAGTCCATCAGAATTCACCAGTATACATCCTGGAGAAATCCTAAATCCATCAACAATCAACCAGCAAAAGTATGATGGATTCTGACAGATTCAGGATATCTTGCTGGCATAACAAATATCTTCAAAATCCGTCACCTTAAAATCCGTTTTGCAGTACTACACAATACTGCAGTACTGCTATAGTCTTAACATCCATCAGATTCCACTAGTTTGTTCAATATGGAGGTATCCTGAATCTGCCAAACTCCTCTAAAACAGGGAAGAGATTTTGTTGGGTTCGGGGACGTTAGGGTTAATACAATAATTAAAGACCTCAAATTGGTATGATACAAATGCTGCAAGACCCGTGACACGGCGCGTCCTCCCCATCACATTGTAGAAAGTCTGTGTTGAAGCCATATCTCCACTCCTCCAATACTGGACATTGTAGCAAGTGATCAGTCCATTGGGTGGGACTGGTTCACTCCAACTAAGACTGACGGACGAGTCATCCACTGACTGGGCAACAACATCTAAGGGAACGGTTGGTGCTGTTGAAATACAAACCATGATAATATCAGATTGTGCATGCATTTACTCTAAAGCCATGTACATTTACTAGGATGGCCCAGTTTTCATTCCTGGCCCGGACCATGTGTGAGTAGAGTTAGGCGTTGGTTCTCTCCTGTGCCACGAGGGTTTTTCTCCGGGTCCTTCAGTGTTACTCCCTCTGAAAAAACCAAACACTTTTGATCTCTGGCTGTGTTCCGTAGTCATATGTGAGTCAATGTGGCCAGCTGCCATAGGCACCTTTACGTGCCAATGAATCGACCACGTTGTAACCGCGTCCTTTGCTATTCAGCACCCCAGCTGCGAGTAAATAATGATTAGCCTCCACAATTAATATTATTATTATTATTATTATTATTATTATTATTATTATTACAGGCGATCCTGCAGGCTGTGAATCAAACTGAGTTAAGAAAATATAGTTTGAGTCGAAGAGAAATTTGAGAAAAATTGGTGCACAAGGGAATTCCACGTACCCCACCGACCCATATAATAGCACCGGCAATCGTGGACCCCATATTGTCTCTATTTTGTTTGTACTAACGTTTTTGGAAGGCCTCCCATACATGTAGGTTTTGTACACGATTTTGCAATCGTGGACGGTCGTTTAACCCTTTCACTCCCAGCCACTATGCAAGAGATTACCCTTGTTTACCACAGCAATTAGGAGCTCAGTGTGACTCTGGCCCCATTGGATTTTGAGCAATTTCATTGAAGTGCGCCCTCACTGTTTACATGCATACTGTACATATACACTTGCTGAGATATAACAAATTGTGTGCATCTATTTATTTTGTAAGTGTAAAAGCACAATAATGAAATAATTAGATACGTATTTACACTCGGGGGGAAAAGTAATACAAACGGGTAATAATTCAGAACATGTGATAAATACGGCACATGTTTCAGATTTTGTTTACATGTGGAAAAACAATAACTTGTATGAGAAATTTTGTTTTTAATTCCTTTGTTATTTTCTTGAAAATGAACCATTTACTTGTATTCGGTGCATACACATGCATCAAAAGCCATTATAAAAACAATTTGCCTGGGAACAAACTATTTACTTGTACATGTATTTACTGTACAGACATACATCATAAGTAATTATACCCCCCCCCCCCCCCAAAAAAAAATCAATGTTGGTTTGGAGTGTAACCTGAAGTGCGTCCGACGCCTCATTTTCTCAACATTGATTTGGGGGGGGGGGGGGGGGGGGGGCAAATACATGTAGTACAATCAAGTGGTATGGTAATTCTCAAAGCAAGGAACTATGCACATAGGCTTCATACATTGCTTACATATAATCACCGTTTGTTTTCGCCGGCCTAATTTGCGGTTACTGCAAACAATGCAGTCGCGTTTCTTTCCATTGCGGTTTTTGCCAGGAAAGTGCTGTTGTCTTGCCAAATCAATAGGAATATGGTATCTCAACTGACTTGTTGCATTACGTTTCCAACCTAATAGCAAGCCTTGTACAATCCCTATACGAAAATCAAGGTTACTGACATTTTTGCTCCCTGCTGTGCTGTTAAATATTACTCTGCTATTGACAATACATATATTGAGAAGATGGTAAAAAACTCGTTTCCACCATTTCAAGCTTCTGTGGGTATGATTGTAGTACTGAAAACACTGGTCTGCTAAATCTGTGCCTCCCATATTTAAATTGTAAGATGAAATACATTCGGGCTTCATAACTTCACGAAATCCAGAAGTGCTCTTTTTACATCGAGTTTGCTTTTTTGACACTGCAGTGCTGCCGACATTAGTTAAAAATGTTACAGATTTTTTGTCTTGCCAAACCATGCACAATTGCCCATCTTTCACCAAAAAGATTGGGTTGCTACCTTTCTTCATTTTATGATTTTTTGGATTTGCGACCTCGGGTATTCCCTTAGCAGTATATCGAGCAGTTCCGCAACATCCAAAGCCTTGTTCAGACAGTTTTGCTATCAGCGACGGACTTGTATAGTAATTATCACAGTATATGACGTGTCCCTTATTCTGAAGTGGTTTGACTAATTCTATAACCACTTTTCCAGGGACTGTCAGGTTTGGTGGATGGCAGTCTGATGACTCGGAATCTACATGTACCTTATCCTTTACAGTTTTTGTGTTGTCAGCACCTGTGTACAGTTCCCAATTGCACGTGTATCCGGATTTACTACAATTTAATGAAAATGCTTTCATCCCACGTTTTACTGGTTTGTTGGGCATGTACTGAATAAAACTTAAGCGTCCCTTAAATTTCAACATACTCTCGTCTGGAGACAGATTCTGCGCAGGTTTATACAGGTTAAGAAACTTCGGGATAATGACTTCTATCAAGGGCCGAACTTTGGAAAGTTTGTCTTGTTTAGCCGAGGATTCACGAGGAATTTGGTTATTGGAGATGTGGAGAAACCGAAGAATTGAACTGAAACGATTTCTCGACATTATCGACGGATAAAAGGGAATTTTCAAAATTTCTGACGTTGACCAATACATCCTATATTGAGGCGATTTGTTTATGCCCATAGCAATGATAAGTGCTACAAATGCCATCATTTCGGGAACGTTGGTTGGGTACCAGGAGAACTGTTGTTCAGGATTTGAGTCTATTGTTTGCTGTGCATAGCGATTAGTCTCGTCGACGAGCAAATCCCACACGAGTTGGCAAAAATACAGCTTGAAGATCTCCACTGCCGAGAGTGTTCCGAAGTCGCCAGTTGGGCCAGGATTTCCAGTGAACTGCACAGTCCCACAATCGTAGTGGTCTCGTCGTTCCCAACCAGATCGGAAATTGGCTTTTCCGGTTCTTGATTTGGAAGAACTTGGATGGCCGTCATCTTGGGTAGGCTGCAAAAGAAGCAAGATAAAATTTGATTATCGGTCCTATATTTGTTAATGCTAATTTGCAGCACATGCCTAAAATGAATATTGCGCTGAGAAAAGAACGATCATGGTGGCCTCAATAGTCGTTGCAGATATGTCATGAATGTGAATGCCTTGTGTATGGTATTGACTGTGATTGACATAGTGAATCATCTTCTAAATTCTTGCCAAATATAATACATAATAATACGGAGTCTAAATACCAGGCCAAACGGCCTACGAAGCTATTCTTATTTGAGGTTAAGAATACTACTACTGGTACTGCATTTTTTTGGATGCAAAATTGCACGACAGGCTATACCATGTTTATGGGTGGAGGTAAATTTCTATAGGACTGTAATCTGTATTCATTTGATGTACATGCACTGAGTGCCACTGTACATACATCAAATAAATACAGTTATACTCTAATTTCCGTTATACTCGAGGGCACCTACTCAAGCCTGTATCATGCGCTTACCTCTTGAAATTCTGCTGTGTTTTCGCCAAGCATGCTCTCGTCGTCCGAAGACTCTTCAGTGTCATCATTTAAGTCAGATCCGGAATCACTATCTGCTAAAATCTCGGCCAAAATGTCATCATTGGGGATTGAATCACTATCTGCTAAAATCTCGGCCAAAATGTCATCATTGGGGATTTGTTCCATTCCGATTGCAAAAACACAGCGATACGTATAACCTACTTCGACCGCAATGGATATGCATGGGACGCGACGCTATAATGTCGCGCGTCGCGTCAGTCACGTGACCGGTAGCTAACCTATTCACGTACACGTACATTCATGCCTGCATGCAATGCATATATGGGATGGCGCGCTAACTTCAAAAACTTTATTTCTGTCAGCAGAGGGCGCCAAACCAATAACTCTCAAGCAGTGTTTTCGCTGGTGAGATAAGTTGCCTTGGTCTCCAAGCTCATGGCAAATCGTGGGACTTTTTGTCGCCCACGGGTTCCAAGCATATCACAACAAAGGCTCTTTTTGGAGCCCGTGGGATTGAAAGGGTTAATCGTGGGCCCTTTGTTTATGCCCTAACCCAATTGTCTCTATAGTCTACGATTGCCTGTGTTTACATACTCGCATGTATATATTTTGTACACCCACAAAATTTGTAAATGCCCTTATTGTCCCTCAATCTTTGTTGTCCTATTGTCCTCTGTTGTTTAACATCTTCTATTGAATACAAAAACAAACTCGCCAAAAACAACACAACAAACTATATTTAGTAATACTTTACCAGCTTCCGATGTTGTCTCTTCGATTTGTCTACTCCAGGGGCTGGCTCCAGCAGATGTCGAAGCGTTCACCTGTAGAAAACGATTGTCGAAACCATATTGTCTTATGTACAACTTATATCAGTTTTTGCCACAGACATAAATAACCTATAGACGGACAGCACCTATTGAAAACAACGGAAGTGGTTAATGTGCACGACTCTGTGGAAAAACTTCGGGAGGACGGATACAAATCGGTAATTTCGGTTGAAAACGCAGCTGATGTCGACTAAAAATACTTGCAGCTGTTAACTATATAAATGCTGCATAGTTATAATTTTTTTTTTTTGTAAACAATTTGCGCACGATGTGTGGCTTTTATGAACATTCACTCTGGCGCCCCATGCTGTCCGTCTATCTATAGGTTATTTATGTCTGTGGTTTTTGCAGTATATGTCAGGCAATCGTCCCTACAGAGGCATAGGCTAATTTGTCCCAATGCCTAAAATTGAAAACTTGGTCCAATGGTAAATTTGACGTCTCTTGAAAAATTACTCGTACCGTACATGTAACTGTCTAAAATGTTGACGTTTGATATCTCATTTTAAAGTAGAAAGGTGTACGTATGTACATGTACCTGTATCTTTCCAACCATATCTATGCTATTCTGGTTACACATGCTATGTGTGACATTCCGTTAACTTGTTGAGACGCACTGTATGTCTGCCATGACATAATTAATATCAACGAAACTGTTAATATGGAGAAGATGTATAATGATAGTTTACTGCATATAGAACAAAATAAACAACGAATACAGACCTGAAATGTGTATGTTACAAAGGCTGCAAGGCCCGTGACACGATACATCAGCTCTGTCACTCTAGGGACAGTCTGTGCACCCATGAACCCTCCGCTCCTCCAATATTTGACATTGTAGTGCGTGATGATCCCATTCGGTTGATCTGGTTGACTCCAACTCAGACGGACAGAAGTGGCACCTGTCGGCTGGGCTTGGACATTACTGGGAGCTGTGGGCGCTGTTGAAATTGAAAAAAAATTATTTGATTTGATATAAAATATCGGTACCTAGTGCATTAACCCAACGTCACCTAATTAACACTACAATACTACTTGAATAAAGTGTAGTACGCAGTACATGGCCTATGATAATTGTGTATTATTTTGTAGGTGTTGTGCCCCAAATGAATGCTTAGGACATTCACTTTTTTCAGTTTAGAGGTGATTTTTTGGTACAGAATCCTCGAAATAACCCTGAAACGGCGATGCACCCCACATAAAATGACTCCAAGCGGAGACTTCGGAAAACAGATTCTATTATGTGTAAATAACTCTGTTGAGTGGACACAATTAATCCTTTCTCTAATGGTCTGGTTGGAAACAGCTTTGTTTACGTTCTGCCACTGGGCCAGCAGTATGGGATGATTGGTAGCTGCTATTGAATTAGGCAGGCTGGCTAGATTGCTATATACATGTAGGACTTATACTTTATAAATTTGTACACAAATGAATGAGGCTTGCCTAGTGGCCCAGGTTTCTCACGGTCGGCCTGACTTGTGAGTGAACAAGCTGACTATAACTGGGAGATCGATTGAGGTTTACATACGGTAGAGTTTGGGCGGAACTGCCCCTAAGGTGTTTATAACATGAACAAATGGCCTTCCGGAATTAGCTTCCTTTGGCTGCACGGCGGGTTAGACTGGAAGACAACTACATCCGAATCATATCGACATAACAAGTTGGAGATATGAAATGTCTTTGAGGAAGAACAACGGCAAACTTAGATTACCCGCTTCTTGTGTACTTGATGTTACAGCTGTACTGTACAGTCCAGTCCCAACATTTGTCCTTGCAGCAACTTGGAAACTATAAGAGGTATAGGGAGCAAGTCCATCTATTTCAACTGCCCCACCCGAGGAGCTAGCTGTAGTCCGACCGGTCATTGGTGCAGCGTCACTTGTACTAAGGCTATAGTCGTATCCTGTGATGACACCACCTCGGTTGCCACATGCTGGATGGCTCCAGGAGAAACTAAGGCTGCGTTGGGCTCGAGATCCGGGTGTCACATAAGTTGGTGGTCCACTCGGTACTGCGAGAGAAAATTATTTACCAAAAGGTAGATATATTTTGTCATTTGGGCGAGGACAGTAAACAACATCTTTCTGCAATTGCTACAATTTGTGAGGCGATGTGGTCCAATGATTACGATGTTCGACTCGTGTGCGATGATGGTACATGGATTCAAATCCTGACGGTAACGGTGCTTGTGCTCTTAGGAAAGACACTTTACTGCAATTGCCTCCCTCCACCCCTGTGAAGGTAGAGACCAAATTGCGCCGATCTCGAGCTCCTTCGAAACGGTAGCTCGTTGATAGGGATAATAATCAATGTATCTCTGATCGTGCTCCGTGGTCAGATGGAAGTTGTTTGCATGCCATCGACTCAAACACGTTGTAGCCGCGTCCTTCGCAATTCACCTTCTCAAATGCCAGTAAGAATGATTAGCCCCCCCCCCCCCCCCCCCCGCCCCCCTCCCCCTTATTAATTTGGTTTCAAGTTGTTACATGTAAAACAATATATAAATGCAAACACTTAGACCTACAAACTGTACATGTGTAGTGACATACCTGTTGATAAGGTTGTGAACGTTGCTGATTGTATTGGTCCGTACGTGTCATATACAAAAGCATCGACTCGTACAGTGTACTGAGAGAATGGTAACAGATCGGATATAGTGGTCGTGCTTCCCTGACAATTATTACAGGCAGTGTAATACGTTGGTTGATCGATGCTTCTACAGTTCTCCAAGTTGGTCAGGGCATAATGTCACGCTGTATTGAACAGCACAGGACACTGTAGACCAGCTGACTGTTAGACTAGTGGAACCTGTTCGCGTCACTATAAAAAAAATGAATGCGAATATTTAATATATACCAGTATTAACCAGTTGTATACACACAAAGATTTTCCGGAATTCAAAACAGGTGACTAATAAACACGTTACGACCAAGGCCGGAAATATCCGTCAGCAACCGGCTCGCAGCGAGCGAGGCCGGAAACATACGGCCTGAACCTGCCTTAGATCGAGGTTCGTGAAAAATAATCCCGCGCCTAGGTCCGTTCAATATCGAAATGTTCAATAAGCAAACTGTTAGATGAATGTTTAAAGTCTACGTAAAAAATGATTTGGTATTAATGCTAGTCTCACCGCTAATAACATTTTCTGTGCTAATCCTAACTTCAGCCAGGCTAAGGCAGGCGTCAGTCAATTCCACACTGACATATCGAGCGGTGATTGCTGAGTTCGGAGTGAAATTAATGACTGGTCCGTTGGATACTTGAGATCTTGTGACTGTATTACCAATCTGTGTGTTATTGGAGTGAATTGAACTCGAACCAGCCCGCACTACAGCACCTGTCAATCGCCCACCTGCAAAAAGTGAACAGTGTTTTGTTGGACATAATGGAAAATAGTCGGACCTTAAAATTATGCACTGTGACTGGTCAGTTTTTGAGGGGTGTGGCCTACTGGATCCGTGTCTTGGCAATGGTTTGTGTTATGGTACTGCAAAAATGATGTACCTGGTACATCATTGCACTCAGAACAAAGTGATGTACCCCATGGAGTACATCACCTTGATCGTTATCAGCGTTTGCCCACTTCTGCACTGAAACGACAAGTGTACTAGATGCAGGTAGTGGGAAAGAGGTTTATTTTTTACTAGTACTTTGAACCACTAATACGCACGCATCGTAAAAAGCAAAGCCTACAAGTTTGAAAGTCCTTCTGTTGCCGCCATTACTTGATTACTGTTTGTTTCGTCTGCCCTTCAGTTTTTACGTTTCAACGCCGTTAGGGTGTACGAAACCCATGGACCACATCACAGCGGACAACAATTGTATAAGGTTCCCAAATCCTATTATGTTCCCAATGCTATTATATTCCCCAATCCCTATGTTACCCAATACTTATGGTTTGGCTTAGGGTTTGGGACCGGGTAACATAGTGATCGGGGATTATAGGATCGGGAAACATAGTAATCGGGGACAATGGGGAACATCGGGACCGGGAAACATAGGGACTGGAGAACATTGTGCTCGGACCCCCTTACACGCATCAAAAGACTTACCAAGTGCGTTTGTGTTCACTATAGTGATTGTTGTCATGCAATACGCAGTCCCAAGATCAAGTCTCCACCATTGATTTCCGGTACAAACTAGACACAGTTGAATCAAACAAAGCAAAATAAAGTAACAACCCTTCGCGAAATACGTTTTATGATTATACATGTAACATCTATCCTTTCAGTGTTTTATAACTGTAACAAGAAAATGGTGCAGGATGGGCAAAAAGAAACATAACATTTTGGAAGGAAATATATATATATATATAAATATGCAGCGTGTCTCAAAAATTCAAACGCACCTTTAGGTTATCATAACTTCCTCAATATGTGCCGGAATAGAACAATTCAAACGACAACATAAAATTCAAATTAGTTGGCTTTAATTTAAAGAAAACTGTGCTTGATTTTGTTCAGTAATTACGGAGAAATGAGCGATTACGTAACAGTAGTCAAAGAACACTTCCATCCAAGTGTGTGTATTATACAGATTTCCATTTGTGCAGGTGGTTACTTACTCTTTTCCTTTTCAATTAGCCAGCACTGTTTAATTTAATTATTTAAATAACTTGTATGTGCAATATTATGTTGAACTTGGTTAACACCTGGGATATTATTTATATTAAAAAACAAACAGAACAAGAACAAAGGTTATGAATGTTATCTTTGAAAGAAGTATTGATTAATTTCTTGTCTGTGCTGTATAAATCACTCAATATGAGCAAACTTGGATGGAAGTGTTCTTTGACTACTTTTACGTAATATCTAATTTCTCCGTGATTACTGAACCGAATCAAACGCTGTTTTCGTTAAATTATAGCCAACTAATTTGACTTTATTTTCACGATCACATAAAGGAGCGTTGTATTTTTTTTAGACACCCTGTACATGTATACAAAATTATATGAAGGTATATTTATACGGACGATCCGATGGACGATCAAACTAATTTCTCACGCAAAGAACAGAATAGGCTTTACGTATATTATTGAACAAATGTTTTGCAAACTATTGTCAAGAAAGCGAACAAGATTAACATTAATATAAATGACCTGCAAAGCTGAACATTTTAATCCTGATGTCAGATTATTTTAAATGTATAACATAATGGTCCACAGCAAATACACTATTAATAATATAAGTATTTCTTAAGTCTTACTGATGGCGTCTTTCTTGGTGAGCTTTTGTTAATTATACTTAAATATGAAAGGACTTGGTAAGCAAAATTGAAATAATTGGGTTTTTGTATTGCCCGTTGCTATGGTAACAGGCCATTTTGTGTTTCGGTTATTTTTAGCCAGTTTTGGGGCCGCAACAACAGTTTGTTTGCTTATTAAAAAAAAAATCACTCAGCCAAAATACAACAAGTTATTACAAAATCAACTATATCAATACAAAGTATCATCCTGGCCCTTACTTGAGAAAAATACATGTATGTCACCCTTATGCTATTTTTAGAACATGCAATAAAGCATGTTTTCAGAACTTGTTTTCAAAGCATGTTTTTAGAACTTATTTTCGCCCCTCAACAAGTCAACTTGCCAGTGGTCTCAGAATGTTTTCCTTTTGGATTTGATTAGAGCCAACATTGGTCGTGTCATATCTGGTGAGAACAGTTTGGGGGATTGTATCCTCTTAAGGCAGTACTGCATCAAAACTTGTCATTTTCCCAAACAACTTAAAAAAATGAAATTTGAATTTGTTCAATCATAAGAGTGAGTTTTGGGCCTGTGAATTACTCCTATTGAATAAGTAGAATTGTTGACGGCGAAAATCTAGACTAACATCGGATTACAATAGTGGCATATACAAAGAGTAAACAATACTTGTTGTGAACTAAAACATTATCAGAACCCAACCCATGCATTTCTACATAACCCAACAGCTTTTGTATGCAACCAAAATGTAAAATTATATCACAAAATCAACTATTACGAAGTATCATCCTTGCCCTTACTTGAAAAAATAATTAAATGTTTTAAATGCCATCCTTATGCGATTTTTAGAACGTGAGTTAAATCATGTTTTTATAACTTATAGAATTGTAATTTTGCCCTATTTTTGTCCCTAAAAACGTTAACTTGCCAAGAGCTAACATTGGTCTTTACATATCTGGTGAGAAAGGTTTGGGGGATTGTATTTTCTATAGGCAGTACTGCATCAAAAATTGTCATTTTCTCAAATATTCGGGAAAAAGAAATTTGTGTTTTCCCTTCAGTTCAACGTAATAATACACACGTACTTTTATGAATCTGGCGCCCTTTTCAAATCATAAGAGTGAGATGCAGGCCTGTGAATTACTCCTACTGAATAAGCAGTATTTTGACGGAGAAAATCTAGACTAAGCCCCTCCACAGCATGTCTTGCATTTTTGTTCCTGATAACATGTTATATAAAGAGAAAACAATACTTGTGAACTAAAACATTATTTCTACATAACCCAACTAAAGCATTATTTCTAAAGAGCCCAACAGCCCCTTTAAGCATGTAACCCCTCAAAAACACAGCTTTATTGCCGGAAACTGTATCCAAGTGTTACGTTGTAGCGCTTTCTTAGAGCTATGTAGGGATTTGTTCGCACTTGTATTTTTTTATATTTGAACTATCATACCATAACAACCCTTTAAAACCATTCAAAAAATGTATGTGCTTGGATCGAGAAAAAAAAAAAAAAAAAGGGAACAAAATATCCTCGAAGGACGGTTTCTTTGTCCTCGATCGGCAAGATAAGCGCAAAGCAATGGGGTTAGGTGTCAGTAAAGGAATACAGGAAAACACAATAGGGAATCCTCGGTCGTAATGGCAATTCACGAATACATGCACATCTAGTAAGGTTCGATATAGTAAGTGATCCCCACAATGTCGCTTCCCAGGTTGTATCGTAAAATTGAGTGTGATCCAAGGCCACACGACATTCTGGTGTTTGTGGCTTCTGACTGGCCCCCTCGAACAAAGATACTTACAATTTGGGAGACTGCCAACATAGTAGTTGGTAGTTGAATGGTAGTTGACTGCGTGAAGAAGCTGTGCCTATATTCGAATGGTCGAATTTGTATTAAAAGGTTACGCCCCATTTAAGCAATTTGCAAAAGCCATTGCGTGACCGAGGGAGCTGATGGGAATATAAATCGTGTCGTTAGCGGTCGCAATGTCGAATACAGTGGTCATTAATACTGATAGCTCAGGGCAAGATAGCTCAGTTGGTAGAGCGCCGGTCTGTTATTCTGGTGGTCGCAGGTTCGAGTCCGCCTATAAGGGGCGCTATAACGCAACACTTTGGATACACTTGCAGGCAATAAAACAGTGTTTTGAGGGGCGTCATGCTGGGTTCTGTAGAAATAATGATTTTATAGTTGGGTTCTGTACAAATTATGTTTTATTTCACAAGTATTGTTTCCTCATTTTATATGCCACTAATAAAATGTTATCAGAAAATGGTATGGAACAAATGTTTTGGAGGGGATTAGTCTTGATTTTCGCCATCAAAAATGCTGCTTATTCAGTAGGAGTAATTACAAGCCTACAACTCACTCTTATGATTTGAAAAGGGCGCCAGATTTATACAAATATTTTTGTCTGTGTGTATTATTACTTCAAACTAAAGAAAAAGCTCAAATTTCATTGTTTTGTTTTTTTGGAAAAATTACCATTTGTGATGCAGTACTGCCTTAAGAAGATACAATCCCTCAAACTGTTCTCTTCAGATATAAAAAGACCAATGTTGGCTCTAATCAAATTCAAAAGAAAAATATTCTGAGACCCCTGGCAAGTTGACTCTTTGAGGAACAAAAATAGGTTAATAATTACAATTTATACAAGTTCTAAAAACATGCTTTAATGCATTTTCTAAAAATAGCATAAGGGTGACATTTAGCACATTTAATTTGTTTCTCAAGTAAGAGCAAGAATGTTCTTTTGTAATGATAATAGTTGATTTTGTGATAACATTTTGTATTTTGGCTGGGTGGATTTCTTTTTAAATAAGCAACAAAACTGTTTTTGCGGCTCCAAAACTGGCTAAAAAATGGCAATAGAAAAAAAAAATCAATTTTGGTTACTTGCTCACCAAGTCCTTTCATATTAAAAAACAAAGAAAAAATGCCGAGGACAATTATGAAATATTTACGTGGACCCACTCTTAATAGTCTTATGAACCGAAATTGAGAGTATACTTAAACACACTGGTCTACGGAGCCCCTAAAGGGACATATGACGAATACAAATCACTGTGACGAAATAATTTGAGTTTTTTATTTCGTGCGCTCGAAATCATTTCGTGCCCACGAATTCATTTCGTGCACTCGAAATAACTTATTTCGTGAGCTCGAAATCATTTCGTGCCAAATTATTATTAAGCTGGATAGTACAGTAACCATGTGTCTGTGTCTAGGACAATAAGACTATATATATGCCCTATTGTTCATTGTACCTTATACAATAAGCACGAGCTCTCGTGACAGATGAGGGCACTTGACAGAAGATACTGATTGAAATAAACTTTAATTAAAAATAAATTCAAAATTACGTGTAACTCTTTCACAATACTAAACACATTAATTGCAATATTGCACTGCACTGCACTTGAATTATAATGAATCTATGTTAATACAAGGACTATAAGGATCTGCTCAGTGTGACAAATTGCAAATATTGACCTATGATACAATAATGATCTACGTATTAATCGCGAACAAGCCAGCCTATGCCTAAACATGCAAATACTTCTTTGAAGTACGGTGCAATATTGCAGTTACTGTATATTATTATTATTATTATATCTTATTCTTGCAATATTTGCAATTTGTCACACTAAGCAGATCCTTATAGTTCTCGTATTAACATAGATCCGTTCTAATTCAAGTGCAGTGCAGTGCAATATTGTAATTAATGTGTTTAGTATTGTGACAGTGTTACACGTAATTTTGATTTGATTTTTAATTAAAGTTAATTTCAATCAATATCTTCTGTCAAGTGCCCTCATCTGTCACGAGAGCTCGTGCTTATTTTATAAGGTACAATGAACAATAGGGCATATATATAGTCTTATTGTCCTAGACACAGACACATGGTTACTGTACTATCCAGCTTAGTAATTGGATGCGAGCAATTCTTAAAATACACATGAAAGCTCCGAAAAGCTCTTGGTAAATTAAACTTCTGAAGAAGGCCTCCTTTTCATGAGTTGACCGATTTCTTATTCTTAAGCGGATTTGTGCATTAGATGGACGAGTTTTTCGTATTCTGGATTGCCAGATGAACATGTTGACATAAGTTTTGTGGACGTACTCGATCATACCGATACAATTATAAACACGTGGTGGGTCAAAAGATAAATTGTTTAGGCTTAATTGCATGTTTAAGCCATGAAGACACCAACAAAATACTACTTTAACAACTGGTCCTTGTCCACAATGTTTAGACCTTCACATTAAACCTTATTTCAATCCTCTACCCAATGTGGACCGGAGAAATGGCGTAAGTGACCCGCTCCATCGTAATCAGGAATAAGTCGCTGAGGCCGTTTTACGCAATCGGCCGTTAAAGTGAATGCATGGGTGAAAATCGTGACCAAGTATTTGTGTTTGCTGTCCGTATGATTTTGGTCAATTTTGTTTATTTCAAAGCTGTTTTTTGTTCGGAATGTGGATTCGGCAAATAAATATACACCTGTCATCTTCATCAGACCATAACTTTTTTTGAGACTTATTCCTGATTTCGATGGAGCGGGTCACATATTCCATCGTTCCCGAAAACGTAATTAGGTCAATTATCGATCTTTGACCCATTCTTAAGTGGATTAGTACATGGAGTTGAAACTTAAGAATTAGATATTCGTAATCAGGATATCTTGGAGTACATTTGAGCCAAAATGTGTCCTCGTACTTGACAATACCGATAAAAGTGCTAATTAGCGTTATTTAGGCCATTCTTAAGTGGATTAGTACATTAGTTGAAAACTTAGGAATTGGCTTTTTGAAATAAGACTCCCTTGAAGTACATATGAGCAAAAATTGGTCCTCGTACGCCACCAATACCGATACAAAAATTAGGGGGGTCATTTTGAGAGTGCCCCCATGGGGCAGTGCAAGAGTGCCAAACTTAAGAATCCACATTTTGGGGTTCCCACACATAGTCCTACTCATTTCAGGTGTCAAACCTTCCGTACTCAACAATACCGATAAAAGTCTGCTAGCTCCTGGACTATATATGGTTGTATACGTAGTGTTGAAAACGTATAAAACCCAACACTGTACAAAAAATAGCTGTAATTTTGAAGAATTTTTGTTAACAGATGGGATCTGTATTATTGTTCTCTTTACAGCACTTTCGTTGTTAAATGAAAAACTTCCCTTCAAATGTCTGTGTTTTAACGGAACTTAGTACCTGTACAGTGTATTTGGGTAAACAAATAGTAAGACATAGTCAAATATTTTATAAAATTGTTGTTAACAGAAAATCTTATGTTTATCAAAATATTTCATTTACTGTTAAAAAAAGGTGTATATACACGTACTGTATTTGTGTTGACAGCACTGTTGACTTTAAGGTATATTTACAGAATCGAAACATGTGTGTAACATTTACAAACGGCACAACGACTGGCGTCTCCGCTTCTGATGTGAAATAACACCTATTTTTTAAGTGTATTTGGGAATCAACTTGCAAAGATTTTGGAAAATAGTTACGGGTGTGCGAAGTTGTTGAGGTATCTCCATCTATTGCTAGGTCTGCATTTAGATATATTCGTGGATCCGTGGCATAGTAGGTGGTACTCTGTGTGGCTGTTTTGTCTCTTAGATTCAGATTGAGAGATGAACCTACACACACAAACAAACAACGGGACAATTATATAATAGGGAGATTGAAAGGCATACCCCTGACGATAATATTCGGGGTTTGTTTCGAATATTTTAAAACATTGTTTAATTCAAATTTACCAATTCTCACATTCAATTTTGTCCGAGAAAATAATTCAAACGCTTTTACCAAAAGCCGGAAAAAAAAACTATATAGGATTGGTATTTCTGGAACATAAACTATTTGGTGCTCTGTGAGTTTAGCATAAGAAAGTCATGTTTTATTAATGTAGGCCAACATGGTTACTGGGCCGAATACATACAAACCATAAATTCCATGCAAACATGAACATGGCTTCCAAAAATCAAAGTTAATCCAACACTTCTTTTTCATTTTAAAGTTATTGCTATTATAAGATGTAAGGACCAGGATATAAACTTGTTTAGTCAAATCTTTATCGTTTTTTATGGAATATGTCACGTTTCTTCCTTGTTATAATTGGCTTAAAAAAATAACAACTATTATGTGCATTTTCATTCGTTTGCATGTTTTCTTTGAAAAAGCAGTGGTGACTTCATAATATGACTTAAAATGTGCCCATAACCTTTCTATGTGAACATTCTACACCTACCATGTAAACCTTTTAACTGTTGAAAGTCGATTTGGGTGAAGTAATTCATGATCCCGCTGCTAGGTTTGTGAGCTAATTCAAATAGCACACGTATGGATGAGCACAATTCATATCAATTATTAAGGAATTTATTATGGGACCGCACAAACTAAGATAGCTAGTGCCTTTGCGACTGTAGGTTATTAAATTACAGTACATTTGTAAATATTTCAGAAAATGCTCCTTTTGTTTTTCATTTTAATTAGTATTAAGAGCACAGGTTTATATAGTTTGTTTTAAAAGACTTAGAAAAGACTTGATACAAATTGTGGAGGAAAAGTTTCATTTTGTTAACAACTTCATGCACGGACAAACTGAAATGTGAGTGACGGAAATGCGAGTGATAGCATTTTCTTCTCTAAACTTAAATACAGTTGGTTGTGGTAGATACTTGTTACCCTCATGTATACTTCAGTATGGTAGGTACCGGTATCTAGTACATATAACTATTTGGTTGTGGTACATTTGGTTTGATAAAATCTTTCAAATTAAACCATGACAAATGTTGGCATGTCCATTTCACGAAATGCGAGTGGCGTTTTTTTCCCAACAGTGTCGTGCTCTTAATGTTCTTAATGCCATAGGGTTAATGCCCTATATATTAAGTATTTCCATAACAAAAATGAAAGAGTAAATCCCTACCTTGTAAAAACTACACCACTAAGATTGTAAGAGGATGCAGGTATAAGTGAAATGCGAGGAACGCTGGAATCACCCATTTGTCTAGGCTTTTGCTTACATTGTTATGTCACAAAAATACGAAATTGCTAGCAAGCGAAAGCTTCTACTTTTCTTGGAAGCAAATGCTTTCCAGATTAGCAATTGCTTAAACACGTATATTTTGTTTTTGTCATCGGAACAAGAAGCATTTGCTAGGCAAGCTTGAGAAAAAGCTGTTAGGCAAAGTAAAACATTAAGAGTGGGACTACGTGAATATTTCATATAAAAGTCCTCGGCATTTTTTTCTCTCATTTTTTAATATGTAAGGACTTGGTAAGCAAGTAACCAAAAATGAACTAATTTTGTTTTCTATTGACCGACAAAAGGTATTGTTTCCTCTGTGTATATGCCATTAATAAAATGTTATCAGAAAATGGTATGTAAGAAATGTTGCGGAGAGGGTTAGTCTAAAGTTTCGCCGTACAAAATGCTGCTTATTCAGTCGGAGTAATTCACAGGCCTACAACTCACTCTTATGATTTGAAAGAGGCGCCAGATTCAAAAAAAAATATTATTGTTTTCGTGTATTATTACCTCAAACTAAAGAAAACGTTCAAATTTCATTGTTTTTGTTTTTTGAGAAAATGACAGATATTAATTCAATAATGCCTTTAGAGGATACAATCCCCCAAACTCTTTTCATCAGATATAAAAAAAAACAATGTTAGCTCTAATCAAATCCAAAAGGAAAATATTCTGAGACCCCTGGCAAGGTGACTTTTTGAGGAACAAAAATAGGTTAACATTTTTAATTTTACAAGTTCTGAAAATATGCTTTAATGCATGTTCTAAAAATAGCATAAGGGTGACATTTACAAAACAAAAATTCAAGTAAGGGCAAGGATGATACTTAGTAATGATATAGTTGATTTTGTGATTTTACAACTCACTCTTATGATTTGAAAGAGGCGCCAGATTCAAAAAAATATTATTGTTTTCGTGTATTATTACCTCAAACTAAAGAAAACGTTCAAATTTCATTGTTTTAGTTTTTTTGGGAAAATGACAAATTTTGGAGGATACAATCCCCCAAACTGTTTTCACCAGATATAACAAACAATGTTAGCTCTAATCAAATCAAAAAGGAAAATATTCTGAGACCCCTGGCAAGGTGACTTTTTGAGGAACAAAAATAGGTAATTTTTTTTAATTTTACAAGTTCTGAAAATATGCTTTAATGCATGTTATAAACATAGCATAATGGTGACATTTAAAACATTTTTTTTCAAGTAAGGGCAAGGATGATACTTAGTAATGATATAGTTGATTTTGTGATAACATTTTGTATTTTGGCTGGGTAATTTATTTTTAATAAGCAGAACAACTGTTTTTGCGGCTCCAAAACTGGCTAAAAATGCCCAAAACACAAAATGGCCCGTTACCATGGCAACGGGCAATAGACAAAAAAATTGTGCAATTTTGGTTACTTGCTTACCAAGTCCTTTCATATAAAAAAAAAAAAAAAAATGCCGAGAAAACTTAGATGAAATATTTACGTGGACCCACTCTTAACAAGTTTAGGTATATTTTTGTAAAGGTAGGATACATCATTGGTAATTGCTTGAATTATCAGGAATGGGTGGATGTAAAGGTAGGATACACCATTGGCAATTGCTTGAATTATCAGGAATGTGTGGATTTGGGGGTTGTATTTTATAGAAAATATTGTTTAACTGACCTGTCCGAGGTTTACAATAATGGATGCTTAAGACAAAAACAAGAAAAACGGCGTTCGTTTTAAACTGGCGTCGGGCAGTTGTTCTTGAATCGTATTGTTTTTTTCAGGATAATTACAAGATATGTAAGCCCAATCGCTTTGCTGGATGCCTAGAATCATTATTTACCTTCAAATAAGTAAGAAATGTCTTAATAATTCAGTAGTACATTTTGATATCTGCAAATGGTGATTTTTTGAGCAATTAATTTTGCTTTTGCTCGGTGCTTATGCTTATAAGCTGTTGCTGGTTTGTATGTATTCGGCCCAATGACTCCCCATAAGTGAAAACAGATTGGTAGCAGTTTTCTTCTAAAGACAAATCAGCCAAAACAAGAAAATGAATGTAAAAATGCAGTAATTTTCAATTGTATAACCTCGATCTCTTTATTTTTAAGAGGCGATTTTTTATCACAATTTGAAAGTCAGACTAAGAGCACAACTGGTGTTATGTGTGATCTGATACAATTATATCATAAAATAATACGCAGAAGGACCGAGCTAAAGCAAAAGCTCACCAAGCAGAAGCAAAAACAATTGCTTGATAACAGACACATAACCGTTTGCTTTGCCTAACAGCTTTTTTTTTAGTTTGCCTGTCAAAATGCTTCTGGTTCTGAGCAATAGCGCTCATTGTTAAACAAAATCAAAAGCTTGTTTTTATGTATACATTTTTAAGCAATTGCTAATCTGGGAAGCCTTTGCTTCAAGAAACAAGTTTTGCTTAAAAGTAAAAGCATTTGCTTGCTAGCAATGTCTTATTTTTATGTATACAAATGTAAACAAAAACCTAGAAAAAGCAATTGCTAGTTTGTATGCATTTAGCCAAATGTTCACCACATCCACAATAGGACTGGTGGAATATTTTGTTCAAATGTATTTTTCGTATCATAATTGTAAGCCAGTAATTATTCAGGTGGTTATACATGTTTAAGCAATTGCTAATCTGGGAAGCCTTTGCTTCAAGAAACAAGTTTTGCTTAAAAGTAAAAGCATTTGCTTGCTAGCAATGTCTTATTTGTATGTATACAAATGTACACAAAAACCTAGAAAAAGCAATTGCTAGTTTGTATGTATTTGGCCAAATGTTCACCACATCCACAATAGGACTGGTGGAATATTTTGTTCAAATGTATTTTTCGTATCATAATTGTAAGCCAATAATTATTCAGGTGGTTAAAGGTAGGATACACCATTTGCAGATATCGAAAATATTTACTATCGAATGACATGTATTAAGAAATATTTTACTTATCTAAAAGTAAATAATGATTCTAGGCATCCAGCAAAATGATTGTGCTAGATATCCTGTAATTATTCTGAAAAATAAAACTGTATAAAGAAACATTTACGATCGCCGGACGGCGATCGCGTAAAAACACAAATAACATATGAATAACTGTTCGACACCCAGTTTAAAACAAACGCCATTTTTCGTGCTTTTCTCGGCATTCATGATTGTAAAACTTCGGAAAGGTCATTTAAACGATATTTACTATAAAATACAACCCCCCAAATTTACCCATTCATGATAATTCAAGCAATAACCAATGATGTATCCTACCTTTAAGGTACACAATGGTCTATATGAATAAAAACTAGCAAATGCTATTATGAAGTACGAGCAAAAAGTTAAAGCATTTACTTCGTAGTAAAAGCATTAAGGAAAAGGAAATGCTTTAATTCGTATGGACAAAATAAAGTTTTACTGTTTAGCGTTTACTGGCTGAAATCTTGCAGACTAGTATTTGCTTCTCTAATTTCAAGGTAGCCCCGACCAAACCTTGAAAATGACGAGTAAATACTGCAAATCTGAAGCATTTACTCATTTGTATTCATACCAAATGGAGGAAATACTAACTATTCTAGAAAATGCTGGAAAGTAAAAAGTAAATAATTCTAAGTCTTTAGCAAACACTTTCCTGTAAAACCTTTTGCTTCATTTTTTATTTATTCAGATCGTGCTAGTAACAACTGAAATTGGTAGTAAAATCGAATGCTGGTTTTTATTCATACGGCCCAATGTTTGTAAAAGTTGGAATTCGGTTAAAATACATACAAACATTGTACACTGATTTATTTTATTTATTTTTCATTTCCGGGTTGTAATTTTATAAATATATTACACTGTAGTTTTACCTTCATGGAGAATAGTAAAACCCCATAACAACATCGGGAGCAGGAGACGACATTTCAACAAAGATGAGGCCATGTTGTCCTTCGATCAAATGAAATGAAGGCTAATGTTGTAACTGAATCACAAATCGAAACGCAAAAGTCGCCATGTCGCAAAAATCGCCTTAACAAAATAATGCCTTCCTCACAGACGAAATACATGCGCAGTTATGAGCGAGCCAAGCCTATGGAGTTCGCATGCAGACGGAGCTAGGGGAGGAAGTATAGGGGATAACACAAATTATGAATATGAATTGAGTTCATTGTTGAGTCAACCGTATCCAATGGAGCTGAATGCCAAATCATAATCTCTATATAAAATACACTTCCTTGTAAAAAAGTCGCGTATTATTAACAATCCTCGTGCACTCTGGGTTTTATTTCCTGGTAGAATGGGAACTTTAAATATACATGGTGGGCAACCAAAATAAACGGACAAGCGTACTTCCACTACACTGAGGCCTAAACTACCTATACCAATGGATGGATAATCTTTCTAGAAGAAAAGTGATGCCAAGCTATCTTGATTTTGGCCAGTAGTTTTAGCTTCAGACCTTATTTTGTGAAGCAAAGTCAGCTCAGAGGTCCTTTCGCACCGAGAAATAACCAAACCGCGCCCGCGAATTTATCATGATTGCCGCGTATTAAATGAAAACTGTTGCCCGGTGTTAAGCAAAAGCTCAGTGAATGCTATGTGCATCCATTGTGTGTGTCAGCTCTGTGCAGAGGCCAAGGAGAGTTGACCTCTAAACCACACAACACACGCGAGACTAAGCTTTGGAACATTCCATTATTAAATAGGGGTAAAATAGGTCGCCAGGTGACCTCAGCTGTAAGAAAACTGGTTATTTGGTGAGACTATTTTCTTTTAACTATTTGCTTATATTTATCCAGTCAGGCTGTGTCTTATATCACTGGGAAGCTAATGACGTCGAGCTACGCATGTGTGAAGCTGGCTCGTGTGTACGTTAGTCATGAAAAATGGCGATTTTACACGGCCGTACATGGAGAAAATGATTTTTTCCCGGGAAACTTAACCAGTTCGCGCCGGGATTATTTTAACATCGCCGAGACGACGGACGGGATTATTTTTAACAAAACTTGATCCGAAGCGGGTTCAGGCTGATAGTGCCGGGAAGCACACCCACGCATTTCCGGCCTTGCACGCTGCTGATGTACATTTCCGAACTTGAACTTGGCGCGTTTATGCGTCATCCGTTTTGAATTTGGGAAAATGTTTGCGTTTATATACGTCATTTGGCGCAAACTGGTTAAACTAGTGCTTCGTTATCTTATTATTATTATTATTATTATTCATGGTTTATTAAAATTCAACTTGGTTGCCAAAAGCAAAATTACATTGAATTCACAATAGGTATTACATATTATAGTAACAAATAAAATTCATAAAAAGTTAACAATATTGAACATTGAAATAATCTTTACACAGATTAAAAAAGATTACTCACATTTACAAATTACAACCCAAATGAGATGTTATAATTACAATTAGGCATCCTATGGTGCGACAGTATAAACAGTCTACCTTGATTTTCTTAGCCTTGATTATAAATGTATATATAATATTGAAGCATTGAGTGTGTAGTTTTATAATCGATTATATCCGAAATGATGAAATATTGCGTTTAAAATGTACGCGAGGTTTTGTGAAACTGGAGGCCGTTTCTGAGTGTCATTACTGTACAAAAAGATGCGTGCAAAGTTTCGGTCGAGCAGATGACGTGTAGTTTTGTTCTTCCTTTCTTTCTTTCTTTTTGGTTTTTTTGTTTTAGTAACCTAAACCCCATAGATGTTGTACACTTTTTTTTGCACAAGCACTTTTCATAGAAAACAAAGTTGTATCCAAACAAAACAGACAGACGTCATGTCATCCTGTGTTTTTTGGCAAAAAACGAACTTGAACATACTCTGCGGCACCCTTGGAATTTTATCGTTTTGGCCTTGTGTGACCAGTTCAGTTTTTTCGCCTAACCCAACAGGTCCCTTAAACAATATATTTTATAGTTTTGTAAATACTATACCGTTTTAATCCCGTGTGATGTGTAAAGTCGTGTCATGTCCGTGTGTTGTTTGTGTAACTGATGCCCACCTGGCGCGCTCGGAGCCGTATCTAGCTGCTAGCGCCCTCTCGTGGCCAACCAAACTTTTTATTAGGATGACTTTGCTTTTTATTTTACGCGCGCTACATTAAGCGAGGAATGCTGAATCACCAGATTTTAAGTAAACGAAAGTTTAACGAACTTGTTGTACCGCACAATGTGATAGCGGTAATTTGAATAATCCCAGTCATAGTTCGGTAAGTTTTCCTCTTCAGTGAACAGCACATGTCAGTCGTTTTTGAAAATCTCACTTTGCCGTGAGGACCATCAAATATAGCTAGCCAAGCAGCCAGTGCATTTTCAAGCATCCACACCTTACCTTTCAATTATTTATTTCCTGTATGGCGGCGATGGCATGGGCTTACCCCAAGTGGTGAGTAGTTCATGACTTGTGTTTTATTCGTATAGTTTTGAAAAAACAACTACAATGTATCTTTATTATAATGTGTATTGGTTTAAATGTAAAATATTTCAACCGTTGGTAAATGTTAGAACGCTTAATTACTCAGTTGTTAATTTCATGTTCAAATTTAGTATTTGGAACCGACTCTCCTAAAAATATTGGTTTTGTTTTAACGTTCAGCAAACTCACATAAAGCTTTTATTATCGTGGCTACTTTATACCATTACATTACATGTACTGAAAATAGTAATAGTTTTATAAATATTATTCTTGTTTTCACTAAATCGCAAATGATCATTCAAAAATATTATTTCTCAACAATTATTTGTGCATCTTATTATTATTTCAGATATCTGGATACCGGTCTACAAAACATTCCCTTTGACTGTCGTTTCTTATAGCCACATCGATATTTATAGTTCGTATAGCCACATCGATATTTGTCGTTTGTCTTATAGCCACATCGATATTTTATCACTCTTGTAGGCAAATCGTTCCTATAACCCCATTATTATTTATCATTCTTAGTACAACCCCATTGCTTGGTAGCTCTCGTTAGATACAAGCCTCCGATACATAGTATATACTTCATTGTCTCTATTTTTAATAAATCAAGTATTTTGTGAATATTCCTTAAATTGTGTAAATAAATATATATATTCGTAGACAGAAAAGTATCTTTGCTTCCACACCCAATTGTATTTCCTTTTTATGGTAACCGCTCGGTTGGGCAGAGAGTGGTCAAGCTGTCCATTTATCTTCTATCTTTGCTTCCACTCTCCCCGGTTACACTTGGCGTAGTCGACAGGATACACAAGTTATCCACTAGATTTGGGTGTGGATCTGACAAAAATATATATAATTTATAAATTAGTGAACGACAGTCAAATAAATAGAGAACTCGACCAGCAGAAACGGCACGACGACATCCCCAGCAATTGATGTCGCTACTCACTTACAAGGATCTACACTTTAATGGTTGATCCTTGACCAAAGCTGCTGAGATTTGTCTGATCTTGTGCCATCTTGAATCCAGAAACTCTGTTCTCCAAGAGACTTTGGTGCTACCATTTGTCACCATTAAACTGGTAAGTGGGAACTGCAAAAGTCAACACTGGAACCTGTGGTAACGAGTTCCAGGCTAGCGGTCTAATAATAATAATAATAATAATAATAATATGCGAGGACGTCGCAACATCACGTTTGAATCGGCTCCGCAAAAAGTGCTGGTTTTTACTGTAAGTACAAGCAGTTACAGCTCTAAACTTAAGATAGTGTACAATTAGACATTGTAGATAATTCCTGGCTATTTGATATTGCTATAATCGTGGCAAATAGAGACATTTTGGGGGGTTTGGGGGGTCGACAGGCTAGGCGTAGCGGCAACGCTGCCGCCGCCATCTTGCCTGTAGGCCTATAACAATGGCTTTCCAGTTTCAACGACAAGAGCTGAAAAGGCCGAACACACTACGGTTCTACCCACGCGGTTTGACAATCACACCTGAAGACGTGTATCAGTCCATTGTTAATGAACACCTGGAGAGTAGCGCCATTAAATGCATAGCGGAACTCAATACAGGCTGGTACAATGTGTCCTTTGAAAATGAAAAGTCGTGTGAAAGCATCATTCTTCGAGGAATTCGGCTTAACGGTGCTGTGGTAGCGTGCGAGAGAGCAAGTATACACAATTCAGTCGTCATATATGTAAAGGCACCTTACGAGATGTTCGATCAGACGGTTATGGCGGCCCTTTCGTACTACGGTACCGTGACCAACATTAGAAGGCAACATTATAACTTCGACGAGAATGTGGAGACGGGAGTAAGGAGCCTGCTTGTCAAAAATGTGAGAAAACCCATACCATCCTTCGTAAAAGTTGGAAGTTTCAACCTACCAGTCAGACACCGGGGGCAGATCCATACATGTAGGCTGTGTAGTCAGCCAGGACACATCGCGCGGGATTGCGATATGCAAGGGCGATGTTTCCGATGCGGCGAGCGAGGACACACGGCAGAACAGCACCGCGCCTTCGAGAAGGACGCAGTTAAAGACGCAGATAACGACGCAGATAACAACAGCGAAAGTGACGAGGAAAGTGAAAAATCGGAAAACCAAGAGAGTGACATGGAAAACGAGGCCAACACGATAGACGAGGAACAAGATGACCGAGAAGAAGGAGAAATATCCAATGATGACAAAGAAACAGAGGTAGCAGAGAAGACAGACAAACAACCAAGAAAAAATACACGAGTGATTGAAGTGGAAATACACCAACCCCCAATAAAGCCAACGCAGGACAACAAGACTAAAGACCCATCTTCACCCAAAAAGATCAGAATTCAGAAGAGCACTACCGAGCTGACTTCCCCAAGTAGTCACCCAGTAGCCACTAAGGACCAAGATGGACAGATCCACGACGACAACAGAAAAGAAAAAGAAAAGAAGGACCCCCAAACAACGAAAGCAAACGCACAGGAAAGACAGAAGTCAACAAAACCAACGAGACAAGGAAAAACAGCAAACGCAAAGGAAAAGCCGAAAGAAACTCAAAAACCCCAACAAACCTCCCACAGACTGTGGTCAGATATAGTAAATGAAAAGGAACCCAAAATTCAAGCGAAAGAACACAAACAAACACAGGATGAAACACCTTTTCCTAGTGAGGATGAAATGGAAAGCACACCGATCCCGAAAGACGGAGACGAACACTTGAGTTTCGGTGAAGATGATGCGGACCTTGTTCCTTATACGAGGAAAGGGGTCCAACATTTCCGGAAACGCAGGGGAGCGGGCCAGGGCTCTCACCGCAGTCGAGACACTCCCTACCCATCCGGCAGGGGGAGAGGAAGAGGACAACCTCCGAAGGTTTGAGTGTTTAAATGTATAAATTCTTGATATTTTTTGTAAATATGGAAACCTGTTTATTTGTGTGTATCTTAATGGTGGTAACTATAGCAACATTGAATGTCAATGGTTTGCGGGATCACACTAAGCGTGATATTATCTTTAATTATCTTACTCGCAGAAAAATTTGTATTATCTTTTTGCAGGAAACTCATAGTGAACTCGAAGACGAGAACACTTGGCGCAAACAATGGGGAGGTGACATTTTATTTAGTCATGGGAGGACAAATTCTAAGGGTGTTGCCATTTTAGTTGCTCCTAAAACGGGTCTTAATTTAACTAACGGGGAGAGTGATACGGAAGGCAGATGGGTTAAAGGGGATGTCACATGGGACAGTCAAACTTTGTCATTGATTTCCATTTATGCGCCAAATGTTCTCTACCCAAGAGTTAAATTCTTTGAGGGTATTAGGGACAAATTTAACATCACTAATAACCTTATTATGGGGGGTGATTTTAACTGCCAGACCCAGTCTAACATGCAAGATAGAAGTGTTGATGCTTTGCATAATCTTATCACTGCAAATGACCTCATTGATACCTGGGAAAGCCTTTGTCCAGAAGATCCAGGCTACACATTTTATCACAAGGGTCTCAAACGATCCAGCAGAATTGATTACCTCTTTTTTTCGAGGAACTTAATGTGTCAAATTAATAATATTTCGGTTAGCTGTACGGGCATGACTGATCACAAAATTGTTGATTTGCGTCTTGATGACAGTAATACGGTTCGTGGCCCGGGTAGATGGATTTGTAATAACACTCTTTTAGACGATAATCAGTGCAAGGAAAGGATTTATATTTTCTGGAATTATTGGAGAACCAAAAAGAGTGATTACAGTAATCTCATGGATTGGTGGGATATGGGTAAGATTAGAATCAAAGAAATTATCACTGATTATAGTAAAGAGAAGCACCACAAAGAAAAACAGATAAAAACTAATCTGGAAAGGGTGTACAACAACTTGTTAGCTGACGGGAATTCTAGTTCTGATCAAATAAAAAATATTGAAGATCAACTTAAGGAATACGAGACAAGAATGGGAGAAGGCCAAATTAAAATGCCATACTTGTAATAAGGTTGATGGAGAAAAGCCCACCAGGTATTTTTTTGCATTGGAAAAGCAGTTGGCTAAAGACAAAATGATCCATGGTCTTCAAACAGAAAATGGCAACGTGGTTTCTGAGCCAATTCATCTGATTAGATGTGTCAATGATTTTTATAAAAAATTGTTTGCCGAAGAAAAAATTAATCTGAATCAGACAAACAAAATTATTAATTCCATTGATCTCAATAATTTGGATGAGGATATCAAAAATGAGCTTGACGACAACATCACAGAAGGAGAGTTGACACGAGCTCTTTTTCAGATGAAAAAAAGGAAAACTCCTGGGTCTGACGGGCTCACGGTGGAATTTTACCAATTCTTTTGGCCGTTATTAAAAAATGATTTTCATGACGTTGTTGAAGCAAGTAAACATAAAGGGGACCTCCCTAATTCGATGCATACCGCCCTCATTAGGTTGATATTTAAAAACAGGGGGGAGAAAACTAATCTCAAAAATTGGAGACCAATTAGTCTTTTAAATGTAGACTATAAAATTATCGCCAAAACCATTACTAATCGCCTGAGTAAGGCCATGCCCCATATTATAGGAGAGGAGCAGAGTTGCGGTGTCCAGGGAAGAAATATTCATGATAATCTTACTATTTTGAGAGATGTGACTGATTATGTTAATATTTTTAATATCAGGGCAGCACTTTTGTCAATAGATCAAGAAAAGGCTTTCGATCGAGTGGAGAGAAATTACCTGTTCTTAGTCATGAAAAAAATGGGCCTCCCAGATAATCTTATTGGTTGGATTAAGGTCTTGTACACAAACACCAGAAGCAGTGTTATTGTGAATAATTTTATCAGTGAGTCTTTTGAAGTGAAGAGAGGTATAAGGCAGGGTTGTCCTTTGTCCCCTCTACTTTACGCAATTAGTGTGGAGGGCCTAGCCTCACTTATCCGCCAAAATAACAGGATTTGGGGCATTCAAATTCCAGGTATCAACAACCCATTCAAAATTGTGCAGCACGCCGATGACATGACCATTTTTGTTACAAAAGAGGATGATTTTGGCATTTTGTCCAGTATTTTCCGAATTTATAGCGAAGGTACAGGAGCCAAAATTAACATTGATAAGTCTGCTGGGCTCTGGCTGGGAGCGTGGAAACACAGAACGGACAACCCTGCCTCGTACACATTTGTTCATAATAGCCTAACAATTTTGGGAATTCGTTTTGGAAACTGCGTGAGATTGGAGGAGAATTGGGAGCCACGTATTAATAAAATCAAATGTACATTGAATCGGTGGAAACACCGCAACCTTAACTTAAGGGGAAGAGCTATTATTCTCAATACAATGGTTGGGGCGGGATTGAGCTATTTAGGAACTATTCTCCCTTGCCCCGATAATTTGGTCAAACAGCTTGAAAAATATGTGTGGGAATTTTTTTGGAGTGGAAAAAGCGAAAAAATTAAGCGCAATACGCTCAAGGGCCCTACCAAGCAGGGGGGAATGGGAGTTATAGACATTCCCCTAAAGTTAAGTGCACTTAAAGTTAAGAATCTTGTTAGGTTTTGTAGTTGTACAGGGAAGTGGCGTGACTTAATGGAGTTTTGGATTAGTCAAGCTAGTGGAAATTATCGTCTTGGGTGGTTTATTTTTAATAACCCCGGGGCAATTCATGTTAACACCCCGGCCTTTTACAGAAACCTTATTAATACATTTAAACGCGTTGGTGGTAAAATTAATTATGTTGTTTCCTGTTTTAATGAAGTAAGAGATATCCCGTTATGGAAAAATTCGACCATTACCAAAAACAATATTCTTATGGACAGTCCTGTTTTACGAAATTTTAGTTTGTTTACGTTGGGTGACATTCTGCGTGACAAAAAGGTCGTCACTGCTAAGGAAATTTCGGATTCCTGTAACTTGAAAATTATAAATGCTGGGCGTCTTGTAGGAAGACTACGAACGAATATTGAAGATCGTTTTATTCAGGAAGACAGAGAAGGTCCAAGTAATCACATTGTTAATAGTTTTTGTTTGACCAGTTATGATAATATTGATAGTGATGATATGTATGTGAACCAGTTAACAGTTAAGGGTGTTTATAATAATTTAATTACCAAGAGTTTTGTTTCTCCCATTTGTGAAACCAAGTGGCAAACCATTTTACAGCTGGCTGTTCCCCCGAACTGGGAAAAAATTTGGCGCCCCAAAGACAACCTTCTTGATCACGGCGATAAAGACATCTGGTTCCGAATTAAACATCGAATCTTGCCCACCAAAGAGAAGCTGTACATGATGGGTATTTCTCGTGATGAATTATGTTGCCTCTGTAAAACAAATTCGGAGACTATTCAGCATTTATTTATTCATTGTCAAAAAACTCTCCAGTGCTGGCTTTTTATTGAAATGCTTTTAAGAAAGTATCATAACAACAAATGTATTTTTCTCAACGACTGTCATAGAATTCTGGGATACGGTAGATATATGGATGATGTTGCCTTATTTTTGACAGGAAAGATGTTAAAGACAATTTGGAATGTTAGATGTTATTTGTCTACTAATGAAAACAACGACACTGGTCTTGTTACTAATATGATTCTCGACAAATTCAAAGGCAATCTAAAGAAAAACATTAGTTTAGAATATAAACGTCTCAGTCCGACTTCATTCAGTTATACATTTTGTAGAAACCAAGCCATTTGCTATGTGAGAAACGACAAATTATATTTTGGTTTTTAATTTTTTGGTCAGTTTTGTTTGTACAGTTTGTTTTCCTTGTAATTGTATCTGTACTCTGCGTGGTACAATGCTTATTCTGTACCTGTGTATGATATATAATTAATGTGGAATAAACGGAGTCTTAGAACTCCAAAAGAGAAAAAAAAAAAAAAAAAAAAAAAAAAAATAATAATAATAATAATAATAATAATAATAATAATAATAATAATAATAATAATAATAATAATAATAATAATAATAATAATAATAATAATAATAATAATAATAATAATAATAACTCCAAATAGGGCATTTGGGAGACATCGTACACATGTGAACACTAAGGAGACAAAGTACGTTTTGTTTTGTTTTTGACACAATAAATGTACACAATGTTCTGTTTTGTTTACAATGTCAACCAAAACAACAATGTCAAACAATGTCAACACAATTAAACACATAGAACGCATTGTTTGGAACATAACAATTTCAAGTAGTTGTTTGTGTCTCCTTATTTTTTTAAAACCTTATCATGGTCCTTTGGGGACACTGTGATTTGGGCTTAGGTGGACAGTCTCCCTAAATCATTTATATTTATGTTATTATTCATAATGTACATAGATTTGATTTGAATGGTTGAGAGCAAGGTATAGACATTTTTTAATGCGGAGAATTTATGTTAATTAGTTACGGTGATTGGACATTAAGATTAAAATTTGCAGAATAACAGGCTCAATAAATTTGTATTAAATCAACCACTTATTCGTTAGTGAAGAAATTAGATCCTCCATTAAAATGAGTCATTTACTAAATTTATTCCCACGTTGTCTTTTACATGTAGATGGATGCGGCTTTGTAGATTAATTGTTCTCATAGGTTTTTATTTCCCAAATATTGCATACTTTGTATATTCTCTAAATGTACATGTAGGCTTGTTTTTAACTTTTAACAATAAAGGCAAAAGTCATTCACTTCCTTTCTGCTGAAATGCATTAAAGCACATAGTGCTGGACTGTAAGATACATCCTGCTTCTTGTGGTCATGTGACCGATATACAACAAATCCATCATATTTACAGTTTGCTTCCAGTACGGGTGCGATGGGTGGGGGTGGGTTTTAGGTTGTCTTGAGGCTGAAGGTCATTCTAAATACGACACAAAATTGTGAGAATACTGAGGATTTCCCACAGTTGCTTGGTATAAAAAGCCAGCTCAGCCTCTGTCGTATTATAATATAACAATAATTGATGGGGAAAAGTCAATGTTTGTTAAATGTAAGGAACACGTTTTTTAATTGCGAGGGCAAATGCACAGGTATGAAATGAATACCAAAACAGTTGGTTTTATTTCTCAAAATGGAAATGTTAATAACACGGCACTGAGTGCATTAGCCACAGTTAAATTGCATTTAACTTGTATTCAAAATAATAAAAACAATATTACATTGCACTTTATTTTTTAAATTGCACTTAAAGTAAACTACAAATTAAACCATATTGTGGTAACACAAGTTTAAGGTAAATAAGATAAGCTCAACCTTTCAACCTGTATGCAGTAAGGGATTTAAATTAATGCATTTTTTAGAATTGAAGTTCATGTTTTATGATAAACACAATGTTAAATTGCAAAAAAAGCTACTGCCTTAAAGGTAGGATACACCATTTGCAGATATCGAAAATATTTACTACCGAATTATTAAGAAATATCTCACTCAATTGAAAGTAAATAATGATTCTAGGCATTCAGCAAAAGGATTGCGCTAGATATCCTGTAATTATTTTAAAAAAATGAATTTTATAAAGAACAATTCGCGATCGCCAGACAGCGATCGCGAAAAAACAAAGATAACATAAGAATAACGACTCGACCCCGGTTGAAAACAAACGCTGTTTTTTGTGCTTTTCTCGGCATCCATGATTGTAAAACTTCAGAAAAGTCAGTTAAACGATATTTACTATGAAATACAACCCCCCAAATCTACCCATTCATAATAATTCAAGCAATTACCAATGGTGTATCCTACCTTTAACTAGTTACAGTAGTCTGTAATAGTGTACATGTACATGTATGGTACTAACACAATGAGGGGCAAGGAGTTGACTCAAAACCTGCATGGATTGCATTGCCATGCAGCAACCAAAAAGTATACTTTTTACCGAAAACTGATTTTTTTTGTTGCCAAAATATTCAATATCCATGTTGGATAACGTTTTGGATGAATAAAAAGGATACATTTCTAATCCCACTGATCCTGCCCATGATAAAAATCAAGTAATGCTACATTTGCAAAATTTGGCAAGTTATGTGGCTACATACAAACTTTTCTTTACAGCGCTCTAGTCAACTACTTGTCTGCCGAGTTCTGATACAAGTACAAGTGGCAGAGTAATACAAAAGTAAATTAGTTAGGGCATTGAGCATGAGTACATGTACAAGTGTTTAAAGATGGACTACAACGAAAACTCACACATTAAATTTATTATCGGACCTTGTTTATGTGGTGTTCAGGTAAAACTTTATTGTTACGGTCATGTTTTTCTCTAAATAATTTGGTTGCAATTTGACCGAAAAAATTAGACGTCAATTCTTCGATTTTGAAATTTCCCGCCCTGTACTGGTTCCCGACAAAGATCCACTGAAAACCACAATGAAATCCACGATATAGTACCAGCGGACTTGTAAACCAGCGAAAAGTGATGACGTACTACCCATGAACAACCGAGAGTAAACAAAAGACACCATGTTATTCTGTGTGTATTATGTATGTATAGTGGCCCTGAAGGGACTACGCAGATCGTGAATATTGACGTCAATATTCACGACAAATTTCACGACTTTCCTCAAAGTCGTGAATACGTCAATATTCACGACTTTCCAAAAAAGTCGCGAATATTGACGTTAAATTTGACGTCGATATTCACGACTTTCCCCAAAAGTCGCGAATATTGACGTCAAATTTGACGTCAATATTCGCGATCTGCGGAGTCCCTTCAGGGCCACCATATGTATGCGTTTTCATGGGTAGTACGTCACACACAAAGTATGAATTATTCATGAGTTAATGGCTTTTGCTGAAACTGAGTTTTTCTGGGTCGTAGAACGCCGATCAATTTTGGTTTTTTTTTGCATGAAGGAACAAGATTTATTGAATACTAATGATATATTAGTAATCATTATACATTTCTCGAACAAAAAACAGCAACACAGCCTTTATCATTATTCCGTTGTAGTCCATCTTTAAGTTCGCCCGTTTCCACTCATCGATGCACAGATGGAGTACCGAATTTGAGTATAGGTATTTTTCAAGTAGAGTACATGTAGGAGTTTACCATTAAAAAGTATTGAGTACTACTCAAGTGATACCCGAGTTCGAGTACGACAACACTTAAAAAGAGCAATCACAGTATTCCAAATCGCGAATAGTTCGTTTAAAAAGCAATTAACATTTCGCAACCATAAAGATTATTTACTTCAAATACCAAGCCAAATGGCAACACTAATTATGAGAAACATTAGCATCACAAAACCTTTAGGATAACAAATCCAATACATTTAGATCATATTTTACTTGATTAATTAAAGTTTAAGTGAACCAGGAACACCCTACAAAAATTTTAAACCCTGCACTATAGCTTCTTTCTGACTCTCCGCTCAAGCAAAGAAAGGTCACAAATGATGAAAGCACAGCGCCAAGAACACGCATTTAATTACAGCACTGGAACAGTGTTCGAAAGGTCGTCAGTTCAAATCCTAGTTCAATCAAACGTTCTTTACTCGTATAGATTTCACTTCAAATCAGTTACCTATCATTTGTCATTTCTGGTTCATTGGTCACATTTCTGTATTTATTTAAAACATTTCAAAACATTAGATTAAAATTTAAAAAAAGGTAAAAGCCCTATTATGGGTTCTTTTACATGTACAATGAAATTAAATTCGATCATTTTTTTAAAGGTTATTACACGGAAATGCAAAAGGGAACAGATATTAATACCCAGAATACGGGTACATGCAAACATTGTCAGGTAGTATTATATACCGAAACATTTGTATAATGCACCGTGTAACGGTACACATTTTAAAGAAATGTTCATGGTGTAATGAGCATCGAGAATGCAGCCAAATTAAGTAAGTGCTACATTTGCAAAATTTGGCAAGTTACGTGGCTACATACAAACTATTCTTTACAGCGCTCTAGTCAACTATACTTGTCTGCCGAGTACTGATACAAGTACAAGTGACAGAGTAATACAAAAGTAAATTAGTTAGGGCATTGAGAATGAGTACATGTACAAGTGTTTAAGTTCGTCCGTTTCCACTCATCGATGCACAGATGGAGTACCGAGGGCATGACTTTGGGTACATGAATTTGAGTATGGGTATTTTTCAAGTCGAGTACATGTAGGAGTTTACCATTAAAAAGTATTGAGTACTACTCAAGTGATACCCGAGTTCGAGTACGACAACACCTAAAAAGAGCAATCACAGTATTCCAAATCACGAATAGTTCTTTTAAAAAGCAATTAACATTTCGCAACCATAAAGATTATCCACTTCAAATACCAAGCCAAATGGCAACACTAATTATGAGAAACCTTTAGGATAACAAATCCAATACATTTAGATCATATTTTACATGATTAATTAAAGTTTAAGTGAACCAGGAACACCCTACAAAAATTTTAAACCCTGCACTATAGCTTCTTTCTGACTCTTCGCTCAAGCAAAGAAAGGTCACAAATGATGAAAGCACAGCGCCAAAAAACACGCATTTAATTACAGCACTGGAACAGTGTTCGAAAGGTCGTCAGTTCAAATCCTAGTTCAATCAAACGTTCTTTACTCGTATAGATTTCACTTCAAATCAGTTACCTATCATTTGTCATTTCTGGTTCATTGGTCACATTTCTGTATTTATTTAAAACATTTCAAAACATTAGATTAAAATTTAAAAAAAGGTAAAAGCCCTATTAAGGGTTCTTTTACATGTACAATGAAATTAAATTCGATCATTTTTTTAAAGGTTATTACACGGAAATGCAAAAGGGAACAGATATTAATACCCAGAATACGGGTACATGCAAACATTGTCAGGTAGTATTATATACCGAAACATTTGTATAATGTACCGTGTAACGGTACACATTTTTAAGAAATGTTCATGGTGTAATGAGCATCAAGTATAAATGCAGTCTACTCGAGAATGCAGCCAAATTAAGTAAGTGCTACATTTGCAAAATTTGGCAAGTTACGTGGCTACATACAAACTATTCTTTACAGCGCTCTAGTCAACTATACTTGTCTGCCGAGTACTGATACAAGTACAAGTGACAGAGTAATACAAAAGTAAATTAGTTAGGGCATTGAGAATGAGTACATGTACAAGTGTTTAAGTTCGTCCGTTTCCACTCATCGATGCACAGATGGAGTACCGAGGGCATGACTTTGGGTACATGAATTTGAGTATAGGTATTTTTCAAGTCGAGTACATGTAGGAGTTTACCATTAAAAAGTATTGAGTACTACTCAAGTGATACCCGAGTTCGAGTACGACAACACTTAAAAAGAGCAATCACAGTATTCCAAATCGCGAATAGTTCTTTTAAAAAGCAATTAACATTTCGCAACCATAAAGATTATCCACTTCAAATACTAAGCCAAATGGCAACACTAATTATGAGAAACATTAGCATCACAAAACCTTTAGGATAACAAATCCAATACATTTAGATCATATTTTACATGATTAATTAAAGTTTAAGTGAACCAGGAACACCCTACAAAAATTTTAAACCCTGCACTATAGCTTCTTTCTGACTCTCCGCTCAAGCAAAGAAAGGTCACAAATGATGAAAGCACAGCGCCAAGAACACGCATTTAATTACAGCACTGGAACAGTGTTCGAAAGGTCGTCAGTTCAAATCCTACATGTAGTTCAATCAAACGTTCTTTACTCGTATAGATTTCACTTCAAATTTACACTTGTAATCAGTTACCTATTATTTGTCATTTCTGGTTCATTTTAAACATTTCAAAACATTAGATTAAAATTTAAAAAAAGGTAAAAGCCCTATATGGGTTCTTTTACATGTACAATGAAATTAAATTCAATCATTTTTTTAAAGGTTATTACACGTGAACGAGGGAAATGCAAAAGGAAACAGATATTTAATACCCAGAATACGGGTACATGCAAAAATTGTCAGGTAGTATTATATACCGAAACATTTTTATAATGTAACGGTACACATTTTTTAGAAATGTTCATGGTGTAATGAGCAGTTTACACCAAAATTTTAAGACTACATGTACAGTAGCAACTTGGGTAATAAATCTAAAATGGAATGATTTTACAGTATCAAATACCTTAACGTCAAGAAAACATTTGCAAAACATTAATTTAAAGTGAGCCAATCCAGTTTTACCTTAATGGGACTCGACAGTCATACTACATAGCGCCAAACTTTAAGCCCCAGATATGTCAATTTGTTGGCTCATTTAGAATTGTTTTAAATGTGTGTAATTATTAAAATATGGGTACACAATTTACTATTAAGCATTTAAATCCAAAATCTTTCTTAAAGGAATGGTTATGATTGAATGAGTGAGTACAGGTTGTAGGTTCACCAGAAATTAGGAAGGCAGGTTTATGTACATGTAGGATAAAACAAGTCGGATTAGACAGAACATATCTTTTTTTTTATGGCCTATACCAAATTTGTTTAAGCCATGTAAATATGTATTTATGATACCTTTTTGGCAATATAAGATCATACTGGGCAAAGGCAATGATGAATACGGTACTGTAACAAGTGGTGTTTTTTTCCTTTTTTAGTTTTACTGATACACAAATAGCTATTTTTGATAATTATTGTGAAGTCAATACCATGAATGTAGTGGTATAAAAGTGTTTTGAAAGAAAAGCTGTCAAATCTAAATATCTTAAAGCTTTTAAAGATCTTATTCTGAACAGTTTTTTTACTTTTGTAACATGTCAGAAATTGTTAATTTAACAGTGATAAACAGAAGGTCCATTTATCGTGCCCAGTTCGGTCTTACAGTATTTTGCCAGGACCCCTCATGATTTCCATTCACTGCATGTCTTGTCAGTTATCCTCCAGCTCTTCCATCCGTTTCTTCAAGATACGCTGCCATTTCATTCTCTCATTCATCACTTTGGTCCTTATTGTTGTCCAACTGTATGGAAGTGGTTCTTTTTTCAAGAATTCGTCGACTTGATGTCTTCCTGTCGAGGAGAGTGGAGGGTCAAAATAGTGTAAACAGCCAATGTACACTTTCTTTCAGCCGTGAATAAATCTTAAAGTGGACACTATGACATTACAGCTCAGTCCCAGATTGATGGAAAATGTTTTGCACTGTTGGTAAAACCACTGGTTTCATCTGTATGCTAGCACTGACCGATGCTGTCAATTAAGCCGTGGTTGAACGAGCGAGAGGCCACAGTACATTAGCCAAAATGTTCTTAACTACACGAAGACAAAATAATGTCCACAGTTAGTAAAGAAGGTAAAGCTTGATGGGTGTGTGTAAACACCAGCAATCGTGGACGTCCGACAAAGAAATTTAGGGGCAAACAATGGGTCCACGATTGACAGAAGTTCCGCGATTCCAAATCGTGTACAAATCCTATGGTGGTTTCCGAAAATGTTAATACAAACAAAAGAGGGATAACAGTCGGACAATGCCCCGTCCACAGTTGAAGGTCTTTACACACTTGTTCGTGTTCTTGTCTTGTATTACGATCGAGGATCGAAACACAAAAGGGAACAAAGGATCCTCGATCGACGGTTTGCTTGTCCGAATTCTGTCCTCGATCGACGGTGCAAGCGCAAAAGCAATGGGGATTGGGTATAGTAAAGGAAGAAAGGAAAACACAATATCGATCCTCGGTCGTTATGTGGTTCACGACTGCGTGTGTGAGTTAGTCTTGCATACGCACTGTGGACCTCCGAACAATATAGGTCCACACGATGCGGGAAGAGGTTACGGTGTGTGGACTTGCACACGTCCACAATCCGTTTTTCAGTTTCCGAAAAAGAGCGCTAGAGGAAAAACGGGTTAGGGTTATATATAGAAAAGATAGAAGGGACAGCTGAGAGGCCCATAATCTTAATTTGAGGGTAAATTTGTTTTGGGGAAGCGAGAAAAATGAGTATTTAGTCAAAGTTTGTTAACTACACGAATACAAAGGAATGTCCACAGTGCGTATGTAAGGTAAAGCTAATTGTGTGTGTGTGTGTGTCAAGTACAGGGTAGTTAGTATAACATGTACAACAACATGTATGAGTGCAAGTAAAGACAAATCAGTGGAAATTCTCGCTCATTTAAATATGACTCGACAAACTGGTCAAGGCTACCTACCCTAGTATTAATGTCACAATCAATCAAAAGATATCAATGTCTGACTTTGCAAGTCAATGTTGATAGCACACACCAATGGGTTGTAACTTCCCAAATTGCTCCTTTGTATCCAGTATTTCACAAACGGTTATTGGAGATGTTACATGGTAATCTCCGTTGTATGGTAACAACAATTCAGTTTCCACACTTACTTGGTAGAGACTGCTTGGACTTGCCCTTTATAATGTCATCAAAGAAGTTTTTCACCTTGGCCTCGTGAGTTTTGGGCCATGATAAGTTCTTCTTTCTACCGTTATCTGCAAAAAAGTTAAAATCATAGAAAAAAGCACAAATCTGTAAAACTCCACATAATAAATGCTATTTCAAGGTTGCCACATATACCATTTATAAATGCATACTGAATGTTCAGCATACATGTACAGTCTATTTCATAAGTTAGGTTACATATCGAGCCGCTCGATGCCGACTGAGTGCATACTCAATCTCCACTCGAACGTCGCTCGATGCGCGCTCGAACTCTGCTCGATGCGTGCTCGATCCGCGCTCGAACTCCGCTCGATCCTTGCTCGATGCGCGCTCGATCTCTGCTTGATCCGCGCTCGATCTCTGCTCGATCCGCGCTCGATCCGCGCTCGATCTCCACTCGATGCGTGCTCGATCTCCGCTTGATGTGCATTAGATAAATATCCGCTCTATTCCAATATTCAAGCTCGATATGATGCGACTGATATAAACTTGAGATAATGTCTGTAAACCCCTTCTTATTCCTCTATGGTATACGTAACAAATCCCAGTTAAAAAAGCCTTTCTTTAATAATATAGTCCCTTCCACGTGCAGAGGCTATGAGATCATATATCGCTTAGATCCTAAGATCCTGGTGCGCATGGACCATGGTACATTCACCAGAGGGGTTGTCACTTGTCAGGCCCCAGTGGCTTGCTCAGAAGTGGTAAGAAAATAACAAAGCTTGTACACGTTTCCTGTAGGCTTGTGTACAAAAGTCCCTGTTGCCATGGATTACAGTATTTGATAGAATCATTTGCAGAGAATTTATCCTGGTACCAACTACATGTAGTATCTCAATTTAAAAGCCATTGATAGGAATGGAAAAAAAGAGAAATCCACGAGACAAGAGGTTATGAGTGGTTTCAATGGCTTTTAAGTGAAACTTGTACATATGACTCATACTCTGACCTAACTTTAGTCTCATTTTTTCTGACTCAGACTCAACTCATGATGACAAGTAACTCAGACTCAGACTTGACCCTGTTGACTCTGACTCATCCTGCGTGACTTGTGACTCGAACAAGAAGAAGCTTACAACTTGTTCGAGCAAGTGCACGCTGATTCGATGCACTTTCAGTTCTTATACATGCACGTACATGTACATATGTATTACACGCGTATGCAGTTGGCTTTAGTTTTGGGAAAAAGAAACTTACCACTTGGAGCGGTCAATGAACATGATACCGGTACATGTACTTCACGGCCAGCAGAGGTAGAACTAGCAGCTACAGCAGCAGTGCCTGTGTACAGAGGAAGAGGCCCAATTAAGATGTCATTTCAGGACAATAACTATACTGGTACAAATTGGACAGTTCTCATGATGACAAGTAACTCAGACTCAGACTTGACCCTGTTGACTCTGACTCATCCTGCGTGACTTGCGACTCGAACAAGAAGAAGCTTACAACTTGTTCGAGCAAGTGCACGCTGATTCGATGCACTTTCAGTTCTTATACATGCACGTACATGTACATATGTATTACACGCGTATGCAGTTGGCTTTAGTTTTGGGGAAAAGAAACTTACCACTTGGAGCGGTCAATGAACATGATACCGGTACATGTACTTCACGGCCAGCAGAGGTAGAACTAGCAGCTACAGCAGTGCCTGTGTACAGAGGAAGAGGCCCAATTAAGATGTCATTTCAGGACAATAACTATACTGGTACAAATTGGACAGTTCTCATCAGCAAGCTACATGTTGTCAAGTCGGCACTACACAAATATAGTGTAGAAGGTATTCCCCCATTCGGTTGACATGTACATTATACACGTAATGACTTTACTGTACATACATGTACTTGTACTTTTAGGATGAATTAACTGCATGCATGACAGAAAAATGTGTCAACAACATTTTGTGGTCATACAATTCGTGCCCAATTTCTTAGCACTGCTCAATCAACCATCAAAAGAAAAGTTGTGCTTTAAGCATTTACATTGAACAGCTCCTGAAACATCACTTCATTTATATTGACTGTAAACGCATGTCAGTCATGATAATAGTAAAAAATGGTTCATTGGGAGACAATTCTACAATTATGATTACGTAATGATGACAAATTGTATCTTTGGGAGACATGACTGGGCCTGATTTCAGAGTACTGGTTTACAGCCTATTTTCTGATTAACACAAACCTCGCTATTTCATATAGACTGTTACAGAAAAAGCATGCCTAATCGCAGAAAGATGACTTGCTAAAATTAGTGAAGTAGCAATATATACATGTAAATCTCCATGTGTGCACAGGCTTAAGCACATCCACACAGTGAGTGTCTTCTACAGTAGAAGACGATCATTGTGTGGATGTGCTTAAGCCTGTGCACACATGGAAATATATTGCTACATGTAATTCACTAATTTTAGCAAGTCATCTTTCTGCGATTAGGCATGCTTTTTCTGTAACAGTCTATATGAAATAGCGAGGTTCGTGTTAATCAGAAAATAGGCTGTAAACCAGTACTCTAAAATCAGGCCCAGTCATGTCTCCCAAAGATACAATTTTTCATCATTACATAATCATAATTGTAGAATTGTCTCCCAATGTACTATTTTCTAGTATTATCATTCATGACTGGCATGTGTTTACAGTCCAATATAAATGAAGTGATGTTTCAGGAGCTGCTCAATGTAAATGCCTTTGAGTGCTGAAGCATACTGTCTTGAAAGATTTAATAAAAGTACAGTATTTGATTTGAATTTATCCTGGTACCAACTACATGTAGTATCTCAATTTAAAAGCCATTGATAGGAATGGAAAAAAGAGAAATCCACGAGACAAGAGGTTATGAGTGGTTTCAATGGCTTTTAAGTGAAACTTGTACATATGACTCATACTCTGACCTAACTTTAGTCTCATTTTTTCTGACTCAGACTCAACTCATGATGACAAGTAACTCAGACTCAGACTTGACCCTGTTGACTCTGACTCATCCTGCGTGACTTGTGACTCGAACAAGAAGAAGCTTACAACTTGTTCGAGCAAGTGCACGCTGATTCGATGCACTTTCAGTTCTTATACATGCACGTACATGTACATATGTATTACACGCGTATGCAGTTGGCTTTAGTTTTGGGAAAAAGAAACTTACCACTTGGAGCGGTCAATGAACATGATACCGGTACATGTACTTCACGGCCAGCAGAGGTAGAACTAGCAGCTACAGCAGTGCCTGTGTACAGAGGAAGAGGCCCAATTAAGATGTCATTTCAGGACAATAACTATACTGGTACAAATTGGACAGTTCTCATCAGCAAGCTACATGTTGTCAAGTCGGCACTACACAAATATAGTGTAGAAGGTATTCCCCCATTCGGTTGACATGTACATTATACACGTAATGACTTTACTGTACATACATGTACTTATACTTTTAGGATGAATTAACTGCATGCATGACAGAAAAATGTGTCAACAACATTTTTTGGTCATACAATTCGTGCCCAATTTCTTAGCACTGCTCAATCAACCATCAAAAGAAAAGTTGTGCTTTAAGCATTTACATTGAACAGCTCCTGAAACATCACTTCATTTATATTGACTGTAAACGCATGTCAGTCATGATAATAGTAAAAAATGGTTCATTGGGAGACAATTCTACAATTATGATTACGTAATGATGACAAATTGTATCTTTGGGAGACATGACTGGGCCTGATTTCAGAGTACTGGTTTACAGCCTATTTTCTGATTAACACAAACCTCGCTATTTCATATAGACTGTTACAGAAAAAGCATGCCTAATCGCAGAAAGATGACTTGCTAAAATTAGTGAAGTAGCAATATATACATGTAAATCTCCATGTGTGCACAGGCTTAAGCACATCCACACAGTGAGTGTCTTCTACAGTAGAAGACGATCATTGTGTGGATGTGCTTAAGCCTGTGCACACATGGAAATATATTGCTACATGTAATTCACTAATTTTAGCAAGTCATCTTTCTGCGATTAGGCATGCTTTTTCTGTAACAGTCTATATGAAATAGCGAGGTTCGTGTTAATCAGAAAATAGGCTGTAAACCAGTACTCTAAAATCAGGCCCAGTCATGTCTCCCAAAGATACAATTTTTCATCATTACATAATCATAATTGTAGAATTGTCTCCCAATGTACTATTTTCTAGTATTATCATTCATGACTGGCATGTGTTTACAGTCCAATATAAATGAAGTGATGTTTCAGGAGCTGCTCAATGTAAATGCCTTTGAGTGCTGAAGCATACTGTCTTGAAAGATTTAATAAAAGTACAGTATTTGATTTGAATTTATCCTGGTACCAACTACATGTAGTATCTCAATTTAAAAGCCATTGATAGGAATGGCAAAAAGAGAAATCCACGAGACAAGAGGTTATGAGTGGTTTCAATGGCTTTTAAGTGAAACTTGTACATATGACTCATACTCTGACCTAACTTTAGTCTCATTTTTTCTGACTCAGACTCAACTCATGATGACAAGTAACTCAGACTCAGACTTGACCCTGTTGACTCTGACTCATCCTGCGTGACTTGTGACTCGAACAAGAAGAAGCTTACAACTTGTTCGAGCAAGTGCACGCTGATTCGATGCACTTTCAGTTCTTATACATGCACGTACATGTACATATGTATTACACGCGTATGCAGTTGGCTTTAGTTTTGGGAAAAAGAAACTTACCACTTGGAGCGGTCAATGAACATGATACCGGTACATGTACTTCACGGCCAGCAGAGGTAGAACTAGCAGCCACAGCAGTGCCTGTGTACAGAGGAAGAGGCCCAATTAAGATGTCATTTCAGGACAATAACTATACTGGTACAAATTGGACAGTTCTCATCAGCAAGCTACATGTTGTCAAGTCGGCACTACACAAATATAGTGTAGAAGGTATTCCCCCATTCGGTTGACATGTACATTATACACGTAATGACTTTACTGTACATACATGTACTTATACTTTTAGGATGAATTAACTGCATGCATGACAGAAAAATGTGTCAACAACATTTTTTGGTCATACAATTCGTGACCAATTTCTTAGCACTGCTCAATCAACCATCAAAAGAAAAGTTGTGCTTTAAGCATTTACATTGAACAGCTCCTGAAACATCACTTCATTTATATTGACTGTAAACGCATGTCAGTCATGATAATAGTAAAAAATGGTTCATTGGGAGACAATTCTACAATTATGATTACGTAATGATGACAAATTGTATCTTTGGGAGACATGACTGGGCCTGATTTCAGAGTACTGGTTTACAGCCTATTTTCTGATTAACACAAACCTCGCTATTTCATATAGACTGTTACAGAAAAAGCATGCCTAATCGCAGAAAGATGACTTGCTAAAATTAGTGAAGTAGCAATATATACATGTAAATCTCCATGTGTGCACAGGCTTAAGCACATCCACACAGTGAGTGTCTTCTACAGTAGAAGACGATCATTGTGTGGATGTGCTTAAGCCTGTGCACACATGGAAATATATTGCTACATGTAATTCACTAATTTTAGCAAGTCATCTTTCTGCGATTAGGCATGCTTTTTCTGTAACAGTCTATATGAAATAGCGAGGTTCGTGTTAATCAGAAAATAGGCTGTAAACCAGTACTCTAAAATCAGGCCCAGTCATGTCTCCCAAAGATACAATTTTTCATCATTACATAATCATAATTGTAGAATTGTCTCCCAATGTACTATTTTCTAGTATTATCATTCATGACTGGCATGTGTTTACAGTCCAATATAAATGAAGTGATGTTTCAGGAGCTGCTCAATGTAAATGCCTTTGAGTGCTGAAGCATACTGTCTTGAAAGATTTAATAAAAGTACAGTATTTGATTTGAATTTATCCTGGTACCAACTACATGTAGTATCTCAATTTAAAAGCCATTGATAGGAATGGAAAAAAGAGAAATCCACGAGACAAGAGGTTATGAGTGGTTTCAATGGCTTTTAAGTGAAACTTGTACATATGACTCATACTCTGACCTAACTTTAGTCTCATTTTTTCTGACTCAGACTCAACTCATGATGACAAGTAACTCAGACTCAGACTTGACCCTGTTGACTCTGACTCATCCTGCGTGACTTGTGACTCGAACAAGAAGAAGCTTACAACTTGTTCGAGCAAGTGCACGCTGATTCGATGCACTTTTAGTTCTTATACATGCACGTACATGTACATATGTATTACACGCGTATGCAGTTGGCTTTAGTTTTGGGAAAAAGAAACTTACCACTTGGAGCGGTCAATGACCATGATACCGGTACTTCACGGCCAGCAGAGGTAGAACTAGCAGCTACAGCAGTGCCTGTGTACAGAGAGAGAGTGCCAATTAAGATGTCATTTCAGGACAATAACTACACTGGTACAAATTGGACAGTTCTCATTATCAGCAAGCTACATGTTGATAATCAAGTAAAATAAGGTCTGCACTAGTTATAGGTCATGGGTTCAAATCCTAGGTGAGTAATCCAGGAGTGAAAAACAAATGTGTTTGTTTCATGACAGGCACACACTGACCAAACAATTTACAAAGTATTATGTGATATATACATGTGCTTTGTCAAATAGAAAAGAAACCACTTTTTTTCTCGGTTAGGCTCTAAAGCAAATTCTTTCATGTGGGCAGTGGCATTCATGTTTATTAGTTGTTTTATACTGTATAGCAGAGGTTGCATTATTTTTTATGGAAAACATCATTGGCTACCATGTCTGCTTGCTATTAGGCCATTGCGTTCACAAACTAAAGTTGTAACAAGTCAATTTGGCTACCAAGTCAAGTCATTTACTCCAGTCCTCTATAATTAACAAATAAATTAACAGACATCATCTTTGCACAGGAATATTCATACACTGAAAGATCAACCTGCAGTTGACAAATTTAGAGAGCACACAATACTAATCATAATGTACCTATACATAAATGTACCTTCGTCAATATGCATCAGCTGCTTTCCCACTTTGATTACTTCTGCAATTGCTGGTGGCACCTGGTAAATGTTTTGGTTGACTAGGCTGGAATGACCCATATGCTTAAAAAACAACTCTCTGTCATGTTCTGAAAGTTCCAAGGCTGCGTAAAGGGTGCTCAGCCTGTGTCGATTCTTCGTCGCTGTCAGTTGCTTTGGATCGATCTGTGCTTCAATGCACACGTTATTCAGAGCGTGCCACCCAGATACGTGGGTACTAGATCCCTGCACACAAGCAAACACGTACACGTTGTCGTCCTTAATCCCTGCTGAAGCTCTCACTTCCATATCGGTCAATTTCTTCATTGCCTCTACAGTATCAGAGGGGAAGAGTATGGGAACCAAGTGATTGTTACCCTTTCCAGTTTGATAAGTTACTCTCAGGTTAGAAAGCATGTACTTGTCCAGTGGGTCTTGTAGTGTGTCTGCTTTTTGGCAATCGATCCAGTGGTTGCCTTCCGCTTCACGCCATTCATCAAGTTTTAAGCGGGAGGGTTCCCCACCTCGCCGGGCATTAAACATTGTTAGCCTGGACACGGTAAGGTCTCGCAACGTGTTATAATTGTGCGAGTCCCAGACCATGTAGTCATCAGCTACGATTGCCTTCACTTGGGCAACTGTGTAAGTTCGTAGCTTTGTTACATCTTCGTCTAACGGTAGCTGAACTGGTTTGCGTAGCGTCTTTTGTCTCCTGTAGTTGATTTGGTAGGTAGCATCTCCGAACAGAAACTCATGGTTTAGCTCAAACACAGGAATAAACCTGTCTATCTCAGCTGCTGCTTCATCCCGACCTTCCATCAAGTGGGAAGACTTGATAATTTTGCATGCTTTCTTGATGAGGTAGTATAGAGCCGCCTTGAGACCACATTTAATTTCGGTAGACTCTGCATATGTCGTGTATGCGTCAATGGCTTCACTCAGTAGTTTAAAGTTTTCCCTTTTGAACATGTCTGACACTGAATGTTTTTCTGGGGTTTTTTCTCTGTAGATGACGTACATTGAGGCTAATCTTCTCATATCTGCCATGACTGATTTCTTTACTTCTGTCACCTTGTCTTTCTTGTTTCGCCCCTTTCTCCAAAGCTGTTGTCCAATGCTTAGGATTGTAGGATCTGTTCTGCAAACCTCTCCTACTTCTGTCTCACGAAACCTGCACAAGATTTCTTTCTTAAACTCAGCTGAAATATCTTCTCCAGGCAGCATCAATGACAGGGGTATAGAGCAGGCCTCTGAATGGGCATCTCCTTGACACCTGTTTTTGTGCCTTTTAAAGCATTTCCTAGAGTAGAACCCATTGCAAAGCCCACAAATGACAAGCTTATCATCAGGGTTGTCAACCATTCTCTCTCTTTGATAGACAGGATCAGATTTCCTCATCTCCTCCTTGTTTGCTTCTAGGATTCCCTTCTTCCTCCACATATCAAACATGGCATCCCTTTCCTTTTTCGGAAGACTCATTGCATTGGAAACTAATCCATTGTTTTTATGGACAATTTGTATGTGTCTTGACAGTTTTTCTTGTTGAAATTTAGAGCAGAATGGGCACATCCGTTTGGGCTTCACATACTTTGATGAACATTCAGCCATGGGCTCGCTGTCTGACTGACTTGCCTGTGAGATTTCCAACTTGACAGGCTGTGTGTTGAACTCTGGACTCTCATTTTCTTTGTTCATTGGCGGTGGGACCTCTGGTTTAGCAGACTGTCCAATACTGAACAATTGGCAGAGCGTTGAATCTTTTTTAGCTGGAGTGCATGTTTCTGGCAAGATCTCTGTCTCAGACAATTTATCGTGCGTGTTACTGATTATTGAGAAGACTTCCGACTCGTTATCAGAATCATCACTGCTACTGGAAGAGTACACATAGGTTGAATCATCGGTAACCTCTTCTGAACTAGATTCACTTACATACTCTGAGGCTATGGAGGGTGAACTACAGGTAGAAGGTGCACAAGGCAACTTTGTATCATCACGTGCAGGTACATATACGTGCTCTTTCCAAGGGATCAGCTGTCGAACAAATAACATACTTTTTTAATATTGAAGATGGGGCTCTTTTCAAAGTCCAAACTAATTTGCAAACATTAGTATAGTCACGTCTAGTAACACCAGGTGGATGGACTAACAAAAAAAAATTCCTTGTTTTAATCAAAATCCTCATTTGTTCTTAATATAGACATGTGTCTATCATGCAGTGAACTGTACCGTTATTGTCGGAGTTGGCGTACACACGTGTACAGTGTACTGTCGACAAACCTTCATTTTACGTTTGCATTATTTGTTCAACCAATACAATACATGGGAATGTCACATGGGATACATTCATAGACAATGAACATGAAAATGTTTGGAAAGATTTCTATTTTCGCGTTATTACTGAGAAATACTTACATTTGTGTGCTTCACAAATGGTACCGATAGGCTACCGAAACTTTCTTGAGAGTTGTTGTCTGGGGGAAAACAAAATAAAAAACTTAAGATAGTCAAAACTGGAAAACATCCGACCCTTATTGGAGGGATGTACATTGTACAAGTGTGGCCTCCGATAACTTTCAGTTAGAATTTTGACAGGGCGTCTACCTAAGTTAACCCTAACAGTCCTGAATCCTCAAATTTTGCACAGGGAGTTAGGGTTATCATTCAATTAAGTTAAAATTATTTAAAATAATTAAGTTAAAAGGCACTTATTAATAAGCACTTACCTTCAGATCCAACCATAGCGCACAGCTTACTTAAGTCAGAAATCACATTTTCAGCTGCACTGGGAGTGCTGAGAACCATGCCTCTCTCACAAGGAGTGTCACCAGTAAGCTTGTCCTTGTCTGGAGGCTCTTCTAGTTCTGCGGGTTTCATCATCACACAGGTATGCTTGTTGTCACCATTTTCAGCTGCACTGGAAGTGTGGAGAACCATGCCTCTCTCATCAGGATTGTCACCAGTAAACTTGTCCTTGTCTGGAGGCTCTGATAGTTCTGCGGGTCTCATTATCACAGAGGTATGCTCGTCACCATTTTTAGCTGCACTGGGAATGTTAAGAATCATGCCTTTCTCATCGGGATTGTCACCAGTAAGCTTGTCCTTGTCTGGAGGCTCTGATAGTTCTGTGGGTCTCATTATCACAGAGGTATGCTCGTCACCATTTTTAGCTGCACTGGGAATGTTAAGATTCATGCCTTTCTCATCGGGATTGTCACCAGTAAGCTTGTCCTTGTCTAGAGTCTCTGCTAGTTCTGCGGGTCTCATTATCACACAGGTATGCTCGTCACCATTTTTAGCTGCACTGGGAATGTTAAGAATCATGCCTTTCTCATCGGGATTGTCACCAGTAAGCTTGTCCTTGTCTGGAGGCTCTGATAGTTCTGCGGGTCTCATTATCACAGAGGTATGCTCGTCACCATTTTTAGCTGCACTGGGAATGTTAAGATTCATGCCTTTCTCATCGGGATTGTCACCAGTAAGCTTGTCCTTGTCTAGAGTCTCTGCTAGTTCTGCGGGTCTCATTATCACAGAGGTATGCTCGTCACCATTTTTAGCTGCACTGGGAATGTTAAGATTCATGCCTTTCTCATCGGGATTGTCACCAGTAAGCTTGTCCTTGTCTGGAGGCTCTGATAGTTCTGCGGGTCTCATTATCACAGAGGTATGCTCGTCACCATTTTTAGCTGCACTGGGAATGTTAAGAATCATGCCTTTCTCATCGGGATTGTCACCAGTAAGCTTGTCCTTGTCTGGAGGCTCTGATAGTTCTGCGGGTCTCATTATCACAGAGGTATGCTCGTCACCATTTTTAGCTGCACTGGGAATGTTAAGATTCATGCCTTTCTCATCGGGATTGTCACCAGTAAGCTTGTCCTTGTCTAGAGTCTCTGCTAGTTCTGCGGGTCTCATTATCACACAGGTATGCTCGTCACCATTTTCAGCTACACCGAGAGTGCTGAGAACCATGCCTCTCTCATCAGGATTGTCACCAGTAAGCTTGTCCTTGTCTGGAGGCTCTGATAGTTCTGCGGGTCTCATTATCACAGAGGTATGCTCGTCACCATTTTTAGCTGCACTGGGAATGTTAAGAATCATGCCTTTCTCATCGGGATTGTCACCAGTAAGCTTGTCCTTGTCTAGAGTCTCTGCTAGTTCTGCGGGTCTCATTATCACACAGGTATGCTCGTCACCATTTTCAGCTACACCGAGAGTGCTGAGAACCATGCCTCTCTCATCAGGATTGTCACCAGTAAGCTTGTCTTTGTCTGGAGGCTCTTCTGTAGGTCTCATCACATGGGTCTTTCTCTTCTTCACGTAACCCTTTGATGATGCAGACATACATGTACCGGATAAACGTTTTTTTCCATGGTACTTGTCATTGCAAGGGTTCGGACCTGTGAAAGTAAAAACATCTCTCATTATTCTAATATTATTTTCTCCAAACGTTCCTAAACTTGAATTTCATTGTGTATATTTATGCTCAAATATGGTTTAATATACCACCCCTGTCAGGTTTTTGATCATGCATCATTTGTAGAAAAGCAACATCCTGATTTCAATGACTCCAAATTGACATAAAATACTAAATGAACATGTACCACCCGGCCATTTGTGTATAAATGTATGTGTCAGGCACAATTTCTGTCAAAAACCAAACTGTGGAGAAACATCTGACAAGCAATGCATCGGATTGTATTTTTCAAAGGGAAAAAGTACTTTAATCTTCACAGCAGTTTCAGATTTTACCACTCCTCTTTTTACCTTTTTTATTAAGCCATGGAGGATTTTTGATGCCGTAGTCATACAGGACTTCTTCGCCAGCTTCAATTGTTTTCAGTGAAAACAAACAAAGCACTGGTCCCCCTATGTCAAGGACTTTCATCTTGGCATTTTGATCAAGGCCTTTTCCATGATTAGTCAGACGCCCAAATCTTAAATTTGTTGGCGTTGTAGCATCCAAACTGAAAAAAAAGCAACACTGTACATGTAAGAAGATGTTTGCACACTCGGTCTGCTATTGAACGTCTTGAATATTATAGTTGGATGTTATTTGATTTAGGAGGATTAACATTCGAGTGGTAGGCCTATGCGTTCCATTGATTGCAATGGACAGGGCATCTACTTGGCCTTTTGCACGCTGCAGCAACGCAGTGTTGATGCAAAATTGTAGTGCTCTTGTATTTAAAAAACAAACAGTAAACCTAGTACATGTAAACCTAGTGCCCAATTTCTGGAAACCTTCTCTCTATTTCTTTGGAAATGATATAAATCTGATGATATGGAAATAGTATTTCCCTTAATGTGAACCAAGTTAAAGCATTTGCCTTAAAAAAATGCAAGGGTACAAAAATATAATTTTGTTTGATCATACCACAGTTGTTCTCCTTTAAATGAAAAGAAGTACCGAAAGACACTTTCTGTGACAAGCTCTCGTTTTTCTCCCTCCTCTTTCGAAACTAGTTCTCCACCATAGATGTACATAGTCTGCCCGGCATTAATGGTTTCTGTAGCAAAGACTCCCAAACCTGTAATTGTGCAAATAAAATGAGTGTGCAGTGTAAATTTTTGTTACTTTCACAACTTGTTAATGTTATGTACATATACAAAAGTACATGTACATGTATACTCGTACATGTGGGCGATTCTAGTGCACTCGCATTTTACTTAACTGCACCCTCTCACAATCTTAGTGATGTAGTTTTTAAAATGCATGGAATTACTCTTTCATTTTTAGTATGTGATACACAACACACAAGGCATTAACCCAATGATATTTTTTTTAAATAAATGATACTAAATATGAGCATGACACTGTTTGAAATAAAGTTTGAAAAAGCCGTCACTCGCATTTCATGAAATAAACAAGCCAAGAATTGCCATGGATTTAATTGAAAAGTACAACAACTAAATGGTTATGTACATGTACACATGTACATTCACTAGATACCGACAATACTGAAGTATGAGGGTAACAATTAATCATTTTCTGACGTGTATTTTGAGATTCCACATCCGCAAAGGCACTAGCTGTCTAGTTTCTGCAGTCCCATACTATATTCCGTAACCCTAACTACCGGTACCTCAAACCCATCAAACTCTAACTGCAGGTTTTGTTAAGTTTTTGCAGGTTTGGTACCAAACCAAAGCAACTTGTTGTTGGACTTTGTTTAACTCGGTACTAGCAATTAAGTAAAAAAATAACTTAATAAAAATAAATAAATGATTGTATCTTTAACATTATGACATCAACGTCTGAACATTAAGAATATTTGCTATACCCATATTTTGACCTTAGTTTTATATAGGCCTAGGCTACTGTTTTGAAGTCTTATATTTAGGGATGGGTTATACCATGTACATGTACATAAACATACACAATCCCTGTATCATATCATTTATATCTAATGTGAGGACAGTGTACATGTAGGCTGTACATGTATGTTTGTACATAAAAAAAAAGTACATGACATACCGGTACATACATATGTAATGTACCAGTACATGAACTGTACACATGTACAATGTATGTTGTATACATGTACAGGTGTATACGCAATGCCTCCAAATGCAACCAAGCATGTCCAAATTGTGGCAATGTCTCCTAAATGTACAATTTTTTTCACAATGATTATAACCATGCACAGTACTGTCGGTGGCAATATGTCTCCGTAATGCATTATTCTCCAAAATGCTCAACATTTACACAATGTATGTACCCAAGTAATTTTTACAAAATCATAAAAAAATGATTGACAATGTCTCCCAATGTACTGTTTAAAAACTACTGAAACCCGTTCAACAATTTGAACACTTTGTACACTTCCAAAGTTATTTCTGGAGGTGAAGTTCTTTAAACTTGTTCTGTATAGGCCTAGGCTACCGTTGATAGGCCTAGGCTACCGTTGATAGGCCTAGGCTACCGTTGATAGGCCAAGGCTACCGTTTAGAACTTTTAATTTTGTACAATACTCAGTATTATCTTTGCAACAAAAAATTCTACATACATGTACATGTGTTTTGTGAGTACTGCTTTTTCCCAAGAAAAAAATGCAAACAAATGAAAGTGCACATAAAGTAGTTCATTTTTTATGCCAAACATAACAAGAAAGAAACGTGAAACGATTGATTTTACTAAAAAGTTTATATTCTGTTTTTTACATCTACCGGTATTATCAATAACTAAAAAAAAAAAAAAAGTTCAGGAGTGAATTTGATTTTCGGGGGCCAGGTCCCTGTTTGCATGAAATTGCCTATGTACATGTACATCATGTACATTGTACATGTATGCGTCCGTTTATGGTGTAAATGGAGGACACATACATGTACCTGGCGACACAAAGGTGAATGGGTTAGGGTTAGAATCAAGGACAACCTCGATTGAGATTCGTGTACAAAACCAATGAGAGCTGCCGGAAAAAGTTAGAGTACAAACAAAGGAAATTTTCGAGAGGAACAAAGGAAACTCCTCGATTTACACCATAAACAAACGTACATGTTTGCGTGTATGTGTGCGTATGCATTGATCGGCAATCGTGGTTGTCGCACAAAAGAATTGGGAGGCAAGCAATGGACCCACGATTGAGACAACGTCCACGATCTCAACTCGTGTACAAACCCTATGGCGATCATCCAAAAACGTTAGAGGGATTGCTGGTCAATACATGGCCATGTGTGTGTGTGTACATGCTCTTGCACCCCATAACGACCGAGGGGCGAGACACAAAGGAGAACAAAAGAAACAAAAGCCCCTCGGTCGGCGGTACAGTATGAATGAAAAAATTCGGTCCACGATCGACGGTGCAAGCGCAAAGCAATGGGGATTGGGTATAACATAGGAATAAAGGAAAACACAATATCGAGCCTCGATCGTTATGTGGTTCACGACTTAGTGTACATGTACATGGGTCTCCTTGCACCATAATGATCATGGCAAAATTCAAACATGTGTACATGTTTACCTATTACAACCAAGGAATAAAACACAAAAGGGAAGGAAGGGAACAAAGAATCCTCAATCTTTCGTTTTTAGATTGGCAATTGGTTAATTAAAGTGAAGTTGTAAAAAAAAATGGAACATTTTAAGAATTTAGCCATTGGTACCGGTAGTTCTTCAATTTTTTTGGGTAAAGTTTGATTATGGACCCCCCCCCCCAAGTGCATAATATGTATATTTCAACAATTCTTTTATTTTTTATTCAAACACACATTGTGCACATTACATGTACATGCACATGTGCAATCAGTCAATAAGAATTCAGAGGTTTAAGTCATATATTTTGTACGCATGTACTGTACGTACCTTTTCCCGGAGAGTCTCTAATGACATACTTTGGTGGATCTTTGTGGATCAAATCTTCCAGCTGGATACAAACATCTGTACACGTAGTTGCACGTGTTGTTCTAGAGTTCCTTGTCTTTCTACCGGCCTATTACAACAACAAAAAGGATTCATAATTGATGGTAAACATAATTAGTCTCAAGACACAAGCACACAACTTTTTGAATGTTAGTTCAAGATGAACTTGTTTCATGATCAGAACTACTTCAAGAACTGTAAGGTTTTACAAACTATACAGAAGACCAAAACTAAATTGTTCATGCACAGCCAAGTCAAAAATGGACACCCTATGGAATACTAGCCAGCTGGCTCACTTTAATAGTCTGAAATTTAAAACAAAAAGGTACATTTTTATGACAAAAAATCCCTTAATACCCCACACACATTCACTGCTCGCTTGATTTTTCAAACAAAGTAAACAACTGAGCCCACCCTGGCAAGCAGCTAATGGACAAGACAACTGTACTGTATATAAAATGATAATTTTAGCACTTGAAATGTCTCCTGTAAAAAGAGTGAGATTTTGTGTTAGGCCTACGTAATGGGTTCACCACGTAATGTACCTTCTAAGTTTTTTGTGCATACTGTCGTGTGGCCCAGTATATACACTTAGAACCTACATGTACTTCCCAAAATGTAAGGCACTGTCCCGTCTGCCTTAGGCTACATACGTGTACATACAAATAAAAAAATTCTCATCAGAACCCTTTTGGAAAAATGGTCCGTCAGGGCATTTTATGTTATATTTTATAGAATAAAAATGTTCATACATGTACACCCAAACAAATATGTACATCAGAACCTTTTGTAATTTGTTCACAGCATGAAGTATGGTATGCAAATATGTACCTCCATGGTCTCAGTATAGTAGTAGCCAAGTGGGCAATTTACACAACAGCTTGAACACAAATATTTTACCTCTTTTTCAAGAAACTGAGTTTATTTAATAAAAGGATTACAGCTGACCGCAGGCGCGCACGTGCGCAAACCCAACGTACTACTATTACCATAGACATGGAGGGAAAAAACCACCAAACACAACGCTATCCGTCATCCCGCTATAGCTACGTAAATGTGCGCTGTAGCTATGGTACCATGCTTTTGGTACAAGCGGTGTACTTTGTGTGACAAAGTGTACACAAGATTGTACCGTTGCTATAGCTGGTCACCGTAGCTACTTGTATAGCAAGCGACTGCCCCGGTCTAGTTCCGATGTTCAAACAATAATATCGCCGATTCTTTGAAACCGGTATCTGACTATTTTACAACTACAGTACAGGCGCTTGTTTCGTTCGTGCCCACCGCGTATACATCTGTACATGTGTGTACGTTGGTGGTAAGTGCTGATGTGCATTCAGCTCTGATTGAATAATTTTCCTGCGACTTGCGAACGTAGGTTACTACTTCCGTGGCTCAGCTGCACGGCAATCATGTACGCTACCCAGAATGCCGTGCGTTTTTCTACACAGAAATCTATGAAGCTCGTCAATTGTTTTCCAGTGCCCAGTTATATTATGGGCGCCGCCGCGGTGGACGCGCTTACGTAGTATGCGGGGGCGAAAGCGCTAGTTGGCAAAAACTTTGTTGGAACATGGCATTCTTTGTATAAATTACAAATTGTTTTCGTTGATTTACTTTCCAAAACTGACTAATGCATACATTTCATATAGAATAAAAGCTTAAATAATGTTGGTAGAAACACAAAAATATAGTTAAGTCGATTTATTTTCCCATATAATTTTGAGAACCCCTGTTTTTTTTATAAAAAAACCACTACACTCGGCTTCTCCGATCTCCTGTCCGTCGATTTAGATTTTCCCGGCTTGCTTCTGCTGGCATTATGCATGGCCACTAAAAACATTCACTTGGCCCGCTGTACATACTGTAGGTCAGGTTGCCGAACATCCCCAACTTGAGTTTTAACTGTAATTGCTTTCAACAGCGTGTTTTTACAGTACATGTACAAAATTAAAAAATTGAAAATCTCGGAATCTTCGGGCGTCCGGTACATTTATATTTTGTATATAAAATATAAAAAAATATCCACCCGGCACGAAAAATTCGCCCGGCCGCTGATGAGAAACAATCTATTTTTTTTATGTAGCCTTACAACGAGACTCAATTTAGGACAATGTTTGAATTACAGTAAGGTTTTTTTCAGACCTTGTTCGGATGTAGAATTCCACTTTCTCAAACATTACTTTAATAAAACAGCACGTAATACTGGTCTACAGCTCTTTTTCCATCAAAATGACAATTTGTTGTAAAATTTAAATTTTTACCCACCAACTGACGTGACGCAACTGATAAACTTTCCTGGGCTCACCGGCACGATATTGCTTAGTCTGGTCCCATTGACTGACTATTTTATTAATGCCCATACGTCTATAGTCAGAAATATTTGGCTTGGGAACCAGACCAATGCATTGTTTTCATGTTTTTGTACGGGTCATGTAATGCGGTGATGAGGGCTCTACCATTTTCTGGGTAGAACGTGGGTGGATATGGTGCGCTATTTTACTACAAACACAGCTTTCAGCGCTGGTTACGTCATTGTGCCTTCGGTTTTGTAATCTAGAACACATTTTGTGTTGGCTTAACCCCTTTGATGATTAGTTAAATGAAAGCTGCACCTTATCCAAGTTGCGCGCGATGAAAAGAAAATAATTTTTTCCTTCAGAAAATGACCTCACCGCGTCAAAAACATGAGAACAATGCGATGGTTTGTTTCCAAGCCAAATAATTCTTAATAATAGACGTACTTTGTACACGTACAAAATGGATGGGCATTAAATACAATTGTCACTCAAGGGGACCAGACTAAACAATATTGTTACATTTTAATATTACATTTTTGGAAGTACCAAGGATTAGTACTGATGAGTAGGACCCTAGTACTAGGGACCGCAACATAGATTACTGCACATGCGCCGCACCGAAATTTCGAGTACCGTTTTCCCCACGCGATCGGCCGATTGTTGAGACCCGATCGGGATCGGCTTCTTCGCAAGGCATGCTGGAAAAACTTCACCTGAGGACCTGACTCCTTTTTTAAAACACTATCGTAGCTTCCAGTTGAAAAAATAATTCGACCGTATTTTGGCTGATTTGTGGACACATTTGCCGGTAAGTACTTTTAAAACGTAGTTTTATGACACATAGCTAGGGGTAGGCTCAAATACGATGCCGGAAATGGAAAGATCAATACCGCAATAGGTTAATGCGTTTTAGACGTAGCAGAATTCGACAGCGCTAAGAAGCGATTGTCATTTTAAGACGAAATGATCGTTTTTGAGGTTGAAATTTTGACCATATTTGACTTTGTCAGCCCATTAAAATGGTATAAATGGTCTGAAAAACGTGTTTAAGTTGGCTTATCAGTTTGGGAATCTTTTATTTACCAAGTTGGCCTAATTTAAATACACACACAAAAAATTAATAAATGGCAATAAAACAGGGTTGATTGCATTGGGAAATAGATACAAAATACCACAACCGGACCACCTATTGACTCCATTTAAAAAGTACTGTAATCAGACTCTCTCACTCTTTCCATTAAGCTATGTTTGGAACCAGTCGGAGGAGTTATCAATTTTCATGTACGGTCCCTACTACTAGTACTAGTGTACTGACCGAGTACTGTATAACTAATTGTCAGATGTTAAAAAAGCCGATAGAAAAGGTCCAGTAGTTACTGACTAGGTGTGAAGAGCAGGAAAATGCAGCAGGCTCCCGACGCCCGCCGGGTGAAGCCCTATAGATAGAGAGGGTTTTAACAGGTTAACAGCCGTTAAACAATAGAAACCATGCACAAAGTCACAAACTGCACAAAATTACTCCCATACCATTGCACGGTCTACCTACAAACACAATTGATATGAGTATTTTATCAACTCACCCAGCCGGCACTTTAATAAAACCGGTTGAATCTCGCAAACAAACAAACTAGTAAAACTACCGGTACCCCTGTTCCGCAAACGCGACTGTTACTAGTGTTACATGTACAAGATGCCGGATAACGTCGTTCAATAAACTGTTCGTACTATAACCCCGGCCGGGGTCAGTGCGGACCAACGCTTCATCTTGTCAACGGTGACATTTAACTACTTTATCCGCCATCTTGTAACAGTCGCGTTTGCGGAACGGGGATAATTTTTTCCTTTTTCTACAGAAATTGGGCAAGATTCGACCTGTTTTATTGAAGTGCCGGCTGGGCGAGTTGATAAAATACTCATAAAAAATGTGTTTAGAGGTAGACCGTGCAGCTGTGTGCAGTTTGTGCATGGTTTATATTGTTTAACGGCGGTTAACCTGTAAAACCCTCTCTATCTATGTAGTTAAGTGGTTATATCAATACTAAAAATGGGGCGAAAAGGTTGAGTGGTTGGTGGGCGAAGTGGAAAGTGGGCGGAGTAAAGCAGTTTAATTTACATGTGGTTACAGTTTTAACTTACCATTTTGTTTTTTTCGATCGGCGCTTGTTAAACAGCAGAAGAATTGCCGGTGACGATCACGTTATCGATCGATCTCGCGCTCGGGTCATCATGATCATCATGGCAAACGCTAAGGAGTCGAATCGCCACGAAAACGAAAAGACTCGTCAAAATTATCAACCAAACACACGCAATAAACACAGCGATAATTATTCGTCGCGTGTAATCTTGAAGTACATTGACTCGTTCACTATTTCCCAAGTAATCCATCTGCTAGGCTGAAGTTTGCAGCACAAAAACGTACGTTAATTCGCTACATCATAGCATACATCCATCCGATCGATCAGAGACACAACAAATTTACACGCGGCATGGCAACGTAAGCAATTGTACATGTGTGTATGTGACGTGCGCGCGCGCATCAAATGCAGACTGGTGCCATGTCCATTTCATACAGTGCAGTAACTTGTTTGAGTACAGAGACTACACCATTTATCATTTCTTTGGCGCGAAGTTAGTGGGTACAACCAAAAATTCTCAATGGGTGTCCACAGTTTAAATTGCTGGTATATTTCTCTTCCGAAAACACTTGGAAATGGAAGACAAGAGTTGTAAAAATAGAACGGTATTTTATAGCTAAATAACCCTTTTAGAGAAAGATATTCAACAAAAAGGCAAAGTCTCCTTATTGTCTTTTTTATACAATTAGAAATATAACCAAGCACAAATATTAAGTGGCCTACAACACAAAGTACACCCCTACAATTATAATGGACGATGCCATAACTTTAGTTTACACTGTCTCTATCGCATGGTGCACTGTAGAGGTATGTAAAACGCACCGTTGCCGAGTTTGAAGCTGTTAAAGAATTAAGGAGACAGTTATATGTCTCCTTAAACGAAATGTCCCCTTACTGACCTATGCCTGACACCCAAATGTCTCCCAAATAGCCCATTAATAGGAATAATAATAATAATAATAATAATAATAATAATAATAATAATAATAATAATAATAATAATAATAATAACACTTAATGCTGCAATAGGGCGACTGCTTGAAAATACTTCATTGAAGCGACACTGTGAATCTTTATAGATAAAAGGGTTTCTTGGGAATTATGAAAATAAATATCAGTCTTTTCAAAAACATTCATCGGTAGATCATCTGCGAACTGTTGAAAGAACTTCCTTTGGATAATAATTTTGTATAATGTCGCCCAATTATTTTTTTCTCTTTATGGTCCAAATGGTCGACTCTATGACATTTACATGTAAAAAACATGTAACCATGTACATAACTCGCACCAAAGCAATCAACTACTGTGTTACTGTAATAGATACAGTCTAACTGAATCAATAGATTTTACGGAATCAATAGATTTTACCAGTCCTAAGTGCTTTGACGCAGAATGCTATATAAGGGCGACTCCTTTAAATCTAGGCGAAAATGGCTCCCTTTCAGTTCCGTCCAGACCGGATGTTTGACTTGGATCGTGGGTGACATGCATGGAAGAAAAGACTAATTTGAGAGAGAAAGGCACGGCGAGTTCTTAAGCAGTATCTATTTCGCACGTCTGAAAAAGTATGAAGCAGAATGCTCTTTCCGGGCGACTTCTTTAAATCTACGAGAATATGGCAAAAGTTCAGTTGCATCGAGATATCGTGGATTTGTCAATTGAAACATGGGAGTTATGCAAATAGATAAAAGAGCAATTTTCAGGAAGAAAAATATACCTAGGTCTGATGATGTGACGTTAAGAGAAGTCTACTTTAACAAAACCATTATACGATTTTATGCAACACATGAAAAAAAGAATCCACCTTACCTGTATATCTATGACAGATAGAAATGATAGCGTTTAGTTCTCTTTGATATACACAGAGTTGGTTGGAAAGTTCACGTGTAAATGAGCAATAGTCCAGGGTACATTTTGCTTTGTGTCGCCCTAATGAACATAAATTACTAGTATATTGATATGATATTGTGTATTAGGGCGACATCTTGAAAACGACATGGCAATGGCGACAGCGCATATTGATGTGGGAAACAGGGCAATGCATACAAAATACATCATTTGAAACACACGGGAATGGGGAATCAACGGAATTCTGAGTTGTTTGGACAGTTCACGTGTAAATGAGCAATAATCCAGAGTACATTTTGCTTTGTGTCGCCCTAATGAACATAAATTACTAGTAAATTGATATGATATTGTGTATTAGGGCGACATCTTGAAAACGACATGTCAATGGCGACAGCGCATTGATGCGGGAAACAGGACAATGCATACAAAATATACCATTGGAAACACACGGGAGAGGGGCATCACTTGAATTCTGAGCTTTTTTGGACAGTTCACGTGTAAATGAGCAATAGTCCAGGGTACATTTTGCTTTGTGTCGCCCTAATGAACTTAAATTACTAGTATATTGATATGATATTGTGTATTGGGGCGACATCTTGAAAACGACATGGCAATGGCGACAGCGCGTATTGATGCGGGAAACAGGGCAATGCATACAAAATACATGATTTGATACACAGGGGAGAGGGGCATCAACTGAATTCTGAGTTGTTTGGACAGTTCACGTGTAAATGAGCAATAGTCTAGGCTACATTTTGCTTTGTGTCGCCCTAATGAACATAAATTACTAGTATATTGATATGATATTGTGTATTAGGGCGACATCTCGAAAACGACATGGCAATGGCGACAGCGCATATTGATGCGGAAAACAGGGCAATGCATACAAAATACATGATTTGAAACACAGACAGAAGAGGGGCATCAACTGAATTCTGAGTTGTTTGGACAGTTCACGTGTAAATGAGCAATAGTCCAGGGTACATTTTGCTTTGTGTCGCCCTAATGAACATAAATTACTAGTATATTGATATGATATTGTGTATTAGGGCGACATCTTGAAAACGACATGGCAATGGCGACAGCGCATATTGATGTGGGAAACAGGGCAATGCATACAAAATACATCATTTGAAACACACGGGAATGGGGAATCAACGGAATTCTGAGTTGTTTGGACAGTTCACGTGTAAATGAGCAATAATCCAGAGTACATTTTGCTTTGTGTCGCCCTAATGAACATAAATTACTAGTAAATTGATATGATATTGTGTATTAGGGCGACATCTTGAAAACGACATGTCAATGGCGACAGCGCATTGATGCGGGAAACAGGACAATGCATACAAAATATACCATTGGAAACACACGGGAGAGGGGCATCACTTGAATTCTGAGCTTTTTTGGACAGTTCACGTGTAAATGAGCAATAGTCCAGGGTACATTTTGCTTTGTGTCGCCCTAATGAACTTAAATTACTAGTATATTGATATGATATTGTGTATTGGGGCGACATCTTGAAAACGACATGGCAATGGCGACAGCGCGTATTGATGCGGGAAACAGGGCAATGCATACAAAATACATGATTTGATACACAGGGGAGAGGGGCATCAACTGAATTCTGAGTTGTTTGGACAGTTCACGTGTAAATGAGCAATAGTCTAGGCTACATTTTGCTTTGTGTCGCCCTAATGAACATAAATTACTAGTATATTGATATGATATTGTGTATTAGGGCGACATCTCGAAAACGACATGGCAATGGCGACAGCGCATATTGATGCGGAAAACAGGGCAATGCATACAAAATACATGATTTGAAACACAGACAGAAGAGGGGCATCAACTGAATTCTGAGTTGTTTGGACAGTTCACGTGTAAATGAGCAATTGTCCAGGCTACATTTTGCTTTGTGTCGCCCTAATGAACATAAATTACTAGTATATTGATATGATATTGTGTATTAGGGCGACATCTTGAAAACGACATGGCAATGGCGACAGCGCATTGATGCGGGAAACAGGGCAATGCATACAAAATATACCATTGGAAACACACGGGAGAGGGGCATCACTTGAATTCTGAGCTTTTTTGGACAGTTCACGTGTAAATGAGCAATAGTCCAGGGTACATTTTGCTTTGTGTCGCCCTAATGAACTCAAATTACTAGTATATTGATATGATATTGTGTATTGGGGCGACATCTTGAAAACGACATGGCAATGGCGACAGCGCGTATTGATGCGGGAAACAGGGCAATGCATACAAAATACATGATTTGATACACAGGGGAGAGGGGCATCAACTGAATTCTGAGTTGTTTGGACAGTTCACGTGTAAATGAGCAATAGTCTAGGCTACATTTTGCTTTGTGTCGCCCTAATGAACATAAATTACTAGTATATTGATATGATATTGTGTATTGGGGCGACATCTTGAAAACGACATGGCAATGGCGACAGCGCGTAGAAACAGGGCAATGCATACAAAATACATGATTTGATACACAGGGGAGAGGGGCATCAACTGAATTCTGAGTTGTTTGGACAGTTCACGTGTAAATGAGCAATAGTCTAGGCTACATTTTGCTTTGTGTCGCCCTAATGAACATAAATTACTAGTATATTGATATGATATTGTGTATTAGGGCGACATCTCGAAAACGACATGGCAATGGCGACAGCGCATACTGATGCGGGAAACAGGGCAATGCATACAAAAAATATGATTTGATACACACGGGAGAGGGGCATCAACTGAATTCTGAGTTGTTTGGACAGTTCACGTGTAAATGAGCAATAGTCCAGGCTACATTTCGCTTTGTGTCGCCCTAATAAACATAAATTACTAGTATATTGATATGATATTTTGTATTGGGGCGACATCTTGAAAACGACATGGCAATGGCGACAGCGCATATTGATGCGGGAAACAGGGCAATGCATACAAAATACATCATTTGAAACACACTGAATTCTCTTTTCAGAAAGAAAATGCTGTAGGCCTTTGGTTAAAGTCAGGACCTGAAGATGTGTCAAACAGTGCTCGATTTCACGCTTACAGAAATGCAAGCAAACATCTCTGTGGAACTCCAATTGATGGTTTAGCTCTTTAAATATACATCTTTCTTTCCACAGGTCAGTGGTAATTTAACAGTGCATTATGATGAATATTGCTGTGTGTCGCCCTAATCCATAGATTTTACAAGTAATTAATACTTTGAAGCAGAATGCTACATAAGGGCGACTCCTTCAATATCTAGGCGAAAATAGCTCCACTTCAGTTCCGTGCAGACCGGATGTCTGACTTGAATCGTGGGTGACGTGCATTGAAGAAAAGACTAATTTGAGAGAAAAAGGCACGGCGAGTTCTTAAGCAGAATTTATTTGGCACGTCTGAAAAAGTATGAAACAGAATACTCTTTCCTGGCGACTTCTTCAAATCTACGAGGATATGGCAAAAGTTCAGTTGCATCGAGATATCGTAGATTTCTACATTTTGCTTTGTGTCGCCCTAATGAACATAAATTACTAGTATATTGATATGATATTGTGTATTAGGGCGACATCTTGAAAACGACATGGCAATGGCGACAGCGCATATTGATGCGGGAAACAGGGCAATGCATACAAAATACATCATTTGAAACACACTGAATACTCTTTTCAGAAAGAAAAGAGTATTTTCAGGAATAAAAATATACCTATTTCTGATGATGTGACGATAAGAGGAGTCTACTTTAACAAAAACCATTATACGATTTCATGCAACACATGAAAAAAAGAATCCACCTTACCTGTATATCTATGACAGATAGAAATGATAGCTTTTAGTTCTCTTTGATATACACAGAGTTGCTTGAAAAGTTCACGTGTAAATGAGCAATAGTCCAGGGTACATTTTGATTTGTGTTGCCCTAAAGAACATAAATTACTAGTATATTGATATGATATTGTGTATTAGGGCGACATCTCGAAAACGACATGGCAATGGCGACAGCGCATATTGATGCGGAAAACAGGGCAATGCATACAAAATAAATGATTTGAAACACACACAGAAGAGGGGCATCAACTGAATTCTGAGTTGTTTGGACAGTTCACGTGTAAATGAGCAATAGTCCAGGCTACATTTTGCTTTGTGTCGAGGCCTAATGAACATAAATTACTAGTATATTGATATTATATTGATATGATATTGTGTATTGGGGCGACATCTTGGAAACGACATTACAATGGCGACAGCGCATATTGATGCGGGAAACAGGGCATTGCATACAAAATACATGATTTGAAACACACGGGAGAGGGGCATCTACTGATTCTGAGTTATTTGGACAGTTCACGTGTAAATGAGCAATAGTCCATTCTACATTTTGCTTTGTGTCGCCCTAATGAACATAAATTACTAGTATATTGATATGATTTGTGTATTAGGGCGACATCTTGAAAACGACATGGCAATGGCGACAGCGCATATTGATGCGGGAAACAGGGCAATGCAAACAAAATACATCATTTGAAACACACTAAATTCTCTTTTCAGAAAGAAAATGCTATAGGCCTCTGGTTAAAGTCAGGACCTGAAGATGTGTCAAACAGTGCTCGATTACACGCTTACAGAAATGCAAGCAAACATTTCTGTGGAACTCCAATTGATGGTTTGGCTCTTTAAATATACATCTGTCTTTCCACAGGTCAGTGGTAATTGAACAGTGCATTAGGATAAATATTGCTGTGTGTCGCCCTGATCGATAGATTTTACAAGTAATTAATACTTTGAAGCAGAATGCTACATAAGGGCGACTCCTTCAATATCTAGGCGAAAATAGCTCCACTTCAGTTCCGTCCAGACCGGATGTCTGACTTGAATCGTGTGTGACGTACATAGAAGAAAAGACTAATTTGAGAGAGAAAGGCACGGCGAGTTCTTCAGCAGAATTTATTTCGCACGTCTTAAAAAGTATGAAGCAGAATGCTCTTTCCGGGCGACTTCTTCAAATCTACGAGAATATGGCAAAAGTTCAGTTGCATCGAGATATCGTAGATTTGTCGCTTGAAACATGGGAGTTATGCGAATAGATAAAAGAGCAATTTTCAGGAAGAAAAATATACCTAGGTCTGGTGATGTGACGTTAACAGAAGTCTACTTTAACAAAACCATTATACGATTTCATGCAATACATGAAAAAAAGAATCCACCTAACCTGTATATCTATGACAGATAGAAATGATAGCTTTTAGTTCTCTTTGATATACACAGAGTTGGTTGGACAGTTCACGTGTAAATAAGAAATAGTCCCGGCTACATTTAGCTTTGTGTCGCCCTAATGAACATAAATTACTAGTATATTGATATGATATTGTGTATTAGGGCGACATCTTGAAAACGACATGGCAATGGCGACAGCGCATATTGATGCGGGAAACACGGCAATGTATACAAAATACATGACTTGAAACACACGGGAGAGGGGCATCAACGGAATTCTGAGTTGTTTGGACAGTTCACGTGTAAATGAGCAATAGTCCAGGCTACATTTTGCTTTGTGTCGCCCTAATAAACATTAATTACTAGTATATTGATATGATATTGTGTATTGGGGCGACATCTTGAAAACGACATGGCAATGGCGACAACGCATATTGATGCGGGAAACAGGGCAATGCATACAACATACATCATTTGAAACACACTGAATTCTCTTTTCAGAAGGAAAATACTGTAGGCCTTTGGTTAAAGTCAGGACCTGAAGATGTGTCAAACAGTGCTCGATTTCACGCTTACAGAAATGCAAGCAAACATCTCTGTGGAACTCCAATTGATGGTTTAGCTCTTTAAATATACATCTTTCTTTCCACAGGTCAGTGGTAATTTAACAGTGCATTATGATGAATATTGCTGTGTGTCGCCCTAATCAATAGATTTCACAAGTAATTAATACTTTGAAGCAGAATGCTACATAAGGGCGACTCCTTCAATATCTAGACGAAAATAGCTCCACTTCAGTTCCGTGCAGACCGGATGTTTGACTTGAATCGTGTGTGACGTGCATAGAAGAAAAGACTAATTTGAGAGAGAAAGGCACGGCGAGTTCTTAAGCAGAATTTATTTGGCACGTCTGAAAAAGTATGAAGCAGAATGCTCTTTCCGGGCGACTTCTTCAAATCTACGAGAATATGGCAAGAGTTCAGTTGCATCGAGATATCGTAGATTTGTCGCTTGAAACATGGGAGTTATGCGAATAGATAAAAGAGCAATTTTCAGGAAGAAAAATATACCTAGGTCTGATGATGTGACGTTAACAGAAGTCTACTTTAACAAAACCATTATACGATTTCATGCAACACATCAAAAAAGAATCAACCATACCTGTATATCTATGACAGATAGAAATGATAGCTTTTAGTTCTCTTCGATATACACAGAGTTGGTTGGACAGTTCACGTGTAAATAATGAACAAAAATTACTAGTATATTGATATGATATTGTGTATTAGGGCGACATCTCGAAAACGACATGGCAATGGCGACAGCGCGTATTGATGCGGAAAACAGAGCAATGTATACAAAATACATGATTTGAAACACACACAGAAGAGGGGCATCAACTGAATTCTGAGTTGTTTGGACAGTTCACGTGTAAATGAGCAATAGTCCAGGCTACATTTTGCTTTGTGTCGCCCTAATGAACATATATTACTAGTATATTGATATGATATTGTGTATTGGGGCGACATCTTGAAAACGACATTGCAATGGCGACAGCGCATATTGATGCGGGAAACAGGGCATTGCATACAAAATACATGATTTGAAACACACGGGAGAGTGGCATCTACTGATTCTGAGTTATTTTGACAGTTCACGTGTAAATGAGCAATAGTCCATTCTACATTTTGCTTTGTGTCGCCCTAATGAACATAAATTACTAGTATATTGATATGATATTGTGTATTAGGGCGACATCTTGAAAACGACATGGCAATGGCGACAGCGCATATTGATGCGGGAAACAGGGCAATGTATACAAAATACATGACTTGAAACACACGGGAGAGGGGCATCAACGGAATTCTGAGTTGTTTGGACAGTTCACGTGTAAATGAGCAATAGTCCAGGCTACATTTTGTTTTGTGTCGCCCTAATGAACATAAATTACTAGTATATTGATATGATATTGTGTATTGGGGCGACATCTTGAAAACGACATTGCAATGGCGACAGCGCATATTGATGCGGGAAACAGGGCATTGCATACAAAATACATGATTTGAAACACACGGGAGAGTGGCATCTACTGATTCTGAGTTATTTTGACAGTTCACGTGTAAATGAGCAATAGTCCATTCTACATTTTGCTTTGTGTCGCCCTAATGAACATAAATTACTAGTATATTGATATGATATTGTGTATTAGGGCGACATCTTGAAAACGACATGGCAATGGCGACAGCGCATATTGATGCGGGAAACAGGGCAATGTATACAAAATACATGACTTGAAACACACGGGAGAGGGGCATCAACGGAATTCTGAGTTGTTTGGACAGTTCACGTGTAAATGAGCAATAGTCCAGGCTACATTTTGTTTTGTGTCGCCCTAATGAACATAAATTACTAGTATATTGATATGATATTGTGTATTGGGGCGACATCTTGAAAACGACATTGCAATGGCGACAGCGCATATTGATGCGGGAAACAGGGCATTGCATACAAAATACATGATTTGAAACACACGGGAGAGTGGCATCTACTGATTCTGAGTTATTTTGACAGTTCACGTGTAAATGAGCAATAGTCCATTCTACATTTTGCTTTGTGTCGCCCTAATGAACATAAATTACTAGTATATTGATATGATTTGTGTATTAGGGCGACATCTTGAAAACGACATGGCAATGGCGACAGCGCATATTGATGCGGAAAACAGGGCAATACATACAACATACATCATTTGAAACACACTGAATTCTCTTTTCAGAAAGAAAATGCTGTAGGCCTTTGGTTAAAGTCAGGACCTGAAGATGTGTCAAACAGTGCTCGATTTCACGCTTACAGAAATGCAAGCAAAAATCTCTGTGGAACTCCAATTGATGGTTTAGCTCTTTAAATATACATCTTTCTTTCCACAGGTCAGTGGTAATTTAACAGTGCATTATGATGAATATTGCTGTGTGTCGCCCTATAATCGATAGATTTTACAAGTAATTAATACTTTGAAGCAGAATTCTACATAAGGGCGACTCCTTCAATATCTAGGCGAAAATAGCTCCACTTCAGTTCCGTCCAGACCGGATGTCTGACTTGAATCGTGTGTGACGTGCATAGAAGAAAAGACTAATTTGAGAGAAAAAGGCACGGCGAGTTCTTCAGCAGAATTTATTTCGCACGTCTGAAAAAGTATGAAGCAGAAAGCTCTTTCCGGGCGACTTCTTCAAATCTACGAGAATATGGCAAAAGTTCAGTTGCATCGAGATATCGTAGATTTGTCGCTTGAAACATGGGAGTTATGCGAATAGATAAAAGAGCAATTTTCAGGAAGAAAAATAAACAGAAGTCTACTTTAACAAAACCATTATACGATTTCATGCAACACATCAAAAAAGAATCAACCATACCTGTATATCTATGACAGATAAAAATGATAGGTTTTAGTTCTCTTTGATATACACAGAGTTGGTTGGACAGTTCACGTGTAAATGAGCAATAGTCCATTCTACATTTTGCTTTGTGTCGCCCTAATGAACATAAATTACTAGTAATTTGATATGATATTGTGTATTAGGGCGACATCTTGAAAACGACATGTCAATGGCGACAGCGCATATTGATGCGGGAAACAGGGCAATGTATACAAAATACATGACTTGAAACACACGGGAGAGGGGCATCAACGGAATTCTGAGTTGTTTGGACAGTTCACGTGTAAATGAGCAATAGTCCAGGCTACATTTTGTTTTGTGTCGCCCTAATGAACATAAATTACTAGTATATTGATATGATATTGTGTATTGGGGCGACATCTTGAAAACGACATTGCAATGGCGACAGCGCATATTGATGCGGGAAACAGGGCATTGCATACAAAATACATGATTTGAAACACACGGGAGAGTGGCATCTACTGATTCTGAGTTATTTTGACAGTTCACGTGTAAATGAGCAATAGTCCATTCTACATTTTGCTTTGTGTCGCCCTAATGAACATAAATTACTAGTATATTGATATGATTTGTGTATTAGGGCGACATCTTGAAAACGACATGGCAATGGCGACAGCGCATATTGATGCGGAAAACAGGGCAATACATACAACATACATCATTTGAAACACACTGAATTCTCTTTTCAGAAAGAAAATGCTGTAGGCCTTTGGTTAAAGTCAGGACCTGAAGATGTGTCAAACAGTGCTCGATTTCACGCTTACAGAAATGCAAGCAAAAATCTCTGTGGAACTCCAATTGATGGTTTAGCTCTTTAAATATACATCTTTCTTTCCACAGGTCAGTGGTAATTTAACAGTGCATTATGATGAATATTGCTGTGTGTCGCCCTATAATCGATAGATTTTACAAGTAATTAATACTTTGAAGCAGAATTCTACATAAGGGCGACTCCTTCAATATCTAGGCGAAAATAGCTCCACTTCAGTTCCGTCCAGACCGGATGTCTGACTTGAATCGTGTGTGACGTGCATAGAAGAAAAGACTAATTTGAGAGAAAAAGGCACGGCGAGTTCTTCAGCAGAATTTATTTCGCACGTCTGAAAAAGTATGAAGCAGAAAGCTCTTTCCGGGCGACTTCTTCAAATCTACGAGAATATGGCAAAAGTTCAGTTGCATCGAGATATCGTAGATTTGTCGCTTGAAACATGGGAGTTATGCGAATAGATAAAAGAGCAATTTTCAGGAAGAAAAATAAACAGAAGTCTACTTTAACAAAACCATTATACGATTTCATGCAACACATCAAAAAAGAATCAACCATACCTGTATATCTATGACAGATAAAAATGATAGGTTTTAGTTCTCTTTGATATACACAGAGTTGGTTGGACAGTTCACGTGTAAATGAGCAATAGTCCATTCTACATTTTGCTTTGTGTCGCCCTAATGAACATAAATTACTAGTAATTTGATATGATATTGTGTATTAGGGCGACATCTTGAAAACGACATGTCAATGGCGACAGCGCATTGATGCGGGAAACAGGGCAATGCATACAAAATATACCATTGGAAACACACGGGAGAGGGGCATCACTTGAATTCTGAGCTTTTTTGGACAGTTCACGTGTAAATGAGCAATAGTCCAGGGTACATTTTGCTTTGTGTCGCCCTAATGAACATAAATTACTAGTATATTGATATGATATTGTGTATTGGGGCGACATCTTAAAAACGACATGGCAATGGCGACAGCGCATATTGATGCGGAAAACAGGGCAATGCATACAACATACATCATTTGAAACACACTGAATTCTCTTTTCAGAAAGAAAATGCTGTAGGCCTCTGGTTAAAGTCAGGACCTGAAGATGTGTCAAACAGTGCTCGATTTCACGCTTACAGAAATGCAAGCAAACATCTCTGTGGAACTCCAATTGATGGTTTAGCTCTTTAAATATACATCTTTCTTTCCACAGGTCAGTGGTAATTTAACAGTGCATTATGATGAATATTGCTGTGTGTCGCCCTAATCGATAGATTTTACAAGTAATTAATACTTTGAAGCAGAATGCTACATATAAGGGCGACTCCTTCAATATCTAGGCGAAAATAGCTCCACTTCAGTTCCGTCCAGACCGGATGTCTGACTTGAATCGTGTGTGACGTGCATAGAAGAAAAGACTAATTTGAGAGAGAAAGGCACGGCGAGTTCTTCAGCAGAATTTATTTCGCACGTCTGAAAAAGTATGAAGCAGAAAGCTCTTTCCGGGCGACTTCTTCAAATCTACGAGAATATGGCAAAGGTTCAGTTGCATCGAGATATCGTAGATTTGTCGCTTGAAACATGGGAGTTATGCGAATAGATAAAAGAGCAATTTTCAGGAAGAAAAATATACCTAGGTCTAATGATGTGACGTTAACAGAAGTCTACTTTAACAAAACCATTAGGTCTATACGATTTCATGCAACACATCAAAAAAGAATCAACCATACCTGTATAGGCCTATCTATGACAGATAGAAATGATAGCTTTTAGTTCTCTTTGATATACACAGAGTTGGTTGGACAGTTCACGTGTAAATAATGAACAAAAATTACTAGTATATTGATATGATATTGTGTATTAGGGCGACTTCTCGAAAACGACATGGCAATGGCGACAGCGCGTATTGATGCGGAAAACAGGGCAATGTATACAAAATACATGATTTGAAACACACACAGAAGAGGGGCATCAACTGAATTCTGAGTTGTTTGGACAGTTCACGTGTAAATGAGCAATAGTCCAGGCTACATTTTGTTTTGTGTCGCCCTAATGAACATAAATTACTAGTATATTGATATGATATTGTGTATTGGGGCGACATCTTGAAAACGACATTGCAATGGCGACAGCGCATATTGATGCGGGAAACAGGGCATTGCATACAAAATACATGATTTAAAACACACGGGAGAGTGGCATCTACTGATTCTGAGTTATTTTGACAGTTCACGTGTAAATGAGCAATAGTCCATTCTACATTTTGCTTTGTGTCGCCCTAATAAACATAAATTACTAGTATATTGATATGATTTGTGTATTAGGGCGACATCTTGAAAACGACATGGCAATGGCGACAGCGCATATTGATGCGGAAAACAGGGCAATGCATACAACATACATCATTTGAAACACACTGAATTCTCTTTTCAGAAAGAAAATGGTGTAGGCCTTTGGTTAAAGTCAGGACCTGAAGATGTGTCAAACAGTGCTCGATTTCACGCTTACAGAAATGCAAGCAAACATCTCTGTGGAACTCCAATTGATGGTTTAGCTCTTTAATTATACATCTTTCTTTCCACAGGTCAGTGGTAATTTAACAGTGCATTATGATGAATATTGCTGTGTGTCGCCCTAATCGATAGATTTTACAAGTAATTAATACTTTGAAACAGAATTCTACATAAGGGCGACTCCTTCAATATCTAGGCGAAAATAGCTCCACTTCAGTTCCGTCCAGACCGGATGTCTGACTTGAATCGTGTGTGACGTGCATAGAAGAAAAGACTAATTTGAGAGAAAAAGGCACGGCGAGTTCTTCAGCAGAATTTATTTCGCACGTCTGAAAAAGTATGAAGCAGAAAGCTCTTTCCGGGCGACTTCTTCAAATCTACGAGAATATGGCAAAAGTTCAGTTGCATCGAGATATCGTAGATTTGTCGCTTGAAACATGGGAGTTATGCGAATAGATAAAAGAGCAATTTTCAGGAAGAAAAATAAACAGAAGTCTACTTTAACAAAACCATTATACGATTTCATGCAACACATCAAAAAAGAATCAACCATACCTGTATATCTATGACAGATAAAAATGATAGGTTTTAGTTCTCTTTGATATACACAGAGTTGGTTGGACAGTTCACGTGTAAATGAGCAATAGTCCATTCTACATTTTGCTTTGTGTCGCCCTAATGAACATAAATTACTAGTAATTTGATATGATATTGTGTATTAGGGCGACATCTTGAAAACGACATGTCAATGGCGACAGCGCATTGATGCGGGAAACAGGGCAATGCATACAAAATATACCATTGGAAACACACGAGAGAGGGGCATCACTTGAATTCTGAGCTTTTTTGGACAGTTCACGTGTAAATGAGCAATAGTCCAGGGTACATTTTGCTTTGTGTCGCCCTAATGAACATAAATTACTAATATATTGATATGATATTGTGTATTGGGGCGACATCTTAAAAACGACATGGCAATGGCGACAGCGCATATTGATGCGGGAAACAGGGCAGTGCATACAAAATACATCATTTGAAACACACTGAATTCTCTTTTCAGAAAGAAAATGCTGTAGGCCTCTGGTTAAAGTCAGGACCTGAAGATGTGTCAAACAGTGCTCGATTTCACGCTTACAGAAATGCAAGCAAACATCTCTGTGAAACTCCAATTGATGGTTTAGCTCTTTAAATATACATCTTTCTTTCCACAGGTCAGTGGTAATTTAACAGTGCATTATGATGAATATTGCTGTGTGTCGCCCTAATCGATAGATTTTACAAGTAATTAATACTTTGAAGCAGAATGCTACATAAGGGCGACTTCTTCAATATCTAGGCGAAATTAGCTCCACTTCAGTTCCGTCCAGACCGGATGTCTGACTTGAATCGTGTGTGACGTGCATAGAAGAAAAGACTAATTTGAGAGAAAAAGGCACGGCGACTTCTTCAGCAGAATTTATTTCGCACTTCTGAAAAAGTATGAAGCAGAAAGCTCTTTCCGGGCGACTTCTTCAAATCTACGAGAATATGGCAAAAGTTCAGTTGCATCGAGATATCGTAGATTTGTCGCTTGAAACATGGGAGTTATGCGAATAGATAAAAGAGCAATTTTCAGGAAGAAAAATAAACAGAAGTCTACTTTAACAAAACCATTATACGATTTCATGCAACACATCAAAAAAGAATCAACCATACCTGTATATCTATGACAGATAGAAATGATAGGTTTTAGTTCTCTTTGATATACACAGAGTTGGTTGGACAGTTCACGTGTAAATGAGCAATAGTCCATTCTACATTTTGCTTTGTGTCGCCCTAATGAACATAAATTACTAGTAATTTGATATGATATTGTGTATTAGGGCGACATCTTGAAAACGACATGTCAATGGCGACAGCGCATTGATGCGGGAAACAGGGCAATGCATACAAAATATACCATTGGAAACACACGGGAGAGGGGCATCACTTGAATTCTGAGCTTTTTTGGACAGTTCACGTGTAAATGAGCAATAGTCCAGGGTACATGCTTTGTGTCGCCCTAATGAACATAAATTACTAGTATATTGATATGATATTGTGTATTGGGGCGACATCTTAAAAACGACATGGCAATGGCGACAGCGCATATTGATGCGGGAAACAGGGCAGTGCATACAAAATACATCATTTGAAACACACTGAATTCTCTTTTCAGAAAGAAAATGCTGTAGGCCTCTGGTTAAAGTCAGGACCTGAAGATGTGTCAAACAGTGCTCGATTTCACGCTTACAGAAATGCAAGCAAACATCTCTGTGGAACTCCAATTGATGGTTTAGCTCTTTAAATATACATCTTTCTTTCCACAGGTCAGTGGTAATTTAACAGTGCATTATGATGAATATTGCTGTGTGTCGCCCTAATCGATAGATTTTACAAGTAATTAATACTTTGAAGCAGAATGCTACATAAGGGCGACTCCTTCAATATCTAGGCGAAAATAGCTCCACTTCAGTTTCGTCCAGACCGGATGTCTGACTTGAATCGTGTGTGACGTGCATAGAAGAAAAGACTAATTTGAGAGAGAAAGGCACGGGGAGTTCTTCAGCAGAATTTATTTCACACGTCTGAAAAAGTATGAAGCAGAAAGCTCTTTCCGGGCGACTTCTTCAAATCTACGAGAATATGGCAAAAGTTCAGTTGCATCGAGATATCGTAGATTTGTCGCTTGAAACATGGGAGTTATGCGAATAGATAAAAGAGCAATTTTCAGGAAGAAAAATAAACAGAAGTCTACTTTAACAAAACCATTATACGATTTCATGCAACACATCAAAAAAGAATCAACCATACCTGTATATCTATGACAGATAGAAATGATAGGTTTTAGTTCTCTTTGATATACACAGAGTTGGTTGGACAGTTCACGTGTAAATGAGCAATAGTCCATTCTACATTTTGCTTTGTGTCGCCCTAATGAACATAAATTACTAGTAAATTGATATGATATTGTGTATTAGGGCGACATCTTGAAAACGACATGTCAATGGCGACAGCGCATTGATGCGGGAAACAGGGCAATGCATACAAAATATACCATTGGAAACACACGGGAGAGGGGCATCACTTGAATTCTGAGCTTTTTTGGACAGTTAAAGTGTAAATGAGCAATAGTCCAGGGTACATTTTGCTTTGTGTCGCCCTAATGAACATAAATTACTAGTATATTGATATGATATTGTGTATTGGGGCGACATCTTAAAAACGACATGGCAATGGCGACAGCGCATATTGATGCAGGAAACAGGGCAATGCATACAAAATACATCATTTGAAACACACTGAATTCTCTTTTCAGAAAGAAAATGCTGTAGGCCTCTGGTTAAAGTCAGGACCTGAAGATGTGTCAAACACTGCTCGATTTCACGCTTACAGAAATGCAAGCAAACATCTCTGTGGAACTCCAATTGATGGTTTAGCTCTTTAAATATACATCTTTCTTTCCACAGGTCAGTGGTAATTTAACAGTGCATTATGATGAATATTGCTGTGTGTCGCCCTAATCAATAGATTTTACAACTAATTAATACTTTGGAGCAGAATGCTACATAAGGGCGACTCCTTCAATATTAGGCGAAAATTGCTCCACTTCAGTTCCGTGCAGACCGGATGTCTGACTTGAATCGTGTGTGACGTGCATAGAAGAAAAGACTAATTTGAGAGAGAAAGGCACGGCGAGTTCTTCAGCAGAATTTATTTCGCACGTCTGAAAAAGTATGAAGCAGAAAGCTCTTTCCGGGCGACTTCTTCAAATCTAGGAGAATATGGCAAAGGTTCAGTTGCATCGAGATATCGTAGATTTGTCGCTTGAAACATGGGAGTTATGCGAATAGATAAAAGAGCAATTTTCAGGAAGAAAAATATACCTAGGTCTGATGATGTGACGTTAACAGAAGTCTACTTTAACAAAACCATTTGTGACCTGTTCCAACGAAACCCGGACAAAGTTGACTTTTTAGTTTTTCAGATTTTGCTTTTTTCAAATTCTCTAGGTTCTCAGCTTTAAAATGATGTATCATTTACATATGTACCCCCACCCTATCTTCCCTGGGGTCTGGATTTAGTGATAAAACCCTGACAACCTAATTATGAGATAAACAGCTTTGAAGTTTAGAAAAGCGTATTATTTCTATACACAAATGTTTCACAAAATTGACCAAAATAACCACTTCTGGTAGACGGATTTTGTTCAAATTTGAGGAGATTGTAGATTAATAGTGAGTGACTTAGGAAAACCTAAATCCTCAAAATGGTAAAATCCATCCCGAAATGACTTCAGGAGTACATTGTGACAAAACACACTGTGCGACTTTGTCCGGGTTTCGTTGGAACAGGTCACATTTGGTCTATACGATTTCATGCAACACATCAAAAAAGAATCAACCATACCTGTATAGGCCTATCTATGACAGATAGAAATGATAGCTTTTAGTTCTCTTTGATATACACAGAGTTGGTTGGACAGTTCACGTGTAAATAATGAACAAAAATTACTAGTATATTGATATGATATTGTGTATTAGGGCGACATCTCGAAAACGACATGGCAATGGCGACAGCGCGTATTGATGCGGAAAACAGGGCAATGTATACAAAATACATGATTTGAAACACACACAGAAGAGGGGCATCAACTGAATTCTGAGTTGTTTGGACAGTTCACGTGTAAATGAGCAATAGTCCAGGCTACATTTTGTTTTGTGTCGCCCTAATGAACATAAATTACTAGTATATTGATATGATATTGTGTATTGGGGCGACATCTTGAAAACGACATTGCAATGGCGACAGCGCATATTGATGGGGGAAACAGGGCATTGCATACAAAATACATGATTTGAAACACACGGAAGAGTGGCATCTACTGATTCTGAGTTATTTTGACAGTTCACGTGTAAATGAGCAATAGTCCATTCTACATTTTGCTTTGTGTCGCCCTAATAAACATAAATTACTAGTATATTGATATGATTTGTGTATTAGGGCGACATCTTGAAAACGACGTGGCAATGGCGACAGCGCATATTGATGCGGAAAACAGGGCAATGCATACAACATACATCATTTGAAACACACTGAATTCTCTTTTCAGAAAGAAAATGCTGTAGGCCTTTGGTTAAAGTCAGGACCTGAAGATGTGTCAAACAGTGCTCGATTTCACGCTTACAGAAATGCAAGCAAACATCTCTGTGGAACTCCAATTGATGGTTTAGCTCTTTAAATATACATCTTTCTTTCCACAGGTCAGTGGTAATTTAACAGTGCATTATGATGAATATTGCTGTGTGTCGCCCTAATCGATAGATTTTACAAGTAATTAATACTTTGAAGCAGAATGCTACATAAGGGCGACTCCTTCAATATCTAGGCGAAAATAGCTCCACTTCAGTTCCGTCCAGACCGGATGTCTGACTTGAATCGTGTGTGACGTGCATAGAAGAAAAGACTAATTTGAGAGAAAAAGGCACGGCGAGTTCTTCAGCAGAATTTATTTCGCACGTCTGAAAAAGTATGAAGCAGAAAGCTCTTTCCGGGCGACTTCTTCAAATCTACGAGAATATGGCAAAAGTTCAGTTGCATCGAGATATCGTAGATTTGTCGCTTGAAACATGGGAGTTATGCGAATAGATAAAAGAGCAATTTTCAGGAAGAAAAATAAACAGAAGTCTACTTTAACAAAACCATTATACGATTTCATGCAACACATCAAAAAAGAATCAACCATACCTGTATATATATGACAGATAGAAATGATAGCTTTTAGTTCTCTTTGATATAGGCCTACACAGAGTTGGTTGGACAGTTCACGTGCAAATGAGCAATAGTCCAGGCTACATTTTGCTTTGTGTCGCCCTAATGAACATAAATTACTAGTATATTGATATGATATTGTGTATTAGGGCGACATCTTGAAAACGACATGTCAATGGCGACAGCGCATTGATGCGGGAAACAGGGCAATGCATACAAAATATACCATTGGAAACACACGGGAGAGGGGCATCTCTTGAATTCTGAGCTTTTTTGGACAGTTCACGTGTAAATGAGCAATAGTCCAGGGTACATTTTGCTTTGTGTCGCCCTAATGAACATAAATTACTAGTATATTGATATGATATTTTGTATTGGGGCGACATCTTAAAAACGACATGGCAATGGCGACAGCGCATATTGATGCGGGAAACAGGGCAATGCATACAAAATACATCATTTGAAACACACTGAATTCTCCTTTCAGAAAGAAAATGCTGTAGGCCTTTGGTTAAAGTCAGGACCTGAAGATGTGTCAAACAGTGCTCGATTTCACGCTTACAGAAATGCAAGCAAACATCTCTGTGGAACTCCAATTGATGGTTTAGCTCTTTAAATATACATCTTTCTTTCCACCGGTCAGTGGTAATTTAACAGTGCATTATGATGAATATTGCTGTGTGTCGCCCTAATCGATAGATTTTACAAGTAATTAATACTTTGAAGCAGAATGCTACATAAGGGCGACTCCTTCAATATCTAGGCGAAAATAGCTCCACTTCAGTTCCGTCCAGACCGGATGTCTGACTTGAATCGTGTGTGACGTGCATAGAAGAAAAGACTAATTTGAGAGAGAAAGGCACGGCGAGTTCTTCAGCAGAATTTATTTCACACGTCTGAAAAAGTATGAAGCAGAAAGCTCTTTCCGGGCGACTTCTTCAAATCTACGAGAATATGGCAAAAGTTCAGTTGCATCGAGATATCGTAGATTTGTCGCTTGAAACATGGGAGTTATGCGAATAGATAAAAGAGCAATTTTCAGGAAGAAAAATATACCTAGGTCTGATGATGTGACGTCAACAGAAGTCTACTTTAACAAAACCATTATACGATTCCATGCAACACATCAAAAAAGAATCAACCATACCTGTATATCTATGACAGATAGAAATGATAGCTTTTAGTTCTCTTTGATATAGGCCTACACAGAGTTGGTTGGACAGTTCACGTGTAAATGAGCAATAGTCCAGGCTACATTTTGCTTTGTGTCGCCCTAATGAACATAAATTACTAGTATATTGATAATAATAATAATAATAATAATAGGCATTTAGAACGCTTTACACAAGAGTACCAAAGCGTGTACAAAGGTCAACCATTAATAAATTCAAGAACACATGATTAAAATAAATATGATTTCAAAAGTTTCTTGAAACTGTCAACAGATTGCGCAGCTCTGATGGCAGAAGGCAGTCCATTCCAGGCCTTAACAGCAATGATATTGAATCTTTTTTCTGCAAATACTGAGTTACTGACTTTTGGCATAGTCAAGCGGGTGGAGTCCATAGAGGATCTTAGTGGGCGAGCTGGAGCATATTTTGTGAAATAGTCCGAAAGATACAATGGGGCGTGATTGTTTAAACATTTAAAAACATACAGCAAAACTTTGAAGAGGATCCGCTTAGAGATTGGAAGCCAGTGGAGCTCGTTCAGTAAAGGTGCCACCTCAACTCTTCTCCCAACTGCATAAACGGCCCTCGCAGCGCTATTTTGAAGACGCTGAAGGCGGGTAGTGTCTTTAGACGACAAGTGAGTGAAAAGGGCATTACAGTAGTCGAGCCGTGATGTAATTAAAGCTCGCGCAACATGGTGGGAGGTGTCAATGTCAATAAATCTACGGATACGCCATAAGTTTTTGATTTGAAAGTTGATGGTTTGGCGGAGACGGTTGACATGATTTGAGAATGACATAGTTGAATTGAAGAAGACTCCCAGGTTTCGAATAACGTCGGAAGGTTTAATATTTGATGTACCAATAGTGAGTTTCAATGGAGGAAGGAGTCTGAGACTATAGGTTGAACCTGCCACAAAAAACTCCGTTTTAGAGTCATTCAGTTTGAGGTAATTTACTGACATCCATGAACGAATTTCAGATATGCAGGCGTTAAGAGTGGTAAGAGAGGCTTCGAGATCACCAGGCACACGAGGATTAAATGATGTGTACAATTGAGTGTCATCAGCATATATATGATAGTCTATATTGTGTTTTCGAGCAATTTCTCCAACTGGTGCAATGTAGGTAGTGAATGTCAGGGGACCGAGCACTGATCCTTGTGGTACTCCAAAATCAGCTACAGATGGGTCCGACAGGTGACCTCCTATGTTGACTTGACTTAACCACCCCTGCAAATATGATGCAACCCATTTGAGAGCGACACCAGATACAGCAAAACGCTTTTCAAGTCGACTTAAGAGGATGTTATGATCTACAGTGTCGAAAGCAGCACTCATATCCAACAACACCATCAACACCACTCTCTTAGAATCCATTTCAGAGATGATGTCCTTTGTAACTTTGATAAGTGCACTCTCTGTGCTATGCATAGCTTTATATGCGGACTGGAGGGGGTCTGTGAGTTTGTTGGTATTCAGATGTTGTATAAGCTGAACTGCGGCGCATTTTTCAATGATCTTGGCCGAGTGCATTAAATTGCTGACAGGTCTGTAATTTTGAAGATTGTCCTCATCAAGGGAGGGCTTCTTGAGTAACGGTGTAACAACGGCATGGTGAGCTGACTTGGGAAACACCCCAGATGTTAAGGAAGCATTAACAATAGCAGTCAATGCAGGGATATGATGCCGTATGTGTTCCTTGAGCAACCACGTGGGTTGGGGGTCAAGAAGACAGGATGCATTGGATGATTTTGAGATGACACGCAACACCGCCTCTTCTGTAAAGGTGTGAAAATTAGTCATGGGGGTACAGATGCTGGGGAATGTGTCATCAGGAAGATTACCATTTAGGCCCGCTTCACGCACATTGCTTTCCAAGCCATCGCGAATCTTGCGGATCTTGGAAACAAAAAACTTGGAAAATTTCTTACTCAGTTCCTTGGGGTCATCATGAGCAGGAAGATGTTTGGATTGCTTATTCAGCAGAATGTTTACAGTACTGAAAACCGTTTTGTTATCAGCATTTGAAAGCTTGTTAGAAAAATATGACTGCTTTGCTTTCAAGATGCAGGTTTTAACTTCATTGTTCTTGGTCACAAAGAGATCACGATCTTCATCTGTACGAGTCTGTTGCCACTTTCTTTCAGCTCTACGTCGTTCACGGCGAGCAACGTGGACATGGTCATTATACCATGGCATACGGGTTCTGATAGAGCGGGTACGAATAGAAGAAGGTGCAAATTGGTCAATAGATTCAGACGTTTCCGAAATATACCAACTAAACAAATCATCAACATTGTTCATAGCTGGGACAGGATTCAGTTTGCGATTTAAAGTCTCCGAAAATTGCTCAGCATTAATAGTCTTGTAGTTCCTGACAGTTTGTTTGATTCGCTGAGGCAAAGGCTTTGGAAGATTAACTTTGAAAAGAACGCTATGGTGATCAGACAACAGGTTTTGATGAACACTGCAATCACTAACAAGGTTGTCATCAGGACATGACAAAACATGGTCTAATATGTGTCCATGTTGGTGGGTGGGAGTGCCAATATGTTGTTGCAAGTTGGCAGATGATATAATGGAGGCATACTGCTTGACGTCACTTCTGTTTTGATCATCCCAGTAGATGTTTAGATCGCCAACAAGTAGCAGTTTTCCAGGGCATAAAGATATGTCATCAACAAAACAGTCAAATTCATTCAAAAAATCAGATGTTGTGAAGCCATTCGCAGGAGACGGGGGTGGTCTATAAATAGCAACAAGGTTCAAATGCTTGGCGGAATCAGTGGCGCATACACTTTCAAAATACGTGGTATGCCGTTCTTGTGGGATCTGACGCAGTTTGAGAAAAGTTTTGGAGACAATTCCAATTCCACCACCGCGGGTACCAGAGGGGCGAGGTACATTAAGGTACGAGTATTTGTGTATTAGGGCAACATCTTGAAAACGACATGGCAATGGCGACAGCGCATATTGATGCGGAAAACAGGGCAATGCATACAACATACATCATTTGAAACACACTGAATTCTCTTTTCAGAAAGAAAATGCTGTAGGCCTTTGGTTAAAGTCAGGACCTGAAGATGTGTCAAACAGTGTTCGATTTCACGCTTACAGAAATGCAAGCAAACATCTCTGTGGAACTCCAATTGATGGTTTAGCTCTTTAAATATACATCTTTCTTTCCACAGGTCAGTGGTAATTTAACAGTGCATTATGATGAATATTGCTGTGTGTCGCCCTAATCGATAGATTTTACAAGTAATTAATACTTTGAAGCAGAATGCTACATAAGGGCGACTCCTTCAATATCTAGGCGAAAATAGCTCCACTTCAGTTCCGTCCATACCGGATGTCTGACTTGAATCGTGTGTGGCGTGCATAGAAGAAAAGACTAATTTGAGAGAGAAAGGCACGACATGGCAATGGCGACAGCGCATATTGATGGGGAAAACAGGGCAATGCATACAACATACATCATTTGAAACACACTGAATTCTCTTTTCAGAAAGAAAATGCTGTAGGCCTTTGGTTAAAGTCAGGACCTGAAGATGTGTCAAACAGTGCTCGATTTCACGCTTACAGAAATGCAAGCAAACATCTCTTTGGAACTCCAATTGATGGTTTAGCTCTTTAAATATACATCTGTCTTTCCACAGGTCAGTGGTAATTTAACAGTGCATTATGATGAATATTGCTGTGTGTCGCCCTAATCGATCGATGTTACAAGTAATTAATACTTTGAAGCAGAAAGCTACATAAGGGCGACTCCTTCAATATCTAGGCGAAAATAGCTCCACTTCAGTTCCGTCCAGACCGGATGTCTGACTTGAATCGTGTGTGACGTGCATAGAAGAAAAGACTAATTTGAGAGAGAAAGGCACGGCGAGTTCTTCAGCAGAATTTATTTCACACGTCTGAAAAAGTATGAAGCAGAAAGCTCTTTCCGGGCGACTTCTTCAAATCTACGAGAATATGGCCAAAGTTCAGTTGCATCGAGATATCGTAGATTTGTCGCTTGAAACATGGGAGTTATGCGAATAGATAAAAGAGCAATTTTCAGGAAGAAAAATATACCTAGGTCTGATGATGTGACGTCAACAGAAGTCTACTTTAACAAAACCATTATACGATTTCATGCAACACATCAAAAAAGAATCAACCATACCTGTATATCTATGACAGATAGAAATGATAGCTTTTAGTTCTCTTTGATATAGGCCTACACAGAGTTGGTTGGACAGTTCACGTGTAAATGAGCAATAGTCCAGGCTACATTTTGCTTTGTGTCGCCCTAATGAACATAAATTACTAGTATATTGATATGATATTGTGTATTAGGGCGACATCTTGAAAACGACATGTCAATGGCGACAGCGCATTGATGCGGGAAACAGGGCAATGCATACAAAATATACCATTGGAAACACACGGGAGAGGGGCATCACTTGAATTCTGAGCTTTTTTGGACAGTTCACGTGTAAATGAGCAATAGTCCAGGGTACATTTTGCTTTGTGTCGCCCTAATGAACATAAATTACTAGTATATTGATATGATATTGTGTATTGGGGCGACATCGTAAAAACGACATGGCAATGGCGACAGCGCATATTGATGCGGGAAACAGGGCAATGCATACAAAATACATCATTTGAAACACACTGAATTCTCTTTTCAGAAAGAAAATGCTGTAGGCCTCTGGTTAAAGTCAGGACCTGAAGATGTGTCAAACAGTGCTCGATTTCACGCTTACAGAAATGCAAGCAAACATCTCTGTGGAACTCCAATTGATGGTTTAGCTCTTTAAATATACATCTTTCTTTCCACAGGTCAGTGGTAATTTAACAGTGCATTATGATGAATATTGCTGTGTGTCGCCCTAATCGATAGATTTTACAACTAATTAATACTTTGGAGCAGAATGCTACATAAGGGCGACTCCTTCAATATCTAGGCGAAAATAGCTCCACTTCAGTTCCGTCCAGACCGGATGTCTGACTTTAATCGTGTGTGACGTGCATAGAAGAAAAGACTAATTTGAGAGAGAAAGGCACGGCGAGTTCTTCAGCAGAATTTATTTCGCACGTCTGAAAAAGTATGAAGCAGAAAGCTTTTTCCGGGCGACTTCTTCAAATCTACGAGAATATGGCAAAGGTTCAGTTGTATCGAGATATCGTAGATTTGTCGCTTGAAACATGGGAGTTATGCGAATAGATAAAAGAGCAATTTTCAGGAAGAAAAATAAACAGAAGTCTACTTTAACAAAACCATTATACGATTTCATGCAACACATCAAAAAAGAATCAACCATACCTGTATATCTATGACAGATAGAAATGATAGGTTTTAGTTCTCTTTGATATACACAGAGTTGGTTGGACAGTTCACGTGTAAATGAGCAATAGTCCAGGCTACATTTTGCTTTGTGTCGCCCTAATGAACATAAATTACTAGTATATTGATATGATATTGTGTATTAGGGCGACATCTTGAAAACGACATGTCAATGGCGACAGCGCATTGATGCGGGAAACAGGGCAATGCATACAAAATATACCATTGGAAACACACGGGAGAGGGGCATCACTTGAATTCTGAGCTTTTTTGGACAGTTCACGTGTAAATGAGCAATAGTCCAGGGTACATTTTGCTTTGTGTCGCCCTAATGAACATAAATTACTAGTATATTGATATGATATTGTGTATTGGGGCGACATCTTAAAAACGACATGGCAATGGCGACAGCGCATATTGATGCGGGAAACAGGGCAATGCATACAAAATACATCATTTGAAACACACTGAATTCTCTTTTCAGAAAGAAAATGCTGTAGGCCTCTGGTTAAAGTCAGGACCTGAAGATGTGTCAAACAGTGCTCGATTTCACGCTTACAGAAATGCAAGCAAACATCTCTGTGGAACTCCAATTGATGGTTTAGCTCTTTAAATATACATCTTTCTTTCCACAGGTCAGTGGTAATTTAACAGTGCATTATGATGAATATTGCTGTGTGTCGCCCTAATCGATAAATTTTACAACTAATTAATACTTTGGAGCAGAATGCTACATAAGGGCGACTCCTTCAATATCTAGGCAAAAATAGCTCCACTTCAGTTCCGTCCAGACCGGATGTCTGACTTGAATCGTGTGTGACGTGCATATAAGAAAAGACTAATTTGAGAGAGAAAGGCACGGCGAGTTCTTCAGCAGAATTTATTTCACACGTCTGAAAAAGTATGAAGCAGAAAGCTCTTTCCGGGCGACTTCTTCAAATCTACGAGAATATGGCCAAAGTTCAGTTGCATCGAGATATCGTAGATTTGTCGCTTGAAACATGGGAGTTATGCGAATAGATAAAAGAGCAATTTTCAGGAAGAAAAATATACCTAGGTCTGATGATGTGACGTCAACAGAAGTCTACTTTAACAAAACCTTTATACGATTTCATGCAACACATCAAAAAAGAATCAACCATACCTGTATATCTATGACAGATAGAAATGATAGCTTTTAGTTCTCTTTGATATAGGCCTACACAGAGTTGGTTGGACAGTTCACGTGTAAATGAGCAATAGTCCAGGCTACATTTTGCTTTGTGTCGCCCTAATGAACATAAATTAGTAGTATATTGATATGATATTGTGTATTAGGGCGACATCTTGAAAACGACATGTCAATGGCGACAGCGCATTGATGCGGGAAACAGGGCAATGCATACAAAATATACCATTGGAAACACACGGGAGAGGGGCATCACTTGAATTCTGAGCTTTTTTGGACAGTTCACGTGTAAATGAGCAATAGTCCAGGGTACATTTTGCTTTGTGTCGCCCTAATGAACATAAATTACTAGTATATTGATATGATATTGTGTATTGGGGCGACATCTTAAAAACGACATGGCAATGGCGACAGCGCATATTGATGCGGGAAACAGGGCAATGCATACAAAATACATCATTTGAAATACACTGAATTCTCTTTTCAGAAAGAAAATGCTGTAGGCCTCTGGTTAAAGTCAGGACCTGAAGATGTGTCAAACAGTGCTCGATTTCACGCTTACAGAAATGCAAGCAAACATCTCTGTGGAACTCCAATTGATGGTTTAGCTCTTTAAATATACATCTTTCTTTCCACAGGTCAGTGGTAATTTAACAGTGCATTATGATGAATATTGCTGTGTGTCGCCCTAATCGATAGATTTTACAACTAATTAATACTTTGGAGCAGAATGCTACATAAGGGCGACTCCTTCAATATCTAGGCGAAAATAGCTCCACTTCAGTTCCGTCCAGACCGGATGTCTGACTTTAATCGTGTGTGACGTGCATAGAAGAAAAGACTAATTTGAGAGAGAAAGGCACGGCGAGTTCTTCAGCAGAATTTATTTCGCACGTCTGAAAAAGTATGAAGCAGAAAGCTCTTTCCGGGCGACTTCTTCAAATCTACGCGAATATGGCAAAGGTTCAGTTGCATCGAGATATCGTAGATTTGTCGCTTGAAACATGGGAGTTATGCGAATAGATAAAAGAGCAATTTTCAGGAAGAAAAATATACCTAGGTCTGATGATGTGACGTCAACAGAAGTCTACTTTAACAAAACCATTATACGATTTCATGCAACACATCAAAAAAGAATCAACCATACCTGTATATCTATGACAGATAGAAATGATAGCTTTTAGTTCTCTTTGATATAGGCCTACACAGAGTTGGTTGGACAGTTCACGTGTAAATGAGCAATAGTCCAGGCTACATTTTGCTTTGTGTCGCCCTAATGAACATAAATTACTAGTATATTGATATGATTTGTGTATTAGGGCGACATCTTGAAAACGACATGGCAATGTCGACAGCGCATATTGATGCGGTAAACAGGGCAATGCATACAACATACATCATTTGAAACACACTGAATTCTCTTTTCAGAAAGAAAATGCTGTAGGCCTTTGGTTAAAGTCAGGACCTGAAGATGTGTCAAACAGTGCTCGATTTCACGCTTACAGAAATGCAAGCAAACATCTCTGTGGAACTCCAATTTATGGTTTAGCTCTTTAAATATACATCTTTCTTTCCACAGGTCAGTGGTAATTTAACAGTGCATTATGATGAATATTGCTGTGTGTCGCCCTAATCGATAGATTTTACAAGTAATTAATACTTTGAAGCAGAATGCTACATAAGGGCGACTCCTTCAATATCTAGGCGAAAATAGCTCCACTTCAGTTCCGTCCAGACCGGATGTCTGACTTGAATCGTGTGTGACGTGCATAGAAGAAAAGACTAATTTGAGAGAGAAAGGCACGGCGAGTTCTTCAGCAGAATTTATTTCACACGTCTGAAAAAGTATGAAGCAGAAAGCTCTTTCCGGGCGACTTCTTCAAATCTACGAGAATATGGCAAAGGTTCAGTTGCATCGAGATATCGTAGATTTGTCGCTTGAAACATGGGAGTTATGCGAATAGATAAAAGAGCAATTTTCAGGAAGAAAAATATACCTAGGTCTGATGATGTGACGTCAACAGAAGTCTACTTTAACAAAACCATTATACGATTTCATGCAACACATCAAAAAAGAATCAACCATACCTGTATATCTATGACAGATAGAAATGATAGCTTTTAGTTCTCTTTGATATAGGCCTACACAGAGTTGGTTGGACAGTTCACGTGTAAATGAGCAATAGTCCAGGCTACATTTTGCTTTGTGTCGCCCTAATGAACATAAATTACTAGTATATTGATATGATTTGTGTATTAGGGCGACATCTTGAAAACGACATGGCAATGTCGACAGCGCATATTGATGCGGTAAACAGGGCAATGCATACAACATACATCATTTGAAACACACTGAATTCTCTTTTCAGAAAGAAAATGCTGTAGGCCTTTGGTTAAAGTCAGGACCTGAAGATGTGTCAAACAGTGCTCGATTTCACGCTTACAGAAATGCAAGCAAACATCTCTGTGGAACTCCAATTTATGGTTTAGCTCTTTAAATATACATCTTTCTTTCCACAGGTCAGTGGTAATTTAACAGTGCATTATGATGAATATTGCTGTGTGTCGCCCTAATCGATAGATTTTACAAGTAATTAATACTTTGAAGCAGAATGCTACATAAGGGCGACTCCTTCAATATCTAGGCGAAAATAGCTCCACTTCAGTTCCGTCCAGACCGGATGTCTGACTTGAATCGTGTGTGACGTGCATAGAAGAAAAGACTAATTTGAGAGAGAAAGGCACGGCGAGTTCTTCAGCAGAATTTATTTCACACGTCTGAAAAAGTATGAAGCAGAAAGCTCTTTCCGGGCGACTTCTTCAAATCTACGAGAATATGGCAAAGGTTCAGTTGCATCGAGATATCGTAGATTTGTCGCTTGAAACATGGGAGTTATGCGAATAGATAAAAGAGCAATTTTCAGGAAGAAAAATAAACAGAAGTCTACTTTAACAAAACCATTATACGATTTCATGCAACACATCAAAAAAGAATCAACCATACCTGTATATCTATGACAGATAGAAATGATAGGTTTTAGTTCTCTTTGATATACACAGAGTTGGTTGGACAGTTCACGTGTAAATGAGCAATAGTCCATTCTACATTTTGCTTTGTGTCGCCCCAATGAACATAAATTACTAGTAAATTGATATGATATTGTGTATTAGGGCGACATCTTGAAAACGACATGTCAATGGCGACAGCGCATTGATGCGGGAAACAGGGCAATGCATACAAAATATACCATTGGAAACACACGGGAGAGGGGCATCACTTGAATTCTGAGCTTTTTTGGACAGTTCACTTTTCTAAATGAGCAATAGTCCAGGGTACATTTTGCTTTGTGTCGCCCTAATGAACATAAATTACTAGTATATTGATATGATATTTTGTATTGGGGCGACATCTTAAAAACGACATGGCAATGGCGACAGCGCATATTGATGCGGGAAACAGGGCAATGCATACAAAATACATCATTTGAAACACACTGAATTCTCCTTTCAGAAAGAAAATGCTGTAGGCCTTTGGTTAAAGTCAGGACCTGAAGATGTGTCAAACAGTGCTCGATTTCACGCTTACAGAAATGCAAGCAAACATCTCTGTGGAACTCCAATTGATGGTTTAGCTCTTTAAATATACATCTTTCTTTCCACCGGTCAGTGGTAATTTAACAGTGCATTATGATGAATATTGCTGTGTGTCGCCCTAATCGATAGATTTTACAAGTAATTAATACTTTGAAGCAGAATGCTACATAAGGGCGACTCCTTCAATATCTAGGCGAAAATAGCTCCACTTCAGTTCCGTCCAGACCGGATGTCTGACTTGAATCGTGTGTGACGTGCATAGAAGAAAAGACTAATTTGAGAGAGAAAGGCACGGCGAGTTCTTCAGCAGAATTTATTTCACACGTCTGAAAAAGTATGAAGCAGATCGAAAGCTCTTTCCGGGCGACTTCTTCAAATCTACGAGAATATGGCAAAAGTTCAGTTGCATCGAGATATCGTAGATTTGTCGCTTGAAACATGGGAGTTATGCGAATAGATAAAAGAGCAATTTTCAGGAAGAAAAATATACATAGGTCTGATGATGTGACGTCAACAGAAGTCTACTTTAACAAAACCATTATACGATTTCATGCAACACATGAAAAAAAGAATCCACCTTACCTGTATATCTATGACAGATAGAAATTATAGATTTTAGTTCTCTTTGATATACACAGAGTTGTTTGGAAAGTTCACGTGTAAATGAGCAATAGTCCAGGGTACATTTTGCTTTGTGTCGTCCTAATGAACATAAATTACTAGTATATTGATATGATATTGTGTATTAGGGCGACATCTCGAAAACGACAAGGCAATGGCGACAGCGCATATTGATGCGGGAAACAAAATACATGCATACAAAATACATGATTTGACACAGAAGAGGGGCATCAACTGAATTCTGAGTTGTTTGGACAGTTCACGTGTAAATGAGCAATAGTCCAGGCTACATTTTGCTTTGTGTCGCCCTAATGAACATAAATTACTAGTATATTGATATGATTTGTGTATTAGGGCGACATCTTGAAAACGACATGGCAATGGCGACAGCGCATATTGATGCGGAAAACAGGGCAATGCATACAACATACATCATTTGAAACACACTGAATTATCTTTTCAGAAAGAAAATGCTGTAGGCCTTTGGTTAAAGTCAGGACCTGAAGATGTGTCAAACAGTGCTCGATTTCACGCTTACAGAAATGCAAGCAAACATCTCTTTGGAACTCCAATTGATGGTTTAGCTCTTTAAATATACATCTGTCTTTCCACAGGTCAGTGGTAATTTAACAGTGCATTATGATGAATATTGCTGTGTGTCGCCCTAATCGATAGATGTTACAAGTAATTAATACTTTGAAGCAGAATGCTACATAAGGGCGACTCCTTCAATATCTAGGCGAAAATAGCTCCACTTCAGTTCCGTCCAGACCGGATGTCTGACTTGAATCGTGTGTGACGTGCATAGAAGAAAAGACTAATTTGAGAGAGAAAGGCACGGCGAGTTCTTCAGCAGAATTTATTTCACACGTCTGAAAAAGTATGAAGCAGAAAGCTCTTTCCGGGCGACTTCTTCAAATCTACGAGAATATGGCCAAAGTTCAGTTGCATCGAGATATCGTAGATTTGTCGCTTGAAACATGGGAGTTATGCGAATAGATAAAAGAGCAATTTTCAGGAAGAAAAATATACCTAGGTCTGATGATGTGACGTCAACAGAAGTCTACTTTAACAAAACCATTATACGATTTCATGCAACACATCAAAAAAGAATCAACCATACCTGTATATCTATGACAGATAGAAATGATAGGTTTTAGTTCTCTTTGATATACACAGAGTTGGTTGGACAGTTCACGTGTAAATGAGCAATAGTCCAGGCTACATTTTGCTTTGTGTCGCCCTAATGAACATAAATTACTAGTATATTGATATGATATTGTGTATTAGGGCGACATCTTGAAAACGACATGTCAATGGCGACAGCGCATTGATGCGGGAAACAGGGCAATGCATACAAAATATACCATTGGAAACACACGGGAGAGGGGCATCACTTGAATTCTGAGCTTTTTTGGACAGTTCACGTGTAAATGAGCAATAGTCCAGGGTACATTTTGCTTTGTGTCGCCCTAATGAACATAAATTACTAGTATATTGATATGATATTGTGTATTGGGGCGACATCTTAAAAACGACATGGCAATGGCGACAGCGCATATTGATGCGGGAAACAGGGCAATGCATACAAAATACATCATTTGAAACACACTGAATTCTCTTTTCAGAAAGAAAATGCTGTAGGCCTCTGGTTAAAGTCAGGACCTGAAGATGTGTCAAACAGTGCTCGATTTCACGCTTACAGAAATGCAAGCAAACATCTCTGTGGAACTCCAATTGATGGTTTAGCTCTTTAAATATACATCTTTCTTTCCACAGGTCAGTGGTAATTTAACAGTGCATTATGATGAATATTGCTGTGTGTCGCCCTAATCGATAGATTTTACAACTAATTAATACTTTGGAGCAGAATGCTACATAAGGGCGACTCCTTCAATATCTAGGCGAAAATAGCTCCACTTCAGTTCCGTCCAGACCGGATGTCTGACTTTAATCGTGTGTGACGTGCATAGAAGAAAAGACTAATTTGAGAGAGAAAGGCATGGCGAGTTCTTCAGCAGAATTTATTTCGCACGTCTGAAAAAGTATGAAGCAGAAAGCTCTTTCCGGGCGACTTCTTCAAATCTACGAGAATATGGCAAAGGTTCAGTTGTATCGAGATATCGTAGATTTGTCGCTTGAAACATGGGAGTTATGCAAATAGATAAAAGAGCAATTTTCAGGAAGAAAAATAAACAGAAGTCTACTTTAACAAAACCATTATACGATTTCATGCAACACATCAAAAAAGAATCAACCATACCTGTATATCTATGACAGATAGAAATGATAGGTTTTAGTTCTCTTTGATATACACAGAGTTGGTTGGACAGTTCACGTGTAAATGAGCAATAGTCCAGGCTACATTTTGCTTTGTGTCGCCCTAATGAACATAAATTACTAGTATATTGATATGATATTGTGTATTAGGGCGACATCTTGAAAACGACATGTCAATGGCGACAGCGCATTGATGCGGGAAACAGGGCAATGCATACAAAATATACCATTGGAAACACACGGGAGAGGGGCATCACTTGAATTCTGAGCTTTTTTGGACAGTTCACGTGTAAATGAGCAATAGTCCAGGGTACATTTTGCTTTGTGTCGCCCTAATGAACATAAATTACTAGTATATTGATATGATATTGTGTATTGGGGCGACATCTTAAAAACGACATGGCAATGGCGACAGCGCATATTGATGCGGGAAACAGGGCAATGCATACAAAATACATCATTTGAAACACACTGAATTCTCTTTTCAGAAAGAAAATGCTGTAGGCCTCTGGTTAAAGTCAGGACCTGAAGATGTGTCAAACAGTGCTCGATTTCACGCTTACAGAAATGCAAGCAAACATCTCTGTGGAACTCCAATTGATGGTTTAGCTCTTTAAATATACATCTTTCTTTCCACAGGTCAGTGGTAATTTAACAGTGCATTATGATGAATATTGCTGTGTGTCGCCCTAATCGATAGATTTTACAACTAATTAATACTTTGGAGCAGAATGCTACATAAGGGCGACTCCTTCAATATCTATAGGCGAAAATAGCTCCACTTCAGTTCCGTCCAGACCGGATGTCTGACTTTAATCGTGTGTGACGTGCATAGAAGAAAAGACTAATTTGAGAGAGAAAGGCACGGCGAGTTCTTCAGCAGAATTTATTTCGCACGTCTGAAAAAGTATGAAGCAGAAAGCTCTTTCCGGGCGACTTCTTCAAATCTACGAGAATATGGCAAAAGTTCAGTTGCATCGAGATATCGTAGATTTGTCGCTTGAAACATGGGAGTTATGCGAATAGATAAAAGAGCAATTTTCAGGAAGAAAAATATACATAGGTCTGATGATGTGACGTCAACAGAAGTCTACTTTAACAAAACCATTATACGATTTCATGCAACACATGAAAAAAAGAATCCACCTTACCTGTATATCTATGACAGATAGAAATTATAGATTTTAGTTCTCTTTGATATACACAGAGTTGTTTGGAAAGTTCACGTGTAAATGAGCAATAGTCCAGGGTACATTTTGCTTTGTGTCGTCCTAATGAACATAAATTACTAGTATATTGATATGATATTGTGTATTAGGGCGACATCTCGAAAACGACAAGGCAATGGCGACAGCGCATATTGATGCGGGAAACAAAATACATGCATACAAAATACATGATTTGACACAGAAGAGGGGCATCAACTGAATTCTGAGTTGTTTGGACAGTTCACGTGTAAATGAGCAATAGTCCAGGCTACATTTTGCTTTGTGTCGCCCTAATGAACATAAATTACTAGTATATTGATATGATTTGTGTATTAGGGCGACATCTTGAAAACGACATGGCAATGGCGACAGCGCATATTGATGCGGAAAACAGGGCAATGCATACAACATACATCATTTGAAACACACTGAATTATCTTTTCAGAAAGAAAATGCTGTAGGCCTTTGGTTAAAGTCAGGACCTGAAGATGTGTCAAACAGTGCTCGATTTCACGCTTACAGAAATGCAAGCAAACATCTCTTTGGAACTCCAATTGATGGTTTAGCTCTTTAAATATACATCTGTCTTTCCACAGGTCAGTGGTAATTTAACAGTGCATTATGATGAATATTGCTGTGTGTCGCCCTAATCGATAGATGTTACAAGTAATTAATACTTTGAAGCAGAATGCTACATAAGGGCGACTCCTTCAATATCTAGGCGAAAATAGCTCCACTTCAGTTCCGTCCAGACCGGATGTCTGACTTGAATCGTGTGTGACGTGCATAGAAGAAAAGACTAATTTGAGAGAGAAAGGCACGGCGAGTTCTTCAGCAGAATTTATTTCACACGTCTGAAAAAGTATGAAGCAGAAAGCTCTTTCCGGGCGACTTCTTCAAATCTACGAGAATATGGCCAAAGTTCAGTTGCATCGAGATATCGTAGATTTGTCGCTTGAAACATGGGAGTTATGCGAATAGATAAAAGAGCAATTTTCAGGAAGAAAAATATACCTAGGTCTGATGATGTGACGTCAACAGAAGTCTACTTTAACAAAACCATTATACGATTTCATGCAACACATCAAAAAAGAATCAACCATACCTGTATATCTATGACAGATAGAAATGATAGGTTTTAGTTCTCTTTGATATACACAGAGTTGGTTGGACAGTTCACGTGTAAATGAGCAATAGTCCAGGCTACATTTTGCTTTGTGTCGCCCTAATGAACATAAATTACTAGTATATTGATATGATATTGTGTATTAGGGCGACATCTTGAAAACGACATGTCAATGGCGACAGCGCATTGATGCGGGAAACAGGGCAATGCATACAAAATATACCATTGGAAACACACGGGAGAGGGGCATCACTTGAATTCTGAGCTTTTTTGGACAGTTCACGTGTAAATGAGCAATAGTCCAGGGTACATTTTGCTTTGTGTCGCCCTAATGAACATAAATTACTAGTATATTGATATGATATTGTGTATTGGGGCGACATCTTAAAAACGACATGGCAATGGCGACAGCGCATATTGATGCGGGAAACAGGGCAATGCATACAAAATACATCATTTGAAACACACTGAATTCTCTTTTCAGAAAGAAAATGCTGTAGGCCTCTGGTTAAAGTCAGGACCTGAAGATGTGTCAAACAGTGCTCGATTTCACGCTTACAGAAATGCAAGCAAACATCTCTGTGGAACTCCAATTGATGGTTTAGCTCTTTAAATATACATCTTTCTTTCCACAGGTCAGTGGTAATTTAACAGTGCATTATGATGAATATTGCTGTGTGTCGCCCTAATCGATAGATTTTACAACTAATTAATACTTTGGAGCAGAATGCTACATAAGGGCGACTCCTTCAATATCTAGGCGAAAATAGCTCCACTTCAGTTCCGTCCAGACCGGATGTCTGACTTTAATCGTGTGTGACGTGCATAGAAGAAAAGACTAATTTGAGAGAGAAAGGCACGGCGAGTTCTTCAGCAGAATTTATTTCGCACGTCTGAAAAAGTATGAAGCAGAAAGCTCTTTCCGGGCGACTTCTTCAAATCTACGAGAATATGGCAAAGGTTCAGTTGCATCGAGATATCGTAGATTTGTCGCTTGAAACATGGGAGTTATGCGAATAGATAAAAGAGCAATTTTCAGGAAGAAAAATATACCTAGGTCTGATGATGTGACGTCAACAGAAGTCTACTTTAACAAAACCATTATACGATTTCATGCAACACATCAAAAACGAATCAACCATACCTGTATATCTATGACAGATAGAAATGATAGGTTTTAGTTCTCTTTGATATAGGCCTACACAGAGTTGGTTGGACAGTTCACGTGTAAATGAGCAATAGTCCAGGCTACATTTTGCTTTGTGTCGCCCTAATGAACATAAATTACTAGTATATTGATATGATTTGTGTATTAGGGCGACATCTTGAAAACGACATGGCAATGTCGACAGCGCATATTGATGCGGTAAACAGGGCAATGCATACAACATACATCATTTGAAACACACTGAATTCTCTTTTCAGAAAGAAAATGCTGTAGGCCTTTGGTTAAAGTCAGGACCTGAAGATGTGTCAAACAGTGCTCGATTTCACGCTTACAGAAATGCAAGCAAATATCTCTGTGGAACTCCAATTGATGGTTTAGCTCTTTAAATATACATCTTTCTTTCCACAGGTCAGTGGTAATTTAACAGTGCATTATGATGAATATTGCTGTGTGTCGCCCTAATCGATAGATTTTACAACTAATTAATACTTTGGAGCAGAATGCTACATAAGGGCGACTCCTTCAATATCTAGGCGAAAATAGCTCCACTTCAGTTCCGTCCAGACCGGATGTCTGACTTGAATCGTGTGTGACGTGCATAGAAGAAAAGACTAATTTGAGAGAGAAAGGCACGGCGAGTTCTTCAGCAGAATTTATTTCGCACGTCTGAAAAAGTATGAAGCAGAAAGCTCTTTCCGGGCGACTTCTTCAAATCTACGAGAATATGGCAAAGGTTCAGTTGCATCGAGATATCGTAGATTTGTCGCTTGAAACATGGGAGTTATGCGAATAGATAAAAGAGCAATTTTCAGGAAGAAAAATAAACCTAGGTCTGATGATGTGACGTTAAGAGAAGTCTACTTTAACAAAATCATTATACGATTTCATGCAACACATGAAAACAGAATCAACCATACCTGTATACTACTATGAATGCAGCAATAGGGTGACAACACGTGAGCAACATTGCTTTAATGGGTTGACACGAAATAAATGGGCGACACATAACTGTCGCCCTATTTGTCTCAAATGCCATATCTTTTAAAAGCATGCATTTAATGACACAACAAAAATTAAGATTTAATGAAAATTAAGACACTTCATAATTGAGCTGTATTCAGGCGACACTTTCGGCATATTAGTGAAAAGCAAGTGGACTTGTCGCCAAAACCGACTATTAACATGCACATCATGTTTAGTACACTAAATTCACTGACACGGAATTCTTGAAATGTAGCCTTTGACGATATCTTCAAGTTCAAAATGTTATATTTATTGACCTTTGAAGAAAAATAAAGAGTATACATAATTCAGCATTATTCAGTCGACACTGTCGGTCTCTTAATAAAAAGCAAGTGGGCTTGTTGGCCTTTCCAACCGTTTTGCTGCACATCATGTTTGGTACACTCAATTCCATAAAATGCAGTTCTTGTACTATAGCCTTTGTCGATATCACCAGGACGATCTTCAAGTTCAAAGGCATACATTTATTAAGACAGATAAATTAAACGGAGGAAATTTAGAGACTACCTAATTGAATTCAGGAGACAATTTCGGCCTCTTAGTTAAAAGCATGGGGACTTGTCGCCCCTACCGACCGATTTGCTGCACATCATCATGTTACACTCAATTCCATGAAACGAATTTCACTTTAGCCTTTTCGGACATCGCCAGGACGATTTTCAAGCTCAAAGGCATACATTAATTCAGACAGATAATTTAAACGACTCAAATCAAGAGACTACCTAATTGAATTCAGGCGACAATTTCGGCCTCTTAGTTAAAAGCAAGGGGACTAGTCGCCCAAACCGATCGATTTACTGCGCTTCATGTTCAATGCACTTTGTTCCAAACGAAGTTCTTGTATCCTTTCCCGACATCGCCAGGACGATCTTCAAGATCAAAAGCGTATACATTGAAAGACACAAAAAAATTGAAACAAGGAAATTAAGACACTTCATAATTGAGCTGTATTCGGGCGACACTTTCGGCATATTAGTAAAAAAAACAAGTGGACTTGTCTCCACTACCGACCACTTTGCTGCACATCATGTTTAGTACACTCAATTCCATAAACAAAGTTCCTGTAGCCTTTCCAGACATCGCCAGGACGATCTTCAAGATCAAAGGCGTACAGTGTTTGACATAGATAATTTAATAGAAGAAAATTTAGGGATTACATAATTGAGCTTTATTCAGGTGACAACTTCGGCCTGTAAGTGAACAGCAAGCGGACTTGTCGCCCTAACCGATCGAATACTGCTCTTCATGTTTAATACACTCAATTCCATAAAAGGAAGTTCTTGTATTGTAGCCTTTGCCAACATTGCCAGGACGATCTTCAAGTTCAAAAGCATACATTTAATAACACACAAAATTTAAGCTTTGATGAAAATTAAAAGACTACATAATTGAGCTTTATTCTGGCGACACTTTCGGCCGCTGAGTTAAAAACAAGTGGACTTGTCGCTCCTACCGACTCCTCAGATGACTGCTAAATGCATGCAATCTATTACCAAACCGATAACAGTAACAACGTTTCAATTTCCACCCTCGCCGTCCACCACCACCCCCACCCTTCCATTTTTAATAGCCGCCCCACCCCTCCCCTGACATATCTCCCCGGCTCCCTTGGGCCTTGTGGTAATGAAGATGATAAGAGGATAAACAATTGCTTAGCAAAGCATATTATCATTCCAACTGTTTCTCAGAAAATATAGTAGAGTTGTTGGCTTTTCGTTATAGTTACCGACTACCAACAGTTGTGTGAAACGTTACGTAATCATCCATTGAATGTTAATGATAGATTCAAATGGCACGTGTTTCTATTGTGACATTGAAGTGGCGATCATTACGGCGAATCGGCCTTCTAAACTACCAACCCCAGCAATCCTGTGGGTCACTCTTCTTGAAAAAACTCTTCTTGAGTATGGCCTTCGAGGATTAAGATTCTTCACCGCTAATCCTTTAATTAGTTTGATAAGTGGTTCTGCCTGCAATATGAGGCATGTGAGCTTAAAACAAAACATTATTGTTTGTTTAAAAAAATATAAATATGAGTTAAATGATACTTTTTTCCGTTTTTAAGTGTGAAAAGTAATCAATAAACAGCCGAAAATGATCTTTTACTTGAGTTTTGATGTATATGTGTAGTTTTGAAGTAAATTATGTACGCGAGATTGCGCGGAAATGCACTCCAGTAAAAGTACAAAATAGATGAGTGTGTTCAAGCACGGATCTATACACAGAAGGATACACGACTGTTCTGAGCTCTAGTACAAAATGCACTGGCGGACTTGCCTTAGTTGGTTAGACGAGTGATAACGGGCATCAATACCGTTATGTAAGATATAATTGTTCCAAAATTGTGGAAAATAAATACTTCATGATATAATAGATGGTATTGTGCAGTTTTTGTCGTCATGACGTATTTACCCGAGAAATAAAAGTCAAATTTCGAGGGCTCGAACACCATAACCACCGTTGACCCAAATTTCGTGTTTAATTAGGCTTTCATTAAAACAATATTGTGAGAGATATGGTCCCGAACCGAATTGGGTGAAACGTTATGTAATCCCCCATTTAATGATGGCACTCAAATGGCGCGTGATCTCTAGAGCTCTATTGTGACAATGAAGTGGCGATCCTTCTCGCACGCACTGAGCCATTTTCTTTCATACCAAAAAAAATTCTTCTCAGCCACGATTGACTTAAAATATACCTAATTTGCATGTGACAGTTACAAACGAACAGTCACCCATTGACTGTTATGTAAAACTGTTCTACTGTTAGAGCGGACTGTTGCATACAGTAGTCAAATGTCACTCAAGATGGCTATGAGGAGGCAGAGGAGGGATGCAGTTACGGAGGAGGAAATTGCGGCATTTAATGAAGCTAACCATCAGTTTGGAAACGACAATGTAAGAATAGCTGTGTTCATGGCTGGAAGAGAAGATATCACTGCCCACGCCATGCAAATGTATAGGGGGGGGGGGGTTCGATGTGGCGTTATTAATAGATTGAACGTCGTACGGAGGAAAATCCGCAAGAGGCAGTTAGAAAGAGGCCACTTACAACCCGACGAAAACCGGAGAGATGACCTGTTTGCGTAAGACTAAGACAGGTTGCAAAACCATCAGAACCTTAGGGTGAGTACGTGTGTAGGTGCAGAAATAATTTGGGTAATATTCCATACAGGTTTGCTACTTTTTCACCCTTTCTCGGTTTTTTTGACAAAATGTTATAATCTTAATAAGCAAGAACGACTGTTATTTTAAGGACCAAAATAGTTGAGAACGCCCAACGTATATTGAATCGTGTCCAGAGCAAATGATACGATATCGTTTTCTTCATGAATGTTTCCAAATTATCAATGTTTTTCAGTGCATAACATGACATATGGTTTCTCCCGTATATCTGTATAGAACCATACTTGGGAATGTTTTCCTTCTATGTTAATTTTAACATATTTTAGGACGGTATGCAAGCTGCTGAAAATAACGAGAGAGCAGACCCAGTAGCCAATCAGCAGGATGAAAACAGAGATGGCGATCGGGCGGCAGCTGAGCCGGCAGCTGAGCCGGCAGCTGAAAATGGGACCGCACCCGTGCCTGCTGCTGAACAGCTCCCAAGGTTTGTTTCTCAAGGTTGGCGGATAGAGGTTATGCGTTGAGGCGGAGTTAGAGTCCAATGTTTTTGTATTGCAGGGATACGCATGCGTAAACCCTTTGTGCGTTCATTGTGTAAATGACAAAAAACAGCCTCTGAGCCACCCGCAACGTACGCCAGGCCCCTCCCCCAATAAACTGTTCACGCCCCCCATAAAAATGCCCTGCCCATTTTAGCCGACTGAATTACTTATTGGCCACATTACGCCCCTCTAGTGTCCCCCCCCCCCCCCCCCCCCTAAATGGGACTCTCAATCTCATACAAATCCTCGAACATTATATTTCTTTCAGAGGTTGCCTACGTCAGCTTCAGGTGAAGAACCAGTTGTTGCTCAGGAGGGTACTTCAACGGTTCGAAGAAAGGCTTGCTAGACATGATCGGCTAACGGAGCTGATGGAAAACTACTTTGAAAGGCATGAGAGGCAAAACAAAGACCAGAATATTTAAATAATCACCTGCATATTATTAAATTGTATATTTATATTTGTAGTATTATCATTTATGCATCCATATTCCATTTGTCGTGCTTGTAAACTGCAGAGAAAATTTCCTTAGTTGCTAATTGCTTTAAATGTGTTTCCAACTACAGTGAGTTATACATGTACATGTTTAATGTACGAACGCAAAAAAAGCGTTATTTATTGTTGTTTTTTATTTGTCCGACAATAATTTTCTTATGTAATGTACTTATAAACTATTTAAATAAAAGTTTTCTAAAGATTCATCTATGAATATTAGAAAAGAACTTCAAGCTTTTGTGTCCATTACTTGTATTTGACAAGTGCTTGATAATGTAGTGCAACACATTTTACAAACTAAAGATGTTAAACATATTCTGGGGTAAAAGTATGACCCTGCTTTACAAGATTGTGACAATTTTAGCTTAGAAGAGTATTGGTCCTCCTGAAGGTTGCCCGGCGCATGTCCTGTTGCAGTGACAAACAGAGAGCAAGTTCGGGCGCGAACTATAGTTAACCATTAGTCAGTCTCTGCTTTACCAATGCGCATGCTCAAATGCAGTTCGCTCGAACGGCTCTAGTCGGACTATTGTTGAAAAGATGGCAACCGATTTGTTTACATTTGCGACATGAATGAAATGGGTTTTGCCACTATTCTTCCACGCATATAAGTAGGATAAGCCTTAACGTTAGTCATGTTGGTCCAAAAACAAGACAAAAATCACATTAGGCCCGCCAGATTTTCACTTAACGTTACTGCCTTTCCCTTCGTCCGACTACTGACATCACCTTTTTCTACGTCACTGGTTCTCTCCATGTTTTCCTATGAAAAGAGGCTACTGTCAACCAGCGGCAACCGTGCTCCGGGGTCTGGTTCCAAATAGTCGACTAGATAGTCTAACCATTTTGCGTTCGAGCGACGTTAGTCGAACCATGGTTAACTATAGTTCGCGCCCGAACTTGCTCATGGATGGTACTGTTCGCCTCCGATGGCGGGATCTTACTCCAGCTGAGCGAAAGATTTAAATATCATGCAGGCAATTCTCTATCCCGACACGCGCAGCTCTGAATGCCCTGCCACGGCCCTGTCCTGCAGCCACCACCAATGGAAGTTCATCTGGGTAGCCTACGCCTGGTCAGCTAGAATGGTACATCCGGGTGGAACATCTAACTGCCGCATCATCCTAGATGGTGAATCAGAATAGATAGCAAAATAAGTTTCAGTCATTTTTTCATCGTTGTGTGCAAGTTTGTTCTCTATATTAAATGAAAGACACACCATGCATTCGAAAATATTTCTCGGGCCCTTTGCTATCTTGACTAACCATGACTCAATTGGGCCCTGTTTTGATACACGAGGCCTATGTATAGAATCAAGTTAAAATGCGATTCCTGTAATACCTGTATGAAAGAGCATCTGGAGTTGAACCCTGAAATCCTGGTCTGCACATTATTGCGTAGTTATCAGAATCAACAACCAGCTGAGAGTTCATCACATGCGAATGACGATGTCCAGAATAGAACAGTCGTTGTAAGATGTCACGAAAAGGTCTCCGAATCCACTGAGGAGATCCATCAATTATCCCTATTGCATTGCCTTCTGGGAGTAGTGGTCTCATAATTGCCCATTTCTGGGCATTCGGCCATCTCACATGCCTTCGATAAATCGAGAGAGCTAAGAAGGACAGCAATCTCGAAATAATATTAGATATCTATTCTTCATTTACACTAAACACTTGCGAAAGAATAGCATATTTATGAAGGGTATTGCCTGGCCCAAATGAAAAATAACAACAGTTTGTTGATTGGAGAAAGTGCTTCTCCTCGCCTTCGTGGGATTAAAACTTTCCTTGAATCAACAAATATTGTGAGGAAATCTGCACGGGTAACTCCAGTCAAAGTAAAAAATAGACGAGGGTGTTGGAGTAAATCATTAAAAACATCTCTTCCTTGTCTCGGTTCATAGAATGTTCCGAACAGAGCACTGTAAATATCCCCAAAATTATCTTCACACACTACGAGAGAGATAATAATTGACAAACTGAGTTCTTCCAGCTCTCGTCTGCTTGTCTCGTAAAGCAAGGCCAGTACAGCTGCAGCATCCATATTTGCTCAATGATTAATGTTCTGTAATGGTCGTCAACAATTAGTCACAAATTCTACGTCGTACCAAGTGCATTTTGTACTAGATCTCAGAGCAGTCGTTTATCCTTCCTGTGTACAGTTCCGTGCTTGAACACACTCATCTATTTTGTACTTTGACTGGCCCAGGAGTGCATTTCTGCACAATCTCGTGTACAAAATTTGTATCAAAACTACACATATACACCAAAACTCAAGTAAAAGATCGTTTTCGGCTGTTTATTGATTACTTTTCACACTTAAAAACGGGGAAAAAAGTATCATTTAACTCATATTTATATTTTTTTAAACAAAAATGAATGTTTTGCTTTAAGCTCACATGCCTATTGCAGGCAGGACCACTTATCAAACTAATTAAAGGATTAGTGGTGATGAATCTTAATCTTTTTTTCGAAAAGGTTTTTCAAGAAGAGTGACCCACAAGATTGCTGGGGTTAATAATAATAATAATAACAGGCATTTATACTGCGCTTTTCCAAAACATGATCAAAGCGCATAACAAAAGAAAGGATAAACTAGACATGTGTTTGTGGACAAACACAGAGCTGTTTCGAGTGTCTAAAATTACTTTCAATATGTGTGTGGTGGTCTTTTGTGTGTGCCAAGTCTCAAGTCGATCAGATTTACTAAAGTGTCAAAGGCAATAGTCTAAAGAAAAACGTGTGCAAAACCAATGGGAGAAAAACGTAAACCTGTAATGTGACGTCACGTGACCTTGTATGACGCAATCGTGCCGAATTTCTTTCAGAAACATCTGGGGGTGGTGTTCTAAGTGTATGCCAAGTTTCAAGTCGGTCGGATATACCGAAGTGCCAAAGTCAATAGTCTAAAGCAAAACGTGTACAAAACCAATGGGAGAAAACTGTGAACCTTTAATGTGACGTCACGTGACCTTGAATGACGCAATCGTGCCGAATTTATTTCAGAAACATCTGGGGGTGGTATTCTAAGTGTATGCCAAGTTTCAAGTCGGTCGGATTTACCGAAGTGCCAAAGTCAATAGTCTGAAGAAAAACGTGTACAAAACCTATGGGGAAAATTAAACCTTTAACGTGACGTCACGTGACCTTGAATGACGCAATCGAGCCAAATTTCTTCTAGGACCATCTGTGGGTGGAGGTCTAAGTGTATACCAAGTCTCAAGTCGATTGGATTTACCAAAGTGCCAAAGTGTATTGGCAGAACAAACGTGTGTAAATCCTATGGGTGAAAACACTGAAAGTGGAAAAAGAAAAAAAAAAAAAAAAAGAAAAAAAAAAACTTTAACGAAAACAAAAGCTGTTTCGGTGAAAAACCGAAACAGCTAATTAAAACAAACTAGAACAAAACTTAAATCTACTATTTAGGAAAAAGATAAGTTTTAAGTTTACTCTTAAATGTAACAACACAAGTAGAGTCACGGACACTAATTGGGAGACTGTTCCAAAGTTCAGCAGCAGAGTGTGAGAAGGCGTGTTTGCCATAAGATAAACTTGAGTTGTGAGTGTTAAGCCGAGTTCTATCGGAAGAAGAACGGAGTCCTTGACGATTGCTTTGGTGAAGATGAAACATATCAGAGAGATAAGGTGGGGCAATGTCCTTCAAACATTTGAAAACATATAGAAGAGTTTTGAACTGGATGCGTTTCTCCATGGGTAGCCAGTGTAGTTTAGCAAGTAAGGGGGATCCATGAGCTATCCAACAGTTAACAGTGAGAACAAGTTTGGCAGCTCTGTATTGGATACTGGTGAGGTGTTGGCGGTTTAGAAGGCCGATTCGCCGTAATGATCGCCACTTTAATGTCACAATAGAAACACGTGCCAGTTAAATCCATCATTAACATTAAATGGAGGATTACGTAACGTTTCACCCAACTGTTGGGAGTCGGTAACTAAGGGGTTCAAAATTAATAAGTGCCCCCCTCAAAATCAAACTCATAAAGTTGCATAACTTCTCACAGAATTTGATGATTAAAAAAATTCAAAAAGTTTTGAAAAGAGAAAACAGTTGGCTATCACATGAAAGTCATTTCTTTTCATAAAATTTAATTTGTATTAACACATAATCACTTTTTACAAAAATGACGTGATTAGAAAAAGTTGCACTTTTCAATATTCAACATTCTGAAGTGGGTAATTTATCAATTCATAACAACTACGGTTTCTTGTTCATTCTTTAAATCAATTTAAACTTCAGTATTGAGGTAAACAATACAGTACCAAACAAACAAAACAAATAAACAAAACAAACAAATTAATGAGTGTATACAAAGTGCGCCACCAACGTTGAAATGTATCTCATTCATTCTTCCACGCTCATGAGCCACACATCTCACACAGTAAATACGTATAGATCGCTACCTCGAAGCGCACCATTGAAACACGTACAGATTTGCTCCGTGCTCGCTCCCCGAATTCAGTGATTCATATAACGTCCGCAAAGCCAGGTACACAGGCACGATCTACACGAATTTGTTTTGGGGCGATGTCATTTTCTGCTAGTTTCGTTCGAAAACAACACGATAAAATTTTATAGTGCTCCCTACTGCATCAAAAATAACATGATTGGAAAGGTAACTTCAAATGGAGGACTTCTGACTTTGTTTGAAGAAAATCTGAATGTCTGTTCTAAAGATATGAATTTTTTAAAGTTTTAAAAATGTGGGTTTTTTTCGGACGACCAATTGCATTGTGGTACAATGTATAAGGAAGGAAGTGGCTCCATTTTGCAGTAAATTTAGTAGAAAAAAATAAGAAAATGTTGAATATCTTCAGAACAATTTATCCGATTCCCACCAAATTTTCAACATTTGATAAACATACAAATGCCCACAATTTCAATTTTTGTTTACTTCTGGATTCTAACCGTTGCCATGGAAACCCAACATTTATGTATTATTCGCAATATATTATTAGTACAATACAATTTGTGAATACTTCGTCAATACGGTGAAAGGTGGACAATCAGCTGATCACTTCATTGACAATTAGCAACAAATCTCGAAAATATTATTCCAATTCCAAACCACATTGTCATTTATGAGTAACAAACGTAACTCTTCAAATAAACTGCAAAGTATTGGGCAGAAAAGTTACTAAATCCTCTTCTAACCTGTCAAATCTGACTACGAATGATGACAAAGTCACGAAAGTAGCCCGGCTCCACTTGGCGATCAACACATTTTTTTGTGCTGCGCGCGATCACGTCCAGTGCTCAGCGTACAGTCAGTTCCCTAATACAACGTGTATTCCTTCAGCGCGCATTGGCTCTGGGAACTTGACCAAGAATTGGCGTAAAGTTCCCAGGTGCCCGAATTTGATGATGTCGCTTGGAACAAACTATTTTAAAAGGGGTGTACGCACGACTTTCGTTAAAAAAATCGCCTAAAATCAAAGATAAAATGGAAGAATAAATATCACTTTTCAATATCAAAACCCAAACGAGTTGAAAATACAAGACAGATGTGATCAAATATGTCACTGAAATGTACGTTTTGTCGCAATTTTCGCAATCCTTGGCCGATTTTTCCGTTTGACCCCTCACAATGTAGCCCATTAACCCCCCTTTCATACCCTGTATTTTTCGCAATGGTACGACCTTCGCAACCCGTGCGCCCGCTTCGGCAAAGGCGACCCATGCCGAACTCGCCTCTGTAAAAACCGGGGCCATTCGCCCGCGTGAGTGGAGACCCAGAATTTTGTGACTTTTTCGCTCTTTCTTACTCCGTAACTTTGTTAATATTGATTGTATTGAATTGAAACTTTCACAGACAAGAGATGAGATATTCAGTAAAAATATGTAAGGTATATATTGTATGTTGGTGATCAAGTTGTGTAAATAATTGTTTTTGTATATTGTTGAGAAGTGCCGAACGCGAGTCGTCCGAACAAATTCGTGACGTCACTGAACAGCCTAATATTATTACTAACGAGATGGCATGGGGGCTAGAAAGCGTTAAAGAGCAGTGATGTCGTTTGGGAGAAATCAAATCGCTAACCGATTCCCTGGTAACAGCACACGCGCACGCACGTACGTGCAGTTACAATCCTGCCTGCAGATAGCTAGCTTAGCCTGGCCATATTATATTATCAGTAATTTGTCCACAGCTTGAACAAGAAGAAAATAAACCGGTAGGCTTAGGCTTATGACCCTCTTTTCTGCTTGAATATCTTTGTGAGGACTTATATATCTTTTCAGTGCTAAAACGGTGTAAATAATTAATACACGTTCGTTTGTATCCGTCAGACCCCCTAAAGCTACGTGGTCCTTTTTCTACGCATTTTACCTTCAATTTGTGTGTGACAACGCGCTCGCGTATATATGCAAGCGTTACCTGCGCAGATAATGGAGGGTCAAGGATACAATTTGGTAATCGTTAGGAGTAGGAGTAGGACACCTCTAATTTTTAGGAGTTCTATTCAAAACTGAATTTTGCAGATGACTGTTTCGTACTTGCACGTTTTTGCCCTAGGGTGGGGATTTTGGTCACTCAAAAACATTGTCAACATTCGTGTAGGCCTACACTACAGTAATGCAAATTGCAATGACAATCACTTGTGTTTCCCACCCCAATAGTCGGGACATACTCAATTGCTTGATCATGTTGATTGTCTGTTTTTCTGGCCAACTTCAAGACACAAACTTTTTAGAATTTCAAACTTAAGTTGACATTGACACCAATATAACTTATATTGATGTACCCTATCGTGGCGCGGCCCCCAACGTGGCACACTTTGACTTTTCGCCTGTAGCGCTAAACCACAGTTTTAACTGAAATTTCACAGAAAGTGCAATTTCATGAAGTTCTAAACAATTCCATTTATAAATCACGAGTTTATCTTCGTGTTACAATAATAAATACAAAGTTAGCAGAAACAAATATTTCGGCGTGATTTTCCAATCTTATTAAAGTGCAAATGAACCCTTTGAAAATGTCCCCCCAAAAATAGAAATAATTTGCTGACAAACTTTCAGTTGGGTATGTAAGTAAAGATAATGATGGTTTATCATACTTTATCAGTTTTACAGAAATTCTTAAATGTAAATTTGGAATTTTCCAAGATGTATTCAAGTGCGCCACGTTGGGGAACAGTCAGCCAATTTGTGACCGCTTTTGAATTTCTGATTAAATTTTATGAAACTGAAATTTTTCACACATGTTAAATAGCAAGTATTAATAAGGTAAATATACCAGTATTTCACTGAATGAATTTGAAGTTTTTCAACAAAGAGGTTTGGCAACACTGATGTGGAAAGTCGGGGTAAATGTCCAAGTGCGCCACTTTAGGGAACACCACTATATTAGTAACTGGGACCAGTAGAAATAGATCCCTTCTTTTAGTTTTGACTTGGGTCTCTGTGTGTCTAAATTCGAAAAAAAGGGAGTTTAGTGTGTTCCCTATAAACTTGGCAAACATGATTTAACTTTACCGGGACTTATTATACTAGGCTCACTCAGTCAAGCAGCAGCCAAGGCATTTTCAAGTCAAGTCAAGTAGCAAGTCAAATTTCCCATGTAAGATAACAGCCCGTCAATTTTTTCGAAGTCAAGTAGACAGTAATTTTTCCAAAGTCAAGTGTATATTTTTCCAAAGTTGTTCAATAACATTAGGCCTAACAAGTCAAATTTGCAATTTACCCAAGTCAAGTTTTTCCCAAGGCAAGTCGGCAGCAAGTCAATTTCAAATGATTGTTTTCGTGTGAAGTACTATTTTTAGCTGTTTCGGTGTACACACCGAAACAGGTCTTGTTTCTGGGGTTTTTTTTCTAATTTTTTTTCCCACTTTTTTTCTCATAGGATAACAGGTGTTTTCGTTCTACAAGTCACTTTTGGCTTTTTTTCAAATCCGATCGACTTCAAATGACGTCATCACGTGCATAAAAGTGCATATTTTAACGCCCTATTTCTACAGAACCGTCAGTCCGATCGGGTTCAAACTTGGTAGGCAGGTATTCCTGGACTTGGTATAGATAAACATTTTAGTGATGTCATGATGGCGTCATCATGTGATTTTATATGAATTATTCAATTTTTGGACCTTCTACTCATATCTCACCAACGGAACATGGTAAATTTGAAATTCTTTTTGTAAAAGATTTGTTAGGTGAAAGATAGCTGCACACAATTTTGTAAAATGTGTGACGTCAGCATGACGTCGTCAAAAATTGATTTTTGTATTCACATATAAGGGTATTAAACTTGGTGGGTAGGTAGGTATTGATAAAAGCATTGAACATCTGAAGTGACGTCATCGTGACGCCATCGTCAGATTTTTTATTAATTTTTCAAGTTTTAATATTTTCTTCTAATTAGCAAAAATTACATCAAAAACAATCCAATCAACCCTTGCACACACCTAGAGCACCATCTGAAGATTCAGGCCGAATCATGAAGTCATCATGACGTTATCACGTGTCACGTGACATCATCCTAAAATTGCATAGTTTAAGAAGCCACATCTACAGAATCGGAGGTCAGATCGGGTTCAAACTTGGTATGCAGGTATTCCGGGAAGTGTTATAGACAAAATTGCAGTGATGTTACGATGACGTCATTATGTGATTTTATATGAATTATTCAATTTGTGAAATTTTTACTCATATCTCATCAACGGAGTGTGGTAAATTCTAAATTGTTTTTTTTACAAAAGGTTTGTTTTGATGGGTCGTAGATAGATACAGAAATTTTGAAAATTTTTCAAAGTCATCATGGCGTCATTTTTTTAACATCCGATAGACCACTATGTATAGAATACTCCTTTACGGCAATTATTGCTAAAACGGTCGAAACAGCTCAGTGTTTGTCCTATAGAGCTGTCCACAAACACAAATTTCTAGTCTTTTTGGGGCTTTTCCGCATAGTTGCGGAAAAAGCCTTTCTTTCTGTTACTTAAGATTTTTCTTTCTTCCTCTTCTTCTTCTTTTTGTCGCCTAAAGCCCACTGAGAATTGGGGAATGGGCAGAGGGTGCTAATGTCCCCATGGATCCCCTATTTTGTATGATAAATTCTTTAAAATATATAAACAATATATAAAGATCTTTGCCTTCACTGCTACCACCCCCCCCCCCCCCCCCCCCCCCCCCCCCCCTTGAAAAATTGGTTCACCAACCGCGGGCCCCGCCATGTATCTAATAATGTGTGATTTCAAAGATGTCCACGCAGGTACATCTGGGTCCACATTTTGCAGGCACTGGGTGAGGGGGTGGGTATATGGAGAGGTCCACGGTTCAGAGGTAGAAAACAGGTCTATCCAGAAGACCTGCACAGCTTCCTCCTATATGCAATGCCCCATGCAGTTGTAATGATAATCTCGCAAATGGCCTGCATACGTACATGTGTAGGCCGTCAAATAAAGACGTCCACAGTTGTAGGGTTAAAAATACATGTCCATGATTAAAGGTTAATACAAGTATGTGTGTACATGTAGCTGACAATGCACCAGCTTACCGGTTGTTCCGGAGCAGGATCGCCAAGTTTTTTATCGCCATCTGGGCCATTCTGCTGATATTAACAACAACATACCAATGTCCTATGGCAGTGAGAGAAATTACAGCTGTGGGGCAATATTTTCTGAACAGTGATGGTGGTACTGGTGCATCAACTTCTAGCAATATGTGACGTCATCATGACGTCGTCATCAATTTGATTTATGCTTTAGACAAATACACACTGTCTTTCACTGATGCCTCTGAAGCATGTGTAGATAGAGGGGAATGGCATGCTGCAGTTGCTTCCTCTATGTCATCATCTTCTGGCTCAGCAGCATAATTGGGAAGCTAGGAAGATTCATGTTCAGAAATGGCTTCCTCGCATTCCCTTTGTACACTAGATTTACCTTTCTGCTGTGGCTGCACTGCTGCTGACACTTGTCTTTCATACTGAGCCAGTGGACTGTAAACTGAATGTTGTGTCAGCTGCTGTGACTGCATGCTCTTCATGTACATTTTGCTAGTGCTGTTGCTGTTGTCATGGCAGAATAGGCTCCCCTCTATGCTGTTGTTCCCGATGCATACTTTCATCTACATGCTGTTGAAGCTGTTGATTAGTTTTTGCCAGGTCCAGAACGTGCAGTTCTGCCGTACATACGAATGTTGCAACAAACCGAACATTCCTCCATCCATACATGTAGTTTCTAGCCCAGGATGCTACATGTAGGTCAGCTGTTACTGTTGTGTGTCTGGTCACCACTTATACACGTATGCACCTTCCTCTAAGCATCCATATCATGTCCATGGATGCAACTTCTATGTATCATGTATTTTTTTTCTCCAAAATATGCAAATCTGTGATATTGAATGCAGCTGTTAAATGTTTCATGTTTGATAACCGTTAATCCTAAAGATACTAGAGAGGTTTCGCACGCCTACCGGTACGTTTACGGATACGCATACGGTAACCGTAACAGTACGCGTTGGAGCGGATATCAATCTTGTTTCGCAAACCGTGACCGATAACGACATGCATGACAAATGTACAGTTGCCACCGCCCCTTTTTTTCAGTCTATTTTTCTTTTCTTTTTGGGGGCATTGCCCACAAATTACACTCTACATTCATGGGTTATAACACTAACAGTAATATGGCGGGGAGTGTTGTTGATTATACACGACACTTAGCTAAAAAGTCTACGAAAACGGTATCTGTTTTGTACCTACGTGTATGGCGGCCGGTATCAGTTCGTAGCGTGTATGGAAACGTCTTCAAAACGGTTACAGGTCACGTGAGCGCACAAAGTGATGACGTACATGTATTCGTATGCGGACCGGTATCAGCGACGGTGCGAAACCTTTCTACTGTTTTATACATGTTCACGTACATGTGTACCTTCGAATTTTGAGTAATTACCTTTATCCACTTAATAATCTCTCAAGCATATCAGTTACCCGTAGCTCTGAACAATTCACAAACTTGAATTTCATGCTACTTCGCTGCGCTCATCCGCATGAAAAACAGTTTCATTCCTAATAGACAATCAAGAAAGATAACAGAAACAAAAGACAATTTGAATCTCAGAATTTATTTTAGCAGCATGGGAGAGAAGGTGTATCGTAGGTGACTGAGTGCAAAAGACAAACCACTTGGTACTTATTAAACGTATCTGAACAATGTTTGAAACTGAAAATTAAATTCAGAAAGGAAATAAACAAATGTATATAGACAATTACAAATGATTTATAGATTTATATTTATCACAAACAATACAAACGATCTTTTCAGATCAGCCCTTCTGGCTCTTCGGGTATCTCCCCGGCAATCATGGGTACATCGTTATACTTCTTGGCTCTTTAAGCCCTTCAGGTATCTCCCCGGCAAAAGTTACCTAACACACCAAAATGTTTAAAAAACAATCAAACATTAGACATTTTACATGAAAATAATTTCTTTTCTACAGATTATAGATACTTTGAACATTACAGATTATCCATATTATATTTTCACTACAAACAACGCTTTCATTTCAGCCCTTCTGGCTTTATCTCCACGATATTCTTTTGTACATACACACGTTTTTGGTTTTCTATCATAAATATCAGACTGTGTAGTATATTGTATACATAATAATTCATTCAGAAAGAATCAAAGAAGATATTTCTAATCTCTTGTCTACTTCATTTTGAACATATCTATTCTTTGCACTGGTTGTTTTCCATCTACCTTGTTGAATAATGGATTCTTCCGATACACCCTTTTTTGCTAACTGAGTAGCGCCTGCTGATAAACGGGAACCCGCCAGGGTGCAAATCTGGAGTGGGGATTGTAGTACCCAATCGAAGGGCTGGTGTTGGCTCTGGACTTGACTCTACCGCCAAACATTGCGGGGTTTGTGGTGTATGGGCAGTATCTAGACCAGTGGCCTTGCATTCCGCAACTGAAGCACGAGTTAAAAGTGTGCATGCCTGTAAACAGAAAACAATTACACGAACGAGCAAACCAAGCCAAGAAACAATATGAAAACATAATAGGGGGGGTGGGAGGGAAAGCTGAACTTAGATAACCTGAACTGAGGAATTGCCTCGCGCCATACGCTTTTATATGGCTGCGTTGAAAAGGGGTTATGTAATGATTCCATTGTAATGTAGGAATGCATGCAGCTTGATCGTCCAACCGAATGAAACTACATTTTCATGCTACTTCGCTGCGCTCATCCGCATGAAAAACAGTTTCATTCCTAATAGACAATCAAGAAAGATAACAGAAACAAAAGACAATTTGAATCTCAGAATTTATTTTAGCAGCATGGGAGAGAAGGTGTATCGTAGGTGACTATTGAAATACACGACAAAGACCAATCTTGCAACTGTGGGTTGTTAGCCAACTGCATCATCTAATTTTGATCACTATTAGATCTGAAATAGTTTGAAAATTGTATTATTGTACTCCACCTCGAAAAAAGCCACGATCAGCAGAACCGAAACGAGGCGACCCAAAAGTACCTCCATCCGGAGCCCGCGCCGCCGCCCGGACAGCCCGGGCCTCCCTGCGTCTCTCCAGGTCCTTTAGGGGACCCTCCTCGGCCGCCCGAACACGTCCTCTCCGCTCGGTCGCCAGCTCCTCCCCGGACGACCTCTCGAGACGCCGAACAGCTGTCCAACCTGCAGGGCCCACGTCTGCGACTCGAATCCCTTGCCCGCGATCCCCTATCAGTTCCTCGGCCCCGACTACCGCCTGAATGGCCCGATCCCCACGACCAGCTTGCAGCACGGCCACCTTAACCCCGTCTAGAAGAATCTCAAGACGGCTGAAAGTCTCAAACTGAACCACGCTTCCGGGTCGCCTGAGCTCCCCCGCCCTGAATTGGTTCTGCACGTCCCTCAAGCTCACTCGCTCCGCTTGCCGCCCCTGCAAGCCACTGAAACGTTCATCAAAACATCCCTTGAACCTGCCGAAAACAAGGTCGGCACCGGTCTGCGGGTCGGCACCGGTCCGCGGGTCGGCACCGGTCCGCGAATCGTCCCGTTCCATGGCGCTGTACTCCCCTTCCACGTTGCACTCAGCTGAACTTAGATAACCTGAACTGAGGAATTGCCTCGCGCCATACGCTTTTATATGGCTGCGTTGAAAAGGGGTTATGTAATGATTCCATTGTAATGTAGGAATGCATGCAGCTTGATCGTCCAACCGAATGAAACTACATTTTCCTTCTGTGTCTGTAAACTTTAATAATAAACTTACTCAAACTATTTTAGGGATGCCCTTATCCTTTAAATTTATCCTGGCTAGAACATTCTCATTACATCTGTTCATTTGCTATTCTCCCCCCCCCCCCAAAAAAAAATGTTAGGGTTAAAATTTCTTTCCTCCAGATAACACCATTTTGATTTTTGTTAAAAAAATTGTAAATGAAAATTGCTTGAAGGGTTGACTACTTGACTTTATATTTGCTGTCTCTGCTCTGGATTTCCTGACTGTCTGAGGGTTTCACCGAGTCTTTTGAAGCAGAAGCCCGCGAGAATGGTGGGTGCTGTGGGTGCTGCAGCACCCCAAACTTTCTGGATTGGGGTGCTTGAAAATGCTTCAGCACCTTCTACTCCCAGGCAAAAATGTGTTCCAGCCAGCAGTGTTCTACTTCGATAAAATTGTGCCGCTATATACATGTACATTATGCCGCTATATACATGTACATTATGCTTGCTCTACAAATATCTTCTTCCATTTTGTTTGGTTTGTTCATTTTTAGATTTGCCGCGGCTAAGCGCGGCGCTTCGAACATCTAGCACAAACACTGTAAAATATCCAAAAGGAGGTATTTTCTAAATTTTCCTGCAGTGCAGAATCAATATTTCTTTCAAACTATCTAAAATGATGTCATGTCTATGATATTTCCGCCATGATGGATGCTTTAACCCAAAAGCAATAATCTCGGCCATGACAAATGGTGGCAAAGTTGTTTATGCTTGCCAGAAATTTTACATGCGATCTTTTAAGGGCTAGGGGCAAATGTTCTTTCCCTGAAAAGTTTTTATTTTTCATTTAAAAGTTTCATTGACGTTGCTAGCATTCAGTACTCAACATTAACAAATAGCCTACACACATCTCCAACCTAATAAGAGTGGGACCGGCTTTCATGGAAACAAGTCATGCTTTACGTAGTTTGTAGTTTCGTTTTCATCGAAAAGCCATTCATGCTTTACCCTCTGCAAACTACCAACAAACCGCAATGGTCCTCTTCTTTTTCAGCAAAATCTTGCAATTGTCGCTAGCTCGGAAAACACGTCCACCATCTTGGAATAGCGCCCCCCATCATATCCAGTATGCTGGCACTCGAATGTTTTCTAAAAGCCACATTTTGCTCTGATTAAATAACGTAAAACTACCTGACCATGAGCCTCCAAAACTGAAATTTTAGCATTTTTTTAAGTGGCAAGGAATTGCCTCAGATTGCACCACAGAGCATCCATATTCCAAAAATTTAAGGAGCCCTTTAAGCCACGCCGTACATGGGCTTTGCGCTACGCGTTCGCATTAATTTTGTCTGTCCTTTGGAAATTCCAGCACCCCCTGGCAAAAGTTTGTTCAGCAGGCTTGTTGAAGCAGTATTACTTTATTTCATGCTCATCTGTAAAGGCTGTTGATCATGGTATGGTGACTGTGTGTAGCTGCATTATCTTCTTCGTGTAAATCGGATATTCGCTTACCTCAGAAAAAATCAGTTGGTCCCATTCCATTGGATCCGACTTATCCGAGGTTTACTGTAGGGTCATTCCGTGTCAAATCACCTAATGGGTTTATAAACCACCCCCTTCAAACTTGCTCATATTTAATGGGGTAATTTTTGCTGAAAAAGCTTAAAGTTTAAGTTTTAGTGTCATACCGGACCAAAGGTTTTTGTGCTATAAACCCCCCCCCCCACCCCCCCCCCCCCCCCCCCCCATTGTTTGGCAGCTTTGGTCAAAATGGGAGTAGCCACCAATTTTCAAATGACCACATCTCCATAACCCTGTGAGCCACATTTGTTGATCTTGGTTGCTTGGAAAGGTAACATCATAAGGAATCCAAATATACCATTACTTTTCATGTTAGAGTAATTTGAAGTATGATGACATTTTGACCTTCACTTTGAACTTGAAATTGATCTTGTGGATCACCTGACATTGAGACGAACTTTGATGAAAATTATACCCCAAGGTGTTTTCTACAAAATATCCGAAATTTGGGGTATAATATTTTTTGTTTGGTTTCTAGCTTAAATGTCAATGTTGGCATACGTGCTGCAAAATTGTGATATCCCTATATACATGAACACATTTCAGGGACAAAAAAAATCACTTCTGTAAATCCACTAGAACACGTACTGCATAGGGATATCACATTTTGCAACACGTATGCCAACTTTGAGATGAGCTACAAACCAAACAAAAATAATATACCCCCAACTTTTGGATATGTTGTAGAAAACATGGTGAGGTTTACTTTTCATCCAAGTTCCTCTCAAGTTTGGTTAATCCACAAGGTCAAATTCAAGGTCAAAGTAAAGATCAAATGGTCATCATACTTCAAATAACTCCAACATGAAAAATAATGGTAAATTTGGATTTCTTATATGTAACCTTTCAAAAGAAACCAAGATTAACAACTTTAAATTGGTTCATATTTAGTTTATTGGGTAATTTAGGCTGAAAAATCTGAAATTTTAAGTTTTACCATTATCGGACAAATGGTTTTTGCGCTACCGCCAGCCATTGTTTGGCAATTTTGGTCAAAATGAGCATGGCCACCAATTTTCAAGTGACCTTATTTCCATAACCTGGGGGCCAAATTTGTTAATCTTGGTTTCTTTTGAAAGGTTACATATAAGAAATCCAAATTTACCATTATTTTTCATGTCGGAGTTATTTGAAGTATGATGACCTCTTCATCTTTACTTTGACCTTGAATTTGACCTTGTGGATCTACCGACCTTGAGAAGAAATTTGATGAAAAGTAAACCTCACCATGTTTTCTACAACATACCCAAAAGTTGGGGGTATATTCGATGAAAAGTAAACCTCATCATGTTTTCTACAACATATCCAAAAGTTGTATACCCAGCAGGATATGTGGCAGAGGGGTACCCCCCCCCCCCCCCCCAGCATCCCTATACTTTATACGCACTCAACACTATTGTAACCTAACCCATCCCCCCTTGAAACCTAAAAGGAATTCCTGAGATTCCGGGAACACAATGGTCAACACAAAAGAGGGGGGGTTTTCTCTGCCACATGTCGTGCTTCATATGAAAAGTTGGGGGTATATTATTTTTTGTTTGGTTTCTAGCTCATCTCAAAGTTGGCATACGTGTTGCAATGTGATATCCCTATGCAGTGTACTAGTGGATTTACAATAGGGATTATTTTTTTCCTTCCGGCTTACTTTTTTTGGGGGTGGATTTATATCAGGATTTTTTTGTCCCTGAAATGTGTTCATGTACATAGGGATATCACAATTTTGCAACAGGTATGCCAACTTTGACATAAACTAGAAACCAAACAAAATATATTATACCCCCAATTTTCGAATATTTTGTAGAAAACACCTTGGGGTGTAATTTTCATCATAAAATGTACTTCAAATTACTCTAACATGAAAAATAATGGTAAATTTGGATTCCTTATGATGTTATCTTTCCAAGCAACCAAGATCAACAAATGTGGCTCACAAGTTATGGAGATGTGGTCATTTGAAAATTGGTGACTACGCCCATTTTGACCAAAATTTGAAGAGGTGGGGTTTAACCCATTGGGTGATTTGACACGGAATGACCCAGGTGTTGTAAGGTGGGCCATTGGCGATCTTATAGAAGTTTGATACACTTGAAATTGCTCTGTAGTCACCTGTAGCAAATCTTGCTGCTGGGACATTCCTTATCAAATCACCCTCCAAATTAGAAAGTTTAAACCACACCCCCTTTATTTGGTAATGTACTGGTACATGTATGTATCGGTAATTTTGAAAAGGCTGAAATGTTAAATTCATCACCAAAGGACCAATGGTTTTCACGCTACTGTCCACCATTTTAGGCAACTTTGGTCAAATGACCATCCATAACCTGACGGCCAATTGTGTTGATTTTGGAAAAGTAACATCATGAAGCTAAGTTATTGTTCATGCTGGAGCAATTGAATGATGATGACCTTTTAACCTCTAACTTTGAAATTGAATTTGACCTTGTGGATTCCGTGACCTTTAGATGTACTCTGTACTTTGATAAATTTTATATCATGTACATGTATACCCTAACATGTTTTCTACACAATATCCAAAATTGGGGGTGCATGTGCTGGGTAGAATATTTTTGTTTGGGTTTTAGCTCATGCCAAAATTGGCAAATTTGGCCTCTGTGTTAAAAAATATGGTATTCCCATGCGTTGTACTGGTGAATTTATGCAGTGATTTTTTTTTGCCCAAAATGTGTTTACACCTGTACATGTATAAACATTTCAGCTTTAAGTGACACTGTCGGTCTCTTAATAAAAAGCAAGTGGGCTTGTTGGCCCTTCCAACCGTTTTGCTGCACATCATGTTTAGTACACTCAATTCCATAAAATGCAGTTCTTGTACTATAGCCTTTGTCGATATCACCAGGACGATCTTCAAGTTCAAAGGCATACATTTATTAAGACAGATAAATTAAACGGAGGAAATTTAGAGACTACCTAATTGAATTCAGGAGACAATTTTGGCCTCTTAGTTAAAAGCATGGGGACTTGTCGCCCCTACCGACCGATTTGCTGCACATCATCATGTTACACTCATTTCCATGAAACGAATTTCACTTTAGCCTTTTCGGACATCGCCAGGACGATTTTCAAGCTCAAAGGCATACATTAATTCAGACAGATAATTTAAACGACTCAAATCAAGAGACTACCTAATTGAATTCAGGCGACAATTTCGGCCTCTTATACCCCAGTCACAATTGGCTTGCGATGGGTTTGCGATTAGTTTGCGGCGGATTTCTAGGCATTTTCGGCCGGGGCCCCACGGGACTCCTTGCGGCTGCCGGGTCATTTTTTGGCATCGGGCGGGCATCGAGTCACTTTTAACTCGGACTTAAAACCTGGTGCGGCGTTTCGCATCGCAAACTGATCGCCAATAAATCGGTCGATGCCTAGCCGATGTCCGGCAGGGCATCGCACACGTCGGGCGGGCGCCGAGCCAAATTTTTGACAACCCAGACAATCAATATATCGGCCAGGCGCCGCCCACACGCCGGCCGGGTCCCGCCAGGCGTCCGGCCGACTTGGCGGTGCCTGGCCGAAAATCGGCCGGGGGCCGGACGGCGCCCTGCCGGCGCCCAGCCTGAAATCGGTCATGCATCGGCCGGGGCTCGCAGGGTAAAAAAAGCGGCTCATCTACATCTACATCTACATCTACACACAGTTTATCACACAAGTTTCATAGTGCAAGTACTACATCTCTTCTTCAGCCACCAATGCAACAAGAACCAGGTTGCAGCGGTATAGCGTGCAAACGCCAACCTCTCCCTCAACCGGGCGACCTACATGCGCTGTGCAGGTGCCCGCAAGCGTTGTGGAGGTATCAACGGCATTTTCTTATTTAATGGCCCTGTCACACCAGAACATTTTAGGCCAACGCGTGAGTAGCGTGTTGTAATTTTGGCAACACGCTGGCTAACGCTAACCAACGCTAGGCCAGCGTTAGCAACACGATGAGCGCGTTACGCACACGCTGGGACACGCTGTCATACGCTGAGGAAAAAAGATTGTTTTTCAAAATAGCTACAATTTCCAGCGTTTGCCAGCGTGTGACTGCACACGCTGGCGGCGCGTTTTAGATTCGTTACTCACGCGTCGAACACGCTAGGCGATCGTTATCAACCCGCTAATCACACGCTGGCGTACGCCGGCGTACGCTTGCGACACGATGGTTATGGCCCTGCCACACCAGGACGTTTTAGGCCAATGCATGAGTAGCGCGTTAAAAATAGTTGATACGCTGGCAATTGCTGAACTTTCACAGAAAACGTCAAGTGGAACCGTGATTTCAGCGTGTTCATACAGGTTGATAACGGGTTCATAGCGTATGCCAGCGCGTAAGTAGCGTGTGAGGAACGCGCTCAGCGTGTAAGGAACGCATCACTGATTTATAGTAAAAATACGACAGCGGGTCGCCAGCGTGAGAGTAGTGGGTTGGTAACGATCGTCTAGCGCGTTCGACGCGTGAGTAACGGCCTTCTTGCGCGCCGCTAGCGTGTGCAGTCACACGCTGGCAAACGCAGATTTTTTTTAGGTATGTTGAAAAACGTATTTTTGTCTCAGCGTGTGACAGCGTGTTCCAGCGTGTGGGTAACGCGCTCAGCGCGTTGCGAACGCTGGCCTAGCGTTGGTCAGCGTTTACCCGCGTGTTGCCGAAATTTCAACACGTTGGCCTAAAACGTTCTGGTGTGACAGGGCCATACTGTAGTAGCGCGTCATCTTGTTGTACAACTAATCATGTGGTCGTTACCGTACGCTGGCGCGCGTTGGGCCGCGCTACTCACGCGCTGGGCAGTCGTTCATCAGTCGTCGAGCGCGTTACTAACGCGTTATTCACGCGCTGGCGAACGCTATAAACCCGTTATTAACGCGTTATGGACACGCTGAAATCACGGTTCAACTTGACTTTTTCTGTGGAAGTTCAGCGTTTGCCAGCGTATCAACTATTTTTAACGCGCTACTCACGCGTTGGCCTAAAACGTTCTAGTGTGACAGGGCCATTAAGAAGGTCAGAGGAGAGCTTCTGCCGCCGGCCGTTGATCGCTGGCCACTCGACAGGCACACTACAGATGCCCGTCCGGCCGCCGTACGACCTGTAAAAATTGGTTGGCACCCTGCCGGATACCGCAGGGGTATTGCAAGGACATAAGCAGGGCACCAGACGAGTGCCTGCCGGACACCGGCCGATAAACGGGCCAATAATTCGACCCCATTTCCAAGAAAGTCGGCCGATCGCCGGTCGGCGACCCCCCGGGCCCCGTCATGGCAGCGTACGGGGCACTTTTAATTGTGACTGTGACCGCCATATCGCACGATCTTTCGCCGACCTCTACACGCCGGCCGATGCCTAGAAATCGCACACGCCGCCCGGGCTCCGCTTTAATTGTGACTGGGGTATTAGTTAAAAGCAAGGGGACTAGTCGCCCAAACCGATCGATTTACTGTGCTTCATGTTCAATGCACTTTGTTCCAAACGAAGTTCTTGTATCCTTTCCCGACATCGCCAGGACGATCTTCAAGATCAAAAGCGTATACATTGAAAGACACAAAAACATTGAAGGAAGAAAATTAAGACACTTCATAATTGAGCTGTATTCGGGCGACACTTTCGGCATATTAGTAAAAAAACCAAGTGGACTTGTCTCCACTACCGACCACTTTGCTGCACATCATGTTTAGTACACTCAATTCCATAAACAAAGTTCCTGTAGCCTTTCCAGACATCGCCAGGACGATCTTCAAGATCAAAGGCGTACAGTGTTTGACATAGATAATTTAATAGAAGAAAATTTAGGGATTACATAATTGAGCTAATTTATTAAAAGGTTTATTGAGCCATCACAAAACAGTGGGTATCATTTTGCCATGTAAGTTTTAAACTCTCATGTATAGGAAATTGAAAAGTGCAACTTTTTCTAAACAAATAATTTTTGGAAAAGTGATTATGTGTTAATAAAAATAAAATTTTATGAAAAGAAATGACTTTCATGTGATAGCCAACTGTTTTTTTCTTTTCAAAAGTTTTGAATTTTTTAAATCATCAAATTCTGTGAGAAGTTATGCAACTAAATGAGTTTGATTTTGAGGGGGGGACTTATTAATTTTGAACCCCTTATTACGAGTAGCCAACAACTCTAGTAGAAGTGAAATATTTTTTCAGTCTGAACGGTAGTTCAACTTTAATATCCAGGGACTTGTAACGATTGCTGCCCTCTGTCAACGTGATCGAATGGTCACGTACCCGGGCGCATGTGTACGTTCTCTCATGTACATGTACAATGTATATACGTACCTGCATGCAATCAGCATGATGTGCATAATGTGCACGTGCATGTACCTGGAAGCGCGCGTTTTTACAGTGCACATCACACGCACACAACAACTAGACAAGCTATTTACAATACAAGAAGCAGCCTACTTTGAGGACTGAGTTGTCGTTAAACACCGCGAACTCGCGAAGTACCATTCATGCTATTGGTATTGGTGGCCCTCCAACCAAGTGTCCATCGAACTTGGGCTTGCCTTCACTTTCAACCAACTGAAATCGAGGTAAGGAAAGTTTTGATGATAATCAAAACTATGAAATTAGAATCTATACATTTCTGAAACTGAGTCTTGCCAGAAAACTTGCATAGCGTGCTCATGTGCATCATTGCTATTAATGCTCCATGTGATTGCTGCATGTTCATGAACGGACACTAGGGAAATATTCCATATATCTGGCCATCACTTGTCACCCTGTGCACATATATGGGTCATTCCATGAAGTTGGATAACAAAGTGTGACAAAGAAGCTGAAATTTCAAAATCATTTATTTATTAAATGCTTCTCAAATTTGGATAGACTATCCATATTTCACTGAACTAATAATATTTTTCAAATAACCCTAACACGCGAAGAAATATACGGCCTCGTTTATCATGCATCATGTGGCAGGTTGTGGATGTAACCTCCGGAAACCATACCGAGTTTAGGTGACATGCAGTTTCTCTAGGTAAAGACATTTTTTTAAGATACATTTGTTACATTCTGAATGTTTGCAAGTATCCTTACAAAAAGAATTTTAAAAGAAAGAAATTTTCTGCTACAACTGACTTTAAGGTGAGTGTCTTAAGGTGTTCGTTAAATTCCATTATTTAAACTATACTTATTATTTGTAATTCATATTCAACTTGAAGAAATATATATTTATGCAAGTTATTATGTTTTTTGTTTGCATTTGTACTCCCCCTATTTCAGTCTTCCACCAAATTTGCCAGAAGATTGCATTAATTAATCTTGAGGTTATTAAATAACTCCCTTCAATGGGTTGTGGATGTAACTGAAAACCATTTCCTGTTATATCCACATCTTAACCAGTGGGAAAAAGAGGAATCGTCCCAAAAAAGGGAAGCGAGCGAGGGCACTCATGTTTTGTTTTTTATTTTGCCTATGCCTAATTGTTTGTAAAGCTGGATATTTACCAGTTAAACCGCCTTTTGTAGTAGGCATATAAATATTGGGACTGGGGTGGGAGATGGGCTGTCATTTTGTCAAACTCCAACATGTCCACCACGCAGTAACAAAAAAAACGACCCAATCATTTTAAAACAAAAACAGATTCGACCATCAAGACGTCCACAAAATTACTAAATACGCCGCCTGCGAGACAAGTAGAGGTCGATGACTAAAACTGAGGTTTTGAAAATGTACTTATCATATGAATACAAAGTGAATTTTCCTGTTTATTGGCGATATTTCGTCGCGAATTCTACGCGGGTGCCATTTTGAACGGCTATGTGTAGTGCTGCAATTGACTTGTGGATATGGCTATGCGTAGTAATGACAGGCAAATCGAAATAGCTGTATAATAATTACAGGCGCCTCCACCAATCACATGCGACTTTGATTTGGTAGAGGCGCCTGTGATTGGCCTGTATGCTACGCATAGCCATATCCACAAGTCAATTGCAGCGCTGCAAATAGCCGTTCAAAATGGTACCCGCGTGGTTTTCGCGTCAAAATATCTGCCGATAAACGAAAAATTTCACTTTTCATCCAGATCATTAGTAAACATTAGTACCTCAATCTTAGTCATCGGTCTCTACTTGTGTCTCCGGTGGCGCATTTAGTAGTTCTGTGGCCGTTTTGATGGTCAAATCTGTTTTCGTTGTCAAGTGATTGGATTCGTCATCATTCATGGTCGCATTTTGGTTCGGATTAACGTTAAAATGACGATTTGTAGGCTACAAAAAAAGTCGTTACTCGGACTGGATATTTTATCAGATTGTCGAGTTACAATCTAAATATTCACAAGGTCCATTTTCATAAGGGAATAAATGTGTGTTCGAGAGGTTTTAATCACTCTGTTTAATACCGCTTGGAGTCTGGGTGCTGATAATTACCCGAGCCGAAGGCGAGGGTAATTATCAGCACCCAGACTCCAAGCGGTATTAAACAGAGTGATTAATACCGACCGAACACACATTTATTCCCATTCATAAATACTTTTTTGTAAAATTTAGCCCAAAAAGCCCCGAAAATCCCCGAAAAATTGTCGCAAGTAAATTTCGGTGTTTCGCCATTCTGTCTGTGTCAAATGACATGTTTCCGCCTCTGTCGCTCTCTACACAATACATGCAATCAAGCGTATTTACTGTAAACCAGACTATTACTGCCATTGGCAACCTCGTTCCCAAGGTGTCGAGCTGTACGCGCCCAACACTACCCGCTCTTATTATTGGAGACGAGGTACGGTTCAGGGTTGGAAATAAAGTGAGCCCTGGGGACGGAATGTTGTTTCCAGCTGGGTTTAAACACTTCCAGCCATGTCTTTATCGTCCGTTTAATACCGGCCACGTGACGGGCTCTCGACCAATAGGAATGCCTAAACTGTCCTAGGTATTTATGAATAAACGATATTAATTTCAACTCCAATAAGTCGTGCAATTTTGTAGAAAACTGTTGCCGATAATTTCCACGCGACATCACACTCACGGCGCGGCGCACGCGCGAGTTTGCTATAGTATGGTGCTCTGACATAGCACTGCATTATTGATGCTCATAGGATATAGGGACTAGACGCATTACCAACGAGCGACAAGTAAACACAGAATGTACCATTTGTCAACAGGGATTCTGTACAAACTTTCCTATTTGGTTTCTTATTTCATAAAACTATTACCGAACAATACAAATACGGATAATGTGATGACTATAAATGATTAACATTTCCAGTTTGAAAATATCCGTCTGTTTTTTATTTACTAGTTGGAGTACGACACCTCAGAACGGAATATGATGCTTCCCCCATCGTTAGTTATGGTGCGGTCCTGGCCATGCGGTTACGGGCGTATTGCGCGGAAGTCGTGGGAATCTTTCTTAAATCAAACTCAAATTCGTGAAACAAATCGAAAGTAAATACACACGCGCTAAAACAAAATGTATTGTTCGCAGATTTGGTTTGGTTATATAATTTGGCACTGCAAAATCAATTACGGCTTTATTTAATAGTTAGATTTACTTCCAAGAAAGTTGGTGATGTACCGGTAACTACCCCCCAGACGTAACGTGCGGAAACCCACATTTCACCAGCGGTTATTTTCACACACAGAGAATTTGTCTGACATGTGAGTTTGTTTGGTGGTTTCCCAACTTGGTCTGCGGGGCATGGAAGAAAGTATTTTGAACGCGGGGGCGTGTATTGTGGTTTTACGGAACACTGAAGGTTGCGGACGTAAGGAAATGGCTCCGGAAACCGTGCCGTGTTTGAACCAAAAAAATATATATATCGTAAGATTGAAACGCAACACGTGAACAATGAGTTGGGGAAAGGTGCACCAGATCATAGCTTATAAAATGAGTTATAGCACTTAAAAACAAAAAATCCAGGGCACACAAATTAAATCTCGTTCTGGACGTATTGCCCTTATATCTAAACGGAAACCACAAGTTACGTCCGTACCCTTGAACAAAAGTGGAGGCCACTTATAAAATAGGGGTGATCAACATGAATAGGGTTATGGAATGTACAGGGTGCATTATATGCCAAGAAATAAAAACGAATGAGACTTTTTTGTATTATAATTAAACCACTTAATTGGTTTTTAAAATGCCAATTTATTTTGTCACAAATATTTCACCTTTACATAACCGGAAACCACATTTTTATGATTTGTTTGGGAAAAATTATACCACAAATATCAACAAAATCAGTTTTAAAATAATCCTTTATATGTGTTCTTTTCTGTTAAGTAAGTTTACAAGGTTTATTTTTTAAACATGTTCATGATTTATTCTTTAGTTTTATGGGACTTGGACAATAACCAGGTGTTCCTCAACTTCGTGGAATGACCCATATGAGACTGGTCTGAGAATTTCTAAGTGTTTTCTTAGTAAATTACTTCAATATTTTCCCTGCTAAGTTTAACTTTTCAGGGCATATTATTAGCACTTTCTGATGGCTGATACTTAGTGATATTAGGTCACTGACGGGAAATGGCCAGATATGGGAATCTTTCCGTCGGATCCAGGAATTTGGGCCTGCATATTATTAGGGTTTTCTGGTGAAATTTTATAGTGCTCCCTACTGCATCAAAAATAACATGATTGGAAAGGTAACTTCAAATGGAGGACTTCAGACTTTGTTTGAAGAAAATCTGAATTTCTGTTCTAAAGATATGAATTTTTTAATTAAAGTTTTAAAAATGTGGTGTTTTTTTCGGACAACCAATTGCATTGTGATGTGGTATAAGGAAGGAAATGGCCCCATTTTGCAGTAAATTTAGTAGAAAAAAATAAGAAAATTTTGAATATCTTCAGAACAATTTATCCGATTTCCACCAAATTTTCAACATTTGATAAACATACAAATGCCCACACTTTCAATTTTTTTTTAACTTCTGGATTCTAACCGTTTCCATGGAAACCCAACATTTATGTATTATTCGCAATATTTTATTAGTACAATACAATTTGTGAATACTTCGTCAATACGGTGAAAGGTGGACAATCAGCTGATCACCTCATTGACAATTAGCAACAAATCTCGAAAATATTATTCCAATTCCAAACCACATTGTCATTTATGAGTAACAAATGTAACTCTTCAAATAATCTGCAAAGTATTGGACAGAAAAGTTACTAAATCCTCTTCTAACCTGTCAAATCTGACTACAAATGATGACAAAGTCAGGAAAGTAGCCCGGCTCCACTTGGCGATCAACACATTTTTTTGTGCAGCGCGCGATCACGTCCAGTGCTCAGCGTACAGTCAGTTCCCTCATACAACGTGTATTCCTTCAGCGCGCATTGGCTCTGGGAACTTGACCAAGAATTGGCATAAAGTTCCCAGGTGCCAGAATTTGATGATGTCGCTTGGAACAAACTATTTTAAAAGGGGTGTACGCACGACTTTCGTTTAAAAAAATCGCCTAAAATCAAAGATAAAATGGAAGAATAAATATCACTTTTCAATATCAAAACCCAAACGAGTAGAAAATACGAGACAGATGTGATCAAATATGTCACTGAAATGTACTTTTTGTCGCAATTTTCGCAATCCTTGGCCGATTTTTTCGTTTGACCCCTCACAATGTAGCCCATTAACCCCCCTTTCATACCCTGTATTTTTCGCAATGGTACGACCTTCGCAACCCGTGCGCCCGCTTCGGCAAGGCGACCCATGCCGAACTCGCCTCTGTAAAAACCGGGGCCGTTCGTCCGCGTGAGTGGAGACCCAGAATTTTGTGACTTTTTCGCTCTTTCTTACTCCGTAACTTTGTTAATATTGATTGTATTGAATTGAAACTTTCACAGACAAGAGATGAGATATTCAGTAAAAATATGTGAGGTATATATTGTATGTTGGTGATCAAGTTTTGTAAATAATTGTTTTTGTATATTGTTGAGAAGTGCCGAACGCGAGTCGTCCGAACAAATTCGTGACGTCACTGAACAGCCTAATATTATTACTAACGAGATGGCATGGGGGCTAGAAAGCGTTAAAGAGCAGTGATGTCGTTTGGGAGAAATCAAATCGCTAACCGATTCCCTGGTAACAGCACACGCGCACGCACGTACGTGCAGTTACAATCCTGCCTGCAGATAGCTAGCTTAGCCTGGCCATATTATATTATCAGTAATTTGTCCACAGCTTGAACAAGAAGAAAATAAACCGGTAGGCTTAGGCTTATGACCCTCTTTTCTGCTTGAATATCTTTGTGAGGACTTATATATCTTTTCAGTGCTAAAACGGTGTAAATAATTAATACACGTTCGTTTGTATCCGTCAGACCCCCTAAAGCTACGTGGTCCTTTTTCTACGCATTTTACCTTCAATTTGTGTGTGACAACGCGCTCGCGTATATGCAAGCGTTACCTGCGCAGATAATGGAGGGTCAAGGATACAATTTGGTAATCGTTAGGAGTAGGAGTAGGACACCTCTAATTTTTAGGAGTTCTATTCAAAACTGAATTTTGCAGATGACTGTTTCGTACTTGCACGTTTTTGCCCTAGGGTGGGGATTTTGGTCACTCAAAAACATTGTCAACATTCGTGTAGGCCTACACTACAGCAATGCAAATTGCAATGACAATCACTTGTGTTTCCCACCCCAATAGTCGGGACATACTCAATTGCTTGATCATGTTGATTGTCTGTTTTTCTGGCCAACTTCAAGACACCAACTTTTTAGAATTTCAAACTTAAGTTGACATTGACACCAATATAACTTATATTGATGTACCCTATCGTGGTGCGGCCCCCAACGTGGCACACTTTGACTTTTCGCCTGTAGCGCTAAACCACAGTTTTAACTGAAATTTAACAGAAAGTGCAATTTCATGAAGTTCTAAACAATTCCATTTATAAATCACGAGTTTATCTTCGTGTTACAATAATAAATACAAAGTTAGCAGAAACAAATATTTTGGCGTGATTTTCCAATCTTATTAAAGTGCAAATGAACCCTTTGAAAATGGCCCCCCAAAAAATAGAAATAATTTGCTGACAAACTTTCAGTTGGGTATGTAAGTAAAGATAATGATGGTTTATCATACTTTATCAGTTTTACAGAAATTCTTAAATGTAAATTTGGAATTTTCCAAGATGTATTCAAGTGCACCACGTTGGGGAACAGTCAGCCAATTTGTGACCGCTTTTGAATTTCTGATTAAATTTTATGAAACTGAAATTTTTCACACATAAGATAAAAGATAAGATAAGATAATGTATTTATTAGCAACCATAAAAAGTTGGATTTTACACTTGTAATCTTTTTTTAAAAACACATACACATTTTTAAGAAAAAAATTAAAATTATTAAAACTTCTATCAAGAATATATTAATTATAACAAAAAACTATTAAAATATTATCAGCAGGGTATACACTGCACAACCCACAATCAGATTATAAACAAAACCTACTGATTAAACAAACACCAAGGAATAAAAGAATTCTTAAACCTATTTGTTCGGGTGCGTGGGCAAGGGAATTCAGGGGCAGATCTTAATGAATATTTCATTTCACGGGGGGGTGGCAGGAGGTGGTGTAGTTTGTGATCCTTATTCTTAAGTTTACTAAAATATGACTTGCATAAATCGTGACGTCTCTCATTAAGTGGTTGCATATTTACCATAGACAGAATACTCACATAACCTAGGCCTGGGTTAATTGACTTCAGAGCTCTTTTTTTGACGGTTTCAATGTTATCACTCAAATACTTAGGTAGACTACTGTGCCACACTTGGCAGGCATACTGCAAAACAGGCCTGATCACCGATTTGTAAATTGTTAACAGGTCGCCTTGTTCAATTCCAGCACGTTTGAGTTGGTACAACATGTACAGTCTTTTACTAGCCTTAGTTACAATGAAGTCCACATGGGCATTCCATGTCAGATCTGAGGAGAGTATTACCCAAAGTATCTTAGCTTGACTAACTCTATCTATGGGTTTTTCATCTACAACAATGTTTGGTAAGTTCGTGGCATGAAATGAGTCCTTACAAAAACATATAAGCAGTTCTTGAGTCTTGTTAGCATTAATCTTCATATCATTTTCCACTGACCACTGGCAGGCTATGTTGACAGACTCCTGAAGTACTGACGCTGAACCTTTCTTGCAGATCTCGAAGATGGTGCTGTCGTCCACGTATTTGTAGATTGGGCAGGGAGTGCAAGGTCATTAATTTGGACTAGGAAGTCTTTCGGACCCGACAATGTCCCTTGTGGGACACCACCGTTGGGATATCCAAACCCCGACATCACTGATCCTACTTTCACACGTTGGACTCTGTCTAACAGGAAGGCAGCCATCCAGCGTACCAGATGCTGCTCAAGGCCGATGTTTTCCAGTTTCTGGATGAGAATGTGGTGGTTAATGTGATCGAACGCCTTGGAGTAATCCAGAAGCAGAACTCGAACAAAACTACTGGTCTTATCAGTAGCCTTGTACCATTGGTGAACCATTTCAACCAGGGCGTCTGTAGTACTGGTCCCCCTAATACATCCAAACTGGTTGGGATCTATTTTGTCCTTAATCCCTTGAGTTACCCAGTCTAGCACGATGGACTCGAAGACTTTGGCAGCAATGTGGGTCAGGGCTATTGGTCTGATGTCGTTTTCTACTACCCTCGGAGGATGCTTCTTGGGCAGTGGGATGATATCTGCGGTTTTCCAGCTGGTTGGAACAACCCCTTCTCTCATAGAGCTGTTGAAAATTGCAGTCATTGGAGCAGCAAATATGTAAGAGAAATCACGTAAGATCCATGCAGGTATACCGTCCAACCCTGTTGCCTTATTGACTTTGATCTTATCCAGGGCCTTTTTTGTTGTATCGATGCTGATGATGAAGTCATCTGGTACAGGATCTGGTGTCTGGAATATTGGATGAGCGTCATCCAACCGAGGCAGTTCACTGCTGACAGATACAAAAAAGTCATTGATGTTGTCAGCAAGTAATTGTAGGTCGCCGTCAGTCACCGTATTAGCAAGACCCTGTAATCCACTGTTCCCGCCTGAGGATGACCCCATTAGTGATTTCATGTGTTTCCACCAGTCCCTGGAGGAACTCTTCTCCAATGAAGCAATCTTGGACTGGTAAAAGTTGTGCCGCAAACGTGATGAAGCACGATTCACCTTGTTGCGGAGATTTCTTGCCAGGTCTACGTTCCCTGCCATCCTCGCCCGCTGCCGTCTCCTAACTAAGTTTCTGAACGCATCAGTGACCCAAGGTTTGTCGTTGGTGTGTCGAGTGACGACCTTGAGTAGGAAACACGATGACATCAATGTGTTTATGGTGGACTGATAATACATAAACTGGTCCTGGCAGCTGTTAGCGTTAAACAGTTCGTCCCACCTGACCCCCGATAATGCTGATGCAAAAGCAGCCTTTTCTCGACGACCCATACACTTGGTTGTGATCTTCACGGTGTGTCCGGTGTCTAGAGACGGGACGCTTGATGGCAAAAATAGTACCATATTGTGGTCGGATGTCCCAAGTTGAGAGAGTACGATAGGTTTATCGTACACTGGTCACAGATTTGTCCAGATCTTATCCAAGATTGCTTGCTGACGAGTAGGTTGTTCAACCATTTGTTTAAAACCATAGTGAGATCTGAGAAATGAATCTCTTAGTTGGTTAAAGTCACCCGTCAATATTACACCACATGACGGGTGCATACGGAGAATGTTAATTATCGATGCAATTGATCAAATAGTCACGCATTGAAGTATTGTCTGCATCTGGTGGGTGGTATACAACCTACAGCAATACATGAAAACTGTCTTGGTAGGTGCCGTGGTCTGGAATTAATTCATACTGCTTCGTGAGTATCATCCTCTAGATTTTGCAGCCGCTTATAAGGAACTGAGTTAACATGCAACGCCACCGGCCTTCTTCTTTTGTCTGTCTTAATTCCTTTCACACGAAAACCCAGGTAGTGCCACCGCATCGTCAGATACATGACCACTGAACCATGTCTCAGACACACAGGTAATGTCCACCTGGTTATTACGGATAACTGCAAGCAATTCGTCGGATTTCTCAATGCTCAAGGAACGCGCGTTAAGATTCAGAACACATGGAATATCCCATTGTTTTTTAGTTAAGGTCGATCACCAGGTTAGAAGTATTGATGCCAGCTGAATTTGCATAACAGTTCTCCAGTCTATTGAGCGTGATTCTACTAGGTATTGTGTGTACTTTTTTGACACCACCCCGGTAGCCTCTGCGATTAGGTTTAATTTAATTCTTTGCCATATGGTACCTGGTAGAGGGCGTTTGCTGCCAGCAGTTAAACCAATGTTTCTTAGCTGGGTCAAAGAGTAACCTTTCATGGTTGAGTAACTATTGACGAAATCGCAGAGTTATAACGAAATTTAAGATGCAAAATGTGGCCAAAAAACATCAGCTGCAACTCACATGTGTTCCCTGTGGGATCTACAGTATACCCTGCTTACACAGTCCAAAACGAACGATAAAAACTAGAACTCAAACGGGAAAACAGATGAAAGTACGCTGAGCTATTTCCGAGGTGCTGCCGCATGGCGTCACTCAACACATGTTAAATAGCAAGTATTAATAAAGTAAAAATACCAGTATTTCACTGAATGAATTTGAAGTTTGTCAACAAAGAGGTTTGGCAACACTGATGTGGAAAGTCGGGGTAAATGTCCAAGTGCGTCACTTTAGGGAACACCACTATATTAGTAACTGGGACCAGTAGAAATAGATTCCTTTTTTTAGTTTTGACTTGGGTCTCTGTGTGTCTAAATTCGAAAAAAAGGGAGTTTAGTGTGTTCCCTATAAACTTGGCAAACATGATTTAACTTTACCGGGACTTATTATACTAGGCTCACTCAGTCACTCACTCAGTCGCTTGGGAAAAGAGCTTGTGAAGATCTGTGGTTCTGTAGATGTAGACCTGTAAAGAATGCACTAAATCGGACTTGACTTTGCTGAGATAAAGGCCTGCAAAAATTGCAATTTTAAGGGCTCATCACATGACCCCTGATAATGTCATGATGAGGTCATGATTCGGCATACATCTTGAGATTTTTATTTGAAAATGTTAAAGCGAAGATCTAAAATGGTCTTAAAAGGCATTGTTTGGGCATTTTCGACTTCAGAATGTAATGCTACATGTATATTCAAATCTTTTTGAAAACAAACTTTATGTACTTCTGTTTTAAAATAACTACGATCAAAAAATACCTTTTCAACAGCGCCGAGGCCGAATCAAGAGAAAGGTGAATGACATCACAATTGTATGCAATGACCCCTGTGACATATGTTTTGGGAGATTTGTGTAAGTGTACATGACAACAGTACAGGTGATTTTTGAGAGGCAGTATACATTTACCTAAACCTGAAAACGGTGGCTCTCACAATTCTTTTCAGCCCATTTTTGCCGGGAATTGCCAACAGTGTTCCGGCATGTTGTACGGTGACAGTGTAAATTCTCAATACATGTACATGTAGGCCTACAGCTAGCACGCGAAACTTAATTGGAAGCAAGATATGGGACGGAGAGCCCCCCCCCCCCTCCCTTTTGTCCCATATCTTGCCCGGTATACAAAATTTTGTTTGCTCAAATGGCGTGCCGTCCTTTGCTGCCAATGGCATCCTTCGCTGCGAATGGCGATTTCACATTTTAGGCCGAGTTCCCCATCTTTGGTACAGATACATGACCTGAATTAGTTGTGTGCATTTCCTTAACTCCCAAGCATACGTGCTTTATACTCTTATCGCCCTGTGACCTTGTTTTACGAATTGTGCGTGATGTAAACTCCAACAAAAGTGTAAATATTTCACGTGTTGCAGTCAAGAATTTTCAAAATCAATATCTTATTGTGATATAACGAACAAATGCCTACAAACTGATTGAATTGTTAAAATCTAGCGTTCTTAGAAGCCTGCTTTAAAATAGCATTTTAAATAATTAAGGTCCAAAGTTGTGTCCAGAACAAAATTGTGTGTAAATTGGGGATTGAGGAGGAAAATGGAAAGAAAAAAACTATAAAGAAAAATCTTAACAAAAACAAAACTGGTTTGGCTAATTGTCGAAACAGCTAAAAAAGGACAAAAAAATAACTTTAACAAACACAAGTCAGAGCCGTTTTGGGCAACTGCCGAAACAGCTAATAAAAAGAGATGTTGCATTTGGGTCGAAGAACAGGCTCCATAGGCCTATAGTTATAGTACAGCTATATTTCTCTACATTTCCCTACAAAATATGTTTAATTGAACAATTTGTTCGGGTGTGCCACGTTAAAGGACACTCCACCTGGTTTCTGACCCACTGACCTAGTTTCCGGACACTGGCTTTACGGACTAATAATAACATGACACTGAAAATTTGAGCTCAAGGATTGAGGACAAGCCATAGTACCAACGAAATCCTGATAACACCATCGGAATAAACCTCTTTTCTTCTTTCTTACTATATGTAGATGTGAACCAAGGACGGCAAAGGAATTCGCACGGTATGTAGAAAGGATAATGTGGGTAATGTACATGTGCATACAATACTGTGTTTTGTGTCAAGAAGTGGTTTGAAAGGTCTGGGGTTCATAATTTTGTAGCATTTACAGTCTATTTCATAATTTAGGTTACATATCGAGCCGCTCGAAAGGCTCGATTATCGAGCCGCTCGATGCCAACTGAGTGCATACTCGATCTCCGCTCGATGCTCGCTCGAACTCCGCTCGATGCGCGCTCGATCTCTGCTCGATGCGTACTCGATCTCCGCTCGATGCGTGCTCGATCTGCGCTCGATGTGCATTAGATAAATATCCGCTCGATTTCCATGCTCACGCTCGATATGTTATGATGCAGACTTGAGATAATGTCTGAATACCCCTTCTTATTCCTCCATGGTGGTATACCCAACAAATCTCAGTTAAAAAAACCTTTCTTGAACAATATAGTCCCTTCCACGTGCAGAAACTGTGCATGAGATAATATTATCGCTAAGATCCTGGTGTGCATGGACCATGGTACATTCACCAGAGGGGTTGTCACTTGTCAGGCCCCAGTGGCTTGCTCAGAAGTGGTAAGAATATATAACAAAGCTTGTACACGTTTCCCATAGGCTTATGTACAAAAGTCCCTGAAGCCATGGATTGCCACCCGTTGACAAAATAGAACAGTCTTTTGATCTCCACCGTTCGTGGTCTGAAAGATGCTGGCCTTGAATAAAAACATATTAGATGTTGGTGGAGGGCAGAGTAGGGCGGCTCAAATTACGTGCATGTACATGCGGTGAGAACGATTTTTGTTCGACCGGCAATCGTTGTAAAAACCAGACTTTTTTTCTTAAAGGTATCATTGGTAATTGCTTGAATTAATAATGGGAGAATTAGGGGGGTTGTATTTTTATAAAGTAAAAATCGTTTAACTGACCTGTCCGAAGTTTTACAATCATGGATGCCGAGAAAAGCACGAACAGCAGCTTTTGTTTCCAACCGGCGTCGAGCAGTTATTCTTCAATATGTTCTTTGTGTTTTTTTATACAATAATTACAGGATATCTAGCGCAATAATTTTGCTGGATGCCTAGAATCATTATTTACTTTCAGATGAGTAAGATATTTTTTAATAATTTGTTAGTAAATATTGTTGATATCTTCAAATGATTAATCCTACCTTTAAGTCTTAAAATTGTTGTAAATAAATGTTGTTTATTTTAGTCTTTACAAGGTTGTATAAATAAATCATTTTTGATGTTTGGTTGCAATTACTTCAATTTCTTTGTGCCCTTTTCTTTCAAATACTATGAGTTTAGTGAGACACAATTTGGTTATCTTTATAAAACTAAGAAACTTTGGATACAAATGGGGGGTGCACAATTACTGAACAATTCCCTCAGTTTAGCAGCGTTGCCTAGGGGCCTGTTGTCGGGGAGAAGCTTGGCTTTTGTCGTTTGGGCGAAGTTAACCGCAAAAGTCCAGAATGTCAACCAACAACATCAAAGACGCCCGACACGGCTGTTGGGTGTTTTTTATCTTCCAAGTACTGAAACGCACACAAAAAGGAGCTGATCTGTCCAGCCAGTCAAGTCTGTTCATGCTATCTGTGTCTATTTTTATTGGACGGTAATTTTTGTTGGTCTCGGCCAACAGTGATGGTGTTTTGTCGTTAACCTTTGTCGTTAAATGCCTTTAACCTGAAAAAAGATGTCTCTAAAATCGTTATAAGCATCCAACATAAATGTTTTTTGTATTCCCAAAATAAAATAAAGATGTGCGCACAATGTCTAGGAACATTAGCAAGCCTCCTTTCTGCAATAGTGACCAAAATGCATGTGCGAATCAGGGTACCATCATCCATCCAATGTTGTGCCGGTTACTTTCGCAAAAACTATACAGGGTGAGGCAAATACATTGATCATAATAATTAAAATCTATGGTTGTAAAGTTTGATAAAAATCGGGATTTTCTCTGTATAAACACAAGCTACAAACATTATTTTCATATAAAAATAGGTGACACGTGCACACTTTATTCCTTGACTTGACGGCATGGCGTCCAACACGCCAGGCTGACAAGCTTTGCATTGCTAGTCTGGACGAAGTTAACCGCAAAGTCCAGAATGTAAACCAAGAAAATCAAAGACGCCCAACACAGCAGTTGGGTTTTCTTTTGTTATACAGAAATGCACACCAGCTGCTCACCTAGGAAGGGAGTTTATCACTCAAGTCTGGGCGAGCCAGGAAGGTGTGACGAAGTCTATTCATTGGGTGTGTGTCTATTGTCACTGGATGGGGATTAAAAAGATTGCAAGGTCTAGGCTTTCCTCAGGCCTTAATTGCTCGGCATTTGAAAGGCTCTAACGCGTCAGAGATTCGCTGGCCTCCCTGAAAAAGAAGAAGAAAAAACAAGATTTCCAACGTTACGGGACGTGTCTAGAGCTAGCTACAATCAAACGTTCAAAATGTTTTGCGCATGCGCGAATTTCTTGCCGCACGGGGCGCGGCGTAAACTCGGAATTGAATAAGCTAAGTTATAGGAACGTATAATCCAATGAAATCGTCGTCCATCCTTTATGAATATTCATATATTTTTGTATTGACACATCAAACGTTGGCTATATTGATTCTTCACGAACATTTTTTTCTGCACATTTATTTATTTTCTATTAAAAAGTCACGACGAAATGAAGCCGGTAAAATACGCAAAAAAAATTAAACAATATTGTTTAGATTAAACTTGCTCAATTTTCTTTGTTTTAGTTTTCTGTAGAATATACAACTTTAAAGTACTCGTAGAGACTGCAGACTGTGTTTTAAGGGTGAAAGTTCACCGCTCGAATTATTTTCTTCAGAAAAATTGATAGGGGAAACAAAACACGTTCACTTCTGGCTCAAATACACTTCAGTTTCCGCTCGTCGATTCGCGCTCGATCTCTGCTCGATTCGGGCTTGATCTCCGCTCGATTCGGGCTTGATCTCCGCGCTTGATCTCCGCTCGATCTCCGCTCGATCTCCGCTCGATTTTCGCTTGATTCTCGCTCGATTATCGCTCGATGTCTGCTCGATGTCTGCTCGATGCCCGCTCGATCATGGCTCGATCATGGCTCGATCTCCGCTCGACGCAATTTTGATCAAGCGGCATCGAGCCTTTCGAGCGGCTTGATATGTAACCTAAATTATGAAATAGACTATAATCACCTCCCCCACTCTTATTGTTATAAATCATGTCCTTGTAGCTGTATGTCTATGTTTTCTGTACTTTGTGATTAAACAAACACATGTAGACGTACGTGTATAATTAGGTAGCAATCAGTGAAATTCAAGTACAGTACGTTTGTATTGGTTTTTATTTGTGAGGTCGATTTCTCTGTAAACTGTGAAAACCTGACATAAACTCTATGTACACGTAATATTCTACAGATTTCCTCTGCACACTTAGAATTGTGACACGATTCATTAGCTTAAAACACAATTCATTAGCTTAAATTACTGAATACTCTAATAGGGTGACAGAGTTTGGGAGAATTTGGTGGGTTAGGGCGACACACCTCATTAGAGTGACAAATTTGGTGTCGCCCTAATGAGGTAGCTACCCTAAGGAGGCAAACTTTTAATGTCGCAACCTGCATTGTTTTAAAGCCCTTGGTCCAATTGATAATCACAACAAATTTCGTTTGGAGAGGTCAAGGGAATATTGAATTAGAGGACAATACATTTTGTGCACAAGTCTATGGAAGTGTTTCCCTATTGCAGTATTAAGAGTAATTATTAAAATACAATTCATTATCTTAAAAGTTGCTGATTGTTTGTATTTCCTCAGAGATCTTCATACAGAGCCTCCAAACAGGATGACCCTTCTTATAAATATGATCTACAGAAGGATGCAGTCAAGTGGATCGAATCTGGCAAAGATCCAGATTATTTGAAAGTGAAAACTGTGAGCAGTTTTGTTGGTAAGTTAATGGTCCTTTCATCACGTGTTTGGCAAGCAGGCAACAATGCTTAGGTCCTTAGGAATTTTACTGTTACCAGTCTTGATTTTGCCTTGAAGGGGAAATTCTGCAGCATTCTCAAAACATGAGAGATTCATTTCATGTGATCAACTAGGAAATTGAAATGCTGCATATCCTACAGTTCGTTAGGCCTTGTAGGTCTATTTTCAACAGTTTTCCTGGTTATGTGAGTGGCATTTTGTTCATTTTGACATGGAAGTTATACTTACAGTGGATGACTGATGTCCACTTAAAAATAGAAGTGTGATTGTTTCTTGAATTTTAATAATCAAAACCAAAATAATGTCAGAAGATGACACTTTGGGAAAAGTGTAAAATTCTCTTTCAATTAAAAATACAATAACTTTCGCCAAAAAAAAATCAGTTTTGCTGAAGTAAAAAAATAGTTTTTTAACCCTCTCGTTAGCATGGGTGACTTTTGTTGACAGCGCACTGACCTGTGCTTCCTTACCATAGGCGACTTTTGTTGACAAGCGTGTCCGTCGTTTCAGTTTATTCAACGAACAATAAATTTGGTTGAGTTAGTGCGCTTACAACTCCGACGCACGCTTTGATCGTTGATGCTCAAACTTGCACATTTTGTGTTCTGTGGATTTTTCAGTTTCCTCAAATGTCACCCCTGCCTTTGGCAGATCAAATTCCTCTATTATTTTCTGTTTCTATTTTACCTTATAATGTAAGAATATCTTCAATGCATTCCACATACGTCACTAACACACTTTGAGGATAGTTGATTAGATATATTGTGAAAAAGTTACAATATTTTTAAAATATTAAATCAACATTGACCCTTTGCCATTTGAAACTATATAGATCATTTTTCATCCATACAAAATCTAACACCATGGTGGCTGATATGAGCACTTGCAGTGTACTTCGATCTGATTACTGATCAGCCTCTGATTACTGATCACTTCTAGAAAGTGAAGGAAAATAGAGTTGCATGATGCACGTATTTAGGATGTACATGTAGGTCAGTGTTCACCTGGTAAGCGAAAACACTTTACACAAAAAGTGGCAAAATTTAGTTAGTATTCCATTAACCTGCTCACTTTTATTGAAATAGAGTTCATGTACATGTACAAGTGAGGAAGTCATGTGGAACTGCATGTAGATTTCTTTTCCTCGGATCAGCTGATTTCCTTGTTTTTCATTTCACACTTGTACACATACCACTGAAAATTAAGAAATAACTGTCCAAAGTCTTGTAACAATTGGAATTTCCTTGTTTTAATGAGATAGAAATACTATGATTTTTCATTATAATTTATTAACAAATTTTTCATACTTTTCCTTTTTCTCTGTGGGATGGATAATAATAGGCAAAGGGTTATTTGCAGAAAAAAACTTCTTTCCAGGGGAGTTCATTGTTGAGTATTGCGGAGAGGTTATGACAGAGAGAGAGGGAGAGAAACTACTGAATCAGGACTACATTTTCTACTTCATCCACAAGGAGAAGAGAATGTGGTAAGTAATGCATTTCACTTTGGGGGCTCTACACATTAACAGGGTTGTACATGTACAACCCTGTTAATGTGTAGAGCCCAGGCCTCGATCTTAACCGCGGCCACCGCGGCCATTGGCCGCATGCCCTTTCAATTTGGCCGCAATGCCCCTTCAAAATTTACCCTTACCGCGGCCAAGTTGGCCAGCTGCCCTTTTTGCAAAAAGCAACAGACATTTAATACGAGGCCCCGAATTTCACGGCAGAAAAACATAATGTACACAATTATTTCCAGTCCCAAAAATCTGCCCGTCGCGAAAATGACGCTTAACGTACAGTACATGTATTACAAATCTGACACTCGGCGATTCTCAGTCTTTTGTATACGTACGTACATGTACGTTCGTATACACACATCGTTCGTATACGTACATGTACATGTACACGCATACATGTGCAGACCATCACATGGAGGACCTATTGAGCAGTCTATCCAATAGGGGACATTTTTCTGGAGGTACATGATCATATCAATGTGAGGACGCCATACACATAATTCTCTATTTTGCTTATTATCAAGGTGCGTTTGCCATTTCAGCCCAAATACATTCACAAATGCTTTCTAACACGAGTGAATTATTTCCTCGGGTGCGGACAATTGCTGCGTGTGTACACGTCCACCGGCGTGGAGTGGTTAAAGATAGCCACTTATCGTTGTTCTCGAATAAGTGTGTTGCGGCAAAAGTCTTTGATGTTCTTCCATGATCGACTCTGCAGTGCTATGGTACATGATCTTTCAATATCACGCTTACCAGGAATTTTCTTCAGAACAAAGAATCTGTGCAGACTTTCCATGACGTCTCTTCTCTCCTCTTCCGTCCAACTACGACGTGTCGCCGTTATCCGCCGATGCCTCACCGTGACTGATGCCTTGTTTGCTTGAACCTGTACTGTAATACAACACATACATTACAGCTTTAGACACACGAATTCATCAGTAGTTTTAACACATACAATGACCGCCTGACAGTGTGACACACTGATAAAACATTTCAACTTACTGCTGCCACAGGTGTCGCTGACATCACCGATGTTACCATCACCGCGGGTGTCGTTGACATCACCGATGTTACCATCACTGCGGGTGTCGTTGACATCACCGATGTTACCATCACTGCCATCGTCACTGCCATCGCTGCTCTCACTCGTGAAGCCTTCTGAAGTGATTGGGAAAAAACCACATAGAAAACACTATTGTCTAAATGCATATGTATCCAGGTCAACTTACAAACAGTCATCGGCATGTGTACCTCATGCACAGATCCATTTAAATTGTACTTACCTCCCAATACATCCAATTCGTTCAAGGACCTGCCCTCCTGGGAAGGCAAGTTGCCCCTCTCTAAGCTGAGGAACAGTCTTGACAATTGTGTTACCCTCTGCACAGTGTCTGGTAGCTGGTAGTATTCACGGTGTATTCGCAAGTCGTGACCCATGAAGTTTGCTAATGTCTCCAGCTGATGCTCCTTCAATGATAATATTTGTGATGCAGTTGCTACATGCTTACGAAGCTTAGTAGACCGGATGCTTGTAGGATTATCTAGGCCCACAATGTCAGCATAGGATCGGAGCTGGTCACTTCCTCGTATGTGGCCCAAGCCTCCATAACAGCGCGCAAACAAGTAAGGGTTTCCTGCCGCTACTCCAGCTTCAATTCTCTTGGCTACAAGTGCACCCAACCATGTCACTGCATCAGTACACAGCAGCACTGGTACAGTCCGGCCCTTCTTACCCACTATTTCAACAACTGTGAACATTTTGCATAAATGCCGTTCCAAATCACTCAAGACACAGCCCCCATCAATTTGTGCTGTGGTCCGCTTGTGAAAATCGTGTAATTGCATCTTTGACACCTCCCCTTGTCGCCTGCGATTGAACATTATGAGATGGCACAGCGTCACTTCATTCAAACACTTCCATGCAAGTTTGATTGCATCACCAGACGCATCTTCCAGAATTTGCACTTGCTGGTTGGCAGCTTCTTTAAGGAAGGACGACATCTTAACAACATCTGCATTGGTTGGGAGAACTGTATTCTTGTTCCGCTTTTCTTGGTACAATGTTCGGTGTGCATGGACAGATACATGGTCTCGCCACTTCAAATTGCATAACTCCAAAAACTGTTCTGCGTCATCAGCTTTCTGCTTGAGGCCATGCTCTAGAGCATTGCCTTTCACCACCAGGGCACACTTTTTTATGGAATGTCCTATCTTTAGTGCCAATGATGGAACACTATACAATTGTTTGCGTTTGTCAAAGCCAGCAATGTCATGGACAGCGTTAATTATGGTAATGACATGCCGGGGATGCACAAACAGCTCGAGCGATGCATTTGGTTGCACAGTATTCTTCCGGAGTTGTAAGATGAGGCGACCTAATTCACGCAATTTGTTTCGGATATATCCGTGTTGATCTACATCATGGCCCATTTTTAGGAATTCACGTTTGGCGAACTCAATAACCAACGAGTCGGTCTTGGCTATCAAGGCAACCTGATCTTTCTTCATCGGGCAGAGAATCTTGTTCAGCTCAAAGGACACACCCGGAGGAGGCGGTTTCAATAAATCACTCTTGTGAGCAACTCGGCCACGTACACGAACACCTTTATCATGGGCAGAGAGCGCTGGATTTAGTAAGCAACGATGTCTCCAAAGATCAGTTCGCACATAATAGCCAAAGCAATACATGCACGGTCCATATGCATCTGCATTTACGGGATGATTCGGTCTATATGCTACTATAAGCACACCGTGACCTTGGCGAATTACTTGGCAATTGTGTCTGTGATTACCAGCATTGCGGATTTTTAACAGAAATTTATTGCGGATCAAATTGTTGTTTTCGGACGATATCTGCACTATTTCGGTTTCTTCCTTATGCAAAGACGCGAGATGACGGGGTAATTTGGCCTGTGGCTCATCACAGTAGAAGCAAAAGTTTTTTTTGTCCCATTTTCTTTGACCGCTTTCATTACTAGTCTGCATAACTGTGATGTTACACTCATCTGTCAAGTCTCTGATGGGCGACGGGATGCGAGATCGTACACTCAACGGTTCATTTGCAGTATTCAATGTGTCATCCAAACGGACGTGAGAAACGCAATCAGAATCACTGGCATCCGTATGAACTGGAGCATCGTTACAACTGGACGGACAGAGGGAAGTGCTGCTGCAAGCACTGTGTCCAAGGTCTGCCATAATAGGATTCAAACTGTAAAGGCCATGGGAACTGCTATTGGTGAACAAACTCTCATATGTAAACCCTCTCTGAAGAACTTCAACACAGTCACAAATGATGATATACTAAGGGGCCACCTGCAAAGAGAAATGCAACCATACTTATTGTAATCAGGTTCAGTAAGTACATGTTGGACTCGTTAAACATTTCAAGACTGATTGCTATTCATCCTTATTGCTTAGGAAGCTGCTTTATTTAGTATTTAAGCCTAAGTTCCCCCCCAAAATAACAAATTTGGTTTTTGGTCAGGGGTTAGCAACCACTCTTTTCATCAACAAAACTTGTATTGTTGGCTTACGATCTTCCACTATGCGGATTAACAAAGACAAATTTTCTTTATTTGTAGCGACAAGCGGGGAATTCCAAAGCGTGCAGTTTTGGCGTTCAGAAACAAATCCTGCCTAAATCTGCGCAGTGGGGCGCTTCATGGAAAATCTACGGTGTCCGGGTCATGCAACTTAAGAACAACATTTTTTACTCCTTGATTTTGGAAAATATATTAGCTTGAACATTTTTAACCTAATTATTTACTTCTTTTTTTCAATGCCAGTACACTTTTCGTAATTTCAAGATTAATTCGCCATAATGGTTTAATTCTCAATAGATAATTGTTAATTTTTTTTTACAAAAAGGCATATATTTAAAATTCACATCCAATTTATACATTTTTACCTATTTAATGTAGACCCCAGTTTGTATTGTTATCATTGAAGAAATGTATTAATAAAGTTGGAAATGTACATTCATATTAAAATAATTAATTCAATTTTTGTTACTTTAAATATAGTAGGATTAGCTCTACACGAGTGTTCACGAATCATACTCTCAGTCAAACTAAACTAAAGACTGCCGTGCTCTGAATTCATACTAAATTGGCTTTTTATGTTCTTTAGGCAATACAAATTAGTTTTACAATATTACAAATCGTCACCTCAGACGTTCCAAGCCTCTCGTTCTAATATTAATAATCTTAATGATAATGGTTTATACAAGGTACACCCAGGACCAAGTTGTGCGTTGTATTGTTCATTTCAAGTAGCAATTGGTTCGCTGAGTTTTTAGAAGGGTGCATCAATAAACTCGGTTGTTGATTAGGCCTGAATTAAATAAAAATACAAATAAACCTAATAATATTTAAATGCCTTAATAAATTGACCCCTTCTTAGATTTGGTAACCTGAATTATCTTGATGAATGTATGTCATATATTGATCATCCCAATCAACAGAGAACATTGTCAAGATGTCAGATTTTAATAGGTATGACAGAAGAAAATTCCAAAATAATATAAGAAACATGTCTTCTTTGTTGCACCGCAAGTCTTAAACCCCCTTAACAAAATTAATGAATTATATAGGACACGGTAGCTATAATACTGACGACAGAGGGCGAATAACAGAGTTTACCGTGCGGTCATCTTTTCGACTTCTGCAGGCCCGAAAGCCTCTACCAACAATTGTACCTAGTAAATTAGCTGTAAAAATCAGATTTTTTTCAATTTTTGCCCGACTTACCGTTAAAGCATTCACTATAATTTTTCGGTGGTTGTGAAAGTTCATGCATCAAAGAATACGATCCTAGTGACAGTACATCATTTTTAAGATGCGCGCGTTGCCAAATTGAAATTAAAGACGAGTGCGCAGAAATAGGACCGCGCAGATTTAGGGGGTCTGACGATACTAAAAACTCATTCAAAATGTACATTATGTACATTTATGTAGAAAAGTTAAACTAAATGCATACAATAAACAATATGAAAAGTGATTATTAATATCATTGTTTTAAAATATTAATTAATGAAAAAGGCAAAATTTGTTTTTAATTTGTTGTCTTTTGCTTGGGTGACAACTTGACGAGGGGCCCACCTGGTCATGGGAAATTCGGAAAATTTGATAGTGGACGACTTGACGTAGTGGACGACTTCATTTGTGAGGGGACAACTTTACATGTACTTGTAATCGATTTGATTCGGGATACGAGTTGATGACCCAAATTATAACCTTTCACTTTTTTATGTCATGCCCAATTTCAGTTGAGAAAAATAAATGCACATAAATATGTGTCTATCTATGATTTTTTAGTATAACCGAATATTTCTTAATTGGGTGGATTTATTATGTTAATGTTTTTGGGTTTGGTTGGGCATGTGGAACCATGGAGGTATGGTGGAACATACTGTAATGGTTGTGAGAAAGCTGACGATCGATTGATGTGAAAAGAATTCCACATGTGAAATTAATTATTTCAACAATACCCGATTACTATTTCCTTCAATATCCTATGTAAATTGTACACGAGAACAGTTTTAAACATATTTGTTAATTATAATGTACGTACCATAACATTAGGGCACTTTCTGTAGGTCTGAACTTGAGCCGATGAACATGACGCTTTCCCCAAATTACATGAAGACGCGATTAACGCGTCCCTAGCGCCTAGGAGACGATAATCTGGCCGCTAGGTGGCGCTATTACAAGTTGACTTGTTCGGATGAACACAAAATGCTCCATGATACAACACACTGCACGTTGCCATTAGGACGAACCGAGAACATATTCCAAATCCGTTGAAATTTTGACAATAATTATAAATCGCCAAGGAGATGCCATTTTTGACCTAATAACAAATCGAGGACGTCCTCGGTATGTTGAAGGTCCTCGGTCTGTGAGTGTGTAATCACACGAAAGTGCTCGATTTGCAGGCTTTGACAAGAGCACGCATAGACGTCGTGTAATGCACCTTGGATGACTGTGATATTTTCTCAGTCCGTACAGAATATTTATACAGTTTGAGCATCCTATCGAAGTATTCACTTCAAAAGGATTTAAATACCCCAACAATCTAGTATTGTACAGTATTGTTAACCCACTGTTGACCACTGCCTATTGTCTGAATCCTGAAAAAAAAATCGCGTGGGTTGGATCAGTAGTCGACTCGATAGACCACGATAAACCACGCCGAAATGTACCCATTTTCACGGAAATATATATTTCCTTGTAGTAACACGCGAAGGGAGAGAACGAAGGCCCCAAGCTATAGCATATTTCGTAGGTCATGAATTCACAACTTTAGTTAATGATTTAAATGAACGATTGACCATACTGCATCTAAAGTAAGAATAGTCAAGTATAACTTTTTTTTTGTACCGACGGTCAACCCCTTCTGATTTTATTACCATTTTAGAGGTTCCAAACATGCATTAATGACGATTTTCAAGCATAAGAGTATGATGTACCAGTACAATTTGTGCCTACATGGAAATCACTGGAAGGCACTATATTGAAATGTACAAAAAAGCCAAATTATTAAGGGTCTACCGTCGAGGTCTACCGTCGGGATTACCGAGCACGGTCGACCACGATTCAATAGCGCCCTCTCGGGCTACGACGTGTGACATAACCATTACTTCAATGTGATTGGTTAAAACTTTTAGAAACGTTGGCGGCGCTATGGACATGCGTGATCATTGAATGAAATGCCCCGTTCTGGTTCTTATTGTTATTATAACTAGATCTAGAGAAAACATGCAAATTGGTTTGCAAAACAGGCGACAGGTTTCCCCCCCCCCCCCCCACCCCAAATCCTCTAAAAAATTCCAAAAATTGGCTCGCTAGATATATAAAGCCCATACATTCGGGTCACTTGTGTCTACACGCTTAGAGAATTGCAGTACGGTAACTGAAACTGTGCTCTTTGAAACCATCATGGAGAACCTTCAATTACTTGGAACTCGCCAGGTACGTCAAGTATATTTAATAACATATAGCCAATGTGACGAAAGGCTTGTGCCAAATCGTGACGCCTTCGCACACATTGTAGTGGAAGCTTTCATCAGTGTGACACACGATCCAATGTCAGTCGTTTGCTGGGCTTGCTGTAAAGAACCACACCAGCAAGGGGGTTTTCATTATCACATGGTGGTAAAACTTCGACTTCCAAGACGCTGGCTACATGTACGACAATGTTTATCTACTGTGCATGGCATTAATGTAAACTTTTCGTCCAATCACACTAATTACTACAGTGCATGGCAGTATGTCGTCAAAGAAGACATTCTTTATATTCAGTCCCCCAACCATCCAGATTTGACCGGACCCCCTCAAACAGCAAGCGCTTCAGCTGCACGCAGTCACCAAGACGCCGTAGAGAGACCGACGAAGAAAAGAAAAACCCGTTTAACTCCCTTTGATGTAAGCAAAATAGTGGAGTCAAATAACATTCGTACACGATTGGAGTTGCTAGCCTTTGCCCGTGACCAAGAACAGCTTGGAAAAACCGATCTCACACAGTTCATCGTCAACAGGGGCGACAAAGTTGTGCAACAGGTACTTAAGGTAGACATGCACATATTGAAATATAGTTTGACTCGTAAACATCAGTGTCCATTCAATTCAATTCAAATTTATTTTTACAACTTCCGAGACAAAAACAGGTAATAAAAACAATTAGAATCCTGTATATAAACTGTTATTAACATAATATATAATACTGATGAAAGACAAATCGAAAATAGTGTTCAAATAAATAAGTAAGAGGACTTTTCAAAAATCTTCCTTGGTTATACACCCCCCCCCCCCCCCAGTTAAAAAGTATTACTATAGTTTTAATAGTATATATTCTATTTGTTTCCACCTTTTCTTAGACTGCCTGGGAACTACATGGGGCAACAGATTCACTTGAACGGTACAGAATGACCAGACTTCAAATCTTGGAGAGAGCTTTTTCTGACGATGACTGCATTTGTCAGGGTGACTGGCTACGATGCGCCAATGAGATACTTCAGAGAAATGGGTTGAACAAAGTAGGGTTTTCTCAATGTGTGCAAACTCTTTTGGATAAAGGAAGGGGAAAATATAGAAATGTAATGCTAGTAGGGCCCGATAATTGTGGAAAAACATTTTTATTGAATCCACTTAACCAAATATATAAAACCTTCACTAATCCGGCTACCACTACATTTGCCTGGGTCGGTGCAGAGCAAGCGGAATTAATTTTTCTAAATGACTTTCGTTGGTCTCCCAAGATTTTGCCATGGCAAGATCTTCTGTTATTACTAGAAGGACAACTTGTACACTTACCAGCTCCCAAATCACACTTTGCTCAAGATCTCGTCTTGGATAAGGACACCCCGATATTTAGCACATGTAAACGCCAACTCATCTTCATTCAGGGAGGTGTAGTTGATGAGCGTGAAACTGAGATGATGGCAGTTCGTTGGAAAGTTTTCCTAATGCACTACCAGATCCCCGAGGATAAACAGCAACGTGTACCTGCATGTACACGTTGCTTCGCCTCACTAATCTTAAATAAGGACTAATTAATAACAATTTGTAACAAGTAATGTAATCCCAGAGGATGAACATTACTACTAAAAACACAATCTTAGAACTTGTAAATGAAAGAAAAACACCTAAGTGGGCCCCACGACTAAGTTGTTTAAAGGTAGGATACACCATTGGTCATTGCTTGAATTATCATGAATGAGTAGATTTGGGGGGTTGTATTTAGAGTACATATCGTTTAACTGGGCTGTCCGAAGTTTTAAAATCATGGATGCCGAGAAAAGCACGAAAAACAGCTGGTTTTTTTTCAACCGGCACCGAGCAGTTATTCTTATGTTATCTTTGTCGATCGCGAATTTTTCATTATAAAATTCTATTTTTCGGAAGAATTACAGGCAATCTAGCGCCATTATTTTGCTGGATGCCCAGAATCAACATTTAATTTACATTTACACGTTGCTTTTACCTCCTAAGTTTTAAATAAGAAAATTTATATCATTGTGTCATTACTGAAACATTTAAAGGTAGTATACACCATTGGTAATTGCTTGAATTATCATTAATGGTTAGATTTGGGGGGTTGTATTTCATAGTAAATATCGTTTAACTGACCTGTCCGAAGTTTTACAATCATATATACTGAGAAAAGCACAAAAACAGCGTTTGTTTTTAACTGGCGTCGAGCAGTTATTTCTTATGTTATTTTGGGGGTTTTCACGATCACCGTCCGGCGATCGCAAATTTTAATTTATAAAAATTTCAAGTTTTCGAAATAATTACAGGATATCCAGCGGAATTATTTGGCTGGATGCCTAGAATCACTATTTACTTTCAAATGAGTAAGATATTTCCTAATAATTCGCTAGTAAATATTTTTCGATATCTGCAAATGGTGTATCCTACCTTTAATGAATGGCAATTTTCCTGTTGGAACAACAACGTGTACAAACCATATGTACTCGTTGCTTTGCCTCATGAAGGTTAAATGATATTTTTAAAAAATGTTCAATAATTCATCGCTTTCCATGGTGGTTTCAAATATGGGTCATTCAACCAGGTTGGACTACGATTTGTGACGGTATCAAGTTGTTACATTTGTAAATGTGCCATCTATTATCCTTTCTATTGAAGCAGCAGAGATTGATTTAATTTGAATTTAAAGCACAACCTTACTTAAGGATAATAGATGGTACATTTACAGACGCAACAACTTGACGTCGTCACAAATCGTAGTGCAACCTGGTGGAATGACCAATATACCGTACCGGAAAGAAAATGACCTGCTCTGTGAGAAGTTGACATGTGCCACCATTAACATAGTAAGCGTAATTTGTCTGAACAGTTTAACGCGCTTGCTCCTTGCCCAAAGGCCCCCCCCCCCCCACACCCAAACAAAAATAAACAATCGATAAATAAATCACTAAATAAATGAAAGGGCCTATGAGATACCAGAAATGTCCACCAAAATATAAACAAGTCATTAAAAGGTTGATTGTAAGACTCATTATTGGTTGCGACTTGTCAACTTTTCACAGAGCAGGTAAAAAAAATTCTCTAAGCGTGTAGACACTTAAAACAATATGTGACCTGGCCCAACAAAATGGGTATAAAATCGCAACAATCAAAAAATGTATATATTTGTATATCTCAATAGAGCAGGAAAATAGTTTTCAAATGGTAACACTTGAGGATAACGATTTCAGTTAATCTTGGAGAGCTAAGACCATCAATTCAAATCAAATCCGATAACTTAAAGAAATGATGCGACTTTCTACTCATTTTGTGGTGCCATGTCACATGTTAAAGCCCCTATAACAATTTTTTAATTACCCGATTACAAACTGACATGTTTATAATGGTATCAAATCTTTGTGGAAGTTTCCCTGCCTGAAATGCTCACATTGTAGAGAAAATGGCAAAACATTTACCGAAAAATTTTAGTCCTAAAAAATGATGGCTACATTTTGTCTCTTCTGATTCACTTGAAAAACCATTTCACTTTTTCATCTTTTTTTTTTTTTAAATGTGAGCACTTACGGAGATGAAACTTTCACAAGGTTAGTTTCGGATGTGTATATAAACCATAGAGCTATATTAAATTACTAGAGCACTGGCTGGATGTACAAAGTGATGCGAGCTGGGCGCATCCATGTTTGTGCACAAACCTATGGAAACCTCAAACTTTTGTACGGCTATTTGCATATATGCGTTTGTATTCTATACAATGCGTTACCAAAACCAAAACGCATGATCAGCAAATGAGCGCAAACATCGCAAATGCGTGTGCGTATTTGCGCGCTGCAGATGATTTGCCGTGGCTTTTTTTAACTGACATGACGCGCGTAAAGTTGTTTGCGTCTGTTCTACTTGCACGCGCGTTGCATTTAGAGTACACTTTCAAAATTAAATCCATCTATTTTTATTATGTTCTACAACACGCACATGAATTAAAAATGTCTGCTTACAGAATGGATTCAAAGGACCAATAATGTATACCCGCTGTAAATGAATTAATACAATAATGAAATAATAATGAAATAATAAAATAATAATGAAATAATTAAAAGTCTTTTTCAAATAACTAATTCCTGGTGTATTAATGTGTCCCTCGTAGCAAATGTAGTAAAAGGCACTTTCTATTTCTAACCCCCCCCCCCCCCCCCCCCCCCCCCCCTAATACAATGTTGAATGACCGTTGAATGACCGGGGTGCACAGGGGTTTGTCCAGAAAGTCCACTCTCTCAATTCTCAACATTGTATTGGGGGGGGGGGGGGGGGGGGGGGGGGGGGGGGGGGTGGGGGGGGGGGGGGGGGGGAAATGATAAACTTGTAAAATTTCTACATTGTATTGGTGGCGAGGGGGCAAATGACAAAATTCAGAAATTTCTACATTGTATTGGTGGCAAGGGGGAGTGGTGGCGGTATTTATAAATAGAAAGTGTGCATATTAAAACCTATTCCACAAGCGTTTCACAAGACGCATTTACAAGGAATGTTTAATTGGATACATGCACCCACTCATGCATACATGTGCAGACCATCACATGGAGGACCTATTGAGCAGTCTATCCAATAGGGGACATTTTTCTGGAGGTACATGATCATATCAATGTGAGGACGCCATACACATAATTCTCTATTTTGCTTATTATCAAGGTGCGTTTGCCATTTCAGCCCAAATACATTCACAAATGCTTTCTAACACGAGTGAATTATTTCCTCGGGTGCGGACAATTGCTGCGTGTGTACACGTCCACCGGCGTGGAGTGGTTAAAGATAGCCACTTATCGTTGTTCTCGAATAAGTGTGTTGCGGCAAAAGTCTTTGATGTTCTTCCATGATCGACTCTGCAGTGCTATGGTACATGATCTTTCAATATCACGCTTACCAGGAATTTTCTTCAGAACAAAGAATCTGTGCAGACTTTCCATGACGTCTCTTCTCTCCTCTTCCGTCCAACTACGACGTGTCGCCGTTATCCGCCGATGCCTCACCGTGACTGATGCCTTGTTTGCTTGAACCTGTACTGTAATACAACACATACATTACAGCTTTAGACACACGAATTCATCAGTAGTTTTAACACATACAATGACCGCCTGACAGTGTGACACACTGATAAAACATTTCAACTTACTGCTGCCACAGGTGTCGCTGACATCACCGATGTTACCATCACCGCGGGTGTCGTTGACATCACCGATGTTACCATCACTGCGGGTGTCGTTGACATCACCGATGTTACCATCACTGCCATCGTCACTGCCATCGCTGCTCTCACTCGTGAAGCCTTCTGAAGTGATTGGGAAAAAACCACATAGAAAACACTATTGTCTAAATGCATATGTATCCAGGTCAACTTACAAACAGTCATCGGCATGTGTACCTCATGCACAGATCCATTTAAATTGTACTTACCTCCCAATACATCCAATTCGTTCAAGGACCTGCCCTCCTGGGAAGGCAAGTTGCCCCTCTCTAAGCTGAGGAACAGTCTTGACAATTGTGTTACCCTCTGCACAGTGTCTGGTAGCTGGTAGTATTCACGGTGTATTCGCAAGTCGTGACCCATGAAGTTTGCTAATGTCTCCAGCTGATGCTCCTTCAATGATAATATTTGTGATGCAGTTGCTACATGCTTACGAAGCTTAGTAGACCGGATGCTTGTAGGATTATCTAGGCCCACAATGTCAGCATAGGATCGGAGCTGGTCACTTCCTCGTATGTGGCCCAAGCCTCCATAACAGCGCGCAAACAAGTAAGGGTTTCCTGCCGCTACTCCAGCTTCAATTCTCTTGGCTACAAGTGCACCCAACCATGTCACTGCATCAGTACACAGCAGCACTGGTACAGTCCGGCCCTTCTTACCCACTATTTCAACAACTGTGAACATTTTGCATAAATGCCGTTCCAAATCACTCAAGACACAGCCCCCATCAATTTGTGCTGTGGTCCGCTTGTGAAAATCGTGTAATTGCATCTTTGACACCTCCCCTTGTCGCCTGCGATTGAACATTATGAGATGGCACAGCGTCACTTCATTCAAACACTTCCATGCAAGTTTGATTGCATCACCAGACGCATCTTCCAGAATTTGCACTTGCTGGTTGGCAGCTTCTTTAAGGAAGGACGACATCTTAACAACATCTGCATTGGTTGGGAGAACTGTATTCTTGTTCCGCTTTTCTTGGTACAATGTTCGGTGTGCATGGACAGATACATGGTCTCGCCACTTCAAATTGCATAACTCCAAAAACTGTTCTGCGTCATCAGCTTTCTGCTTGAGGCCATGCTCTAGAGCATTGCCTTTCACCACCAGGGCACACTTTTTTATGGAATGTCCTATCTTTAGTGCCAATGATGGAACACTATACAATTGTTTGCGTTTGTCAAAGCCAGCAATGTCATGGACAGCGTTAATTATGGTAATGACATGCCGGGGATGCACAAACAGCTCGAGCGATGCATTTGGTTGCACAGTATTCTTCCGGAGTTGTAAGATGAGGCGACCTAATTCACGCAATTTGTTTCGGATATATCCGTGTTGATCTACATCATGGCCCATTTTTAGGAATTCACGTTTGGCGAACTCAATAACCAACGAGTCGGTCTTGGCTATCAAGGCAACCTGATCTTTCTTCATCGGGCAGAGAATCTTGTTCAGCTCAAAGGACACACCCGGAGGAGGCGGTTTCAATAAATCACTCTTGTGAGCAACTCGGCCACGTACACGAACACCTTTATCATGGGCAGAGAGCGCTGGATTTAGTAAGCAACGATGTCTCCAAAGATCAGTTCGCACATAATAGCCAAAGCAATACATGCACGGTCCATATGCATCTGCATTTACGGGATGATTCGGTCTATATGCTACTATAAGCACACCGTGACCTTGGCGAATTACTTGGCAATTGTGTCTGTGATTACCAGCATTGCGGATTTTTAACAGAAATTTATTGCGGATCAAATTGTTGTTTTCGGACGATATCTGCACTATTTCGGTTTCTTCCTTATGCAAAGACGCGAGATGACGGGGTAATTTGGCCTGTGGCTCATCACAGTAGAAGCAAAAGTTTTTTTTGTCCCATTTTCTTTGACCGCTTTCATTACTAGTCTGCATAACTGTGATGTTACACTCATCTGTCAAGTCTCTGATGGGCGACGGGATGCGAGATCGTACACTCAACGGTTCATTTGCAGTATTCAATGTGTCATCCAAACGGACGTGAGAAACGCAATCAGAATCACTGGCATCCGTATGAACTGGAGCATCGTTACAACTGGACGGACAGAGGGAAGTGCTGCTGCAAGCACTGTGTCCAAGGTCTGCCATAATAGGATTCAAACTGTAAAGGCCATGGGAACTGCTATTGGTGAACAAACTCTCATATGTAAACCCTCTCTGAAGAACTTCAACACAGTCACAAATGATGATATACTAAGGGGCCACCTGCAAAGAGAAATGCAACCATACTTATTGTAATCAGGTTCAGTAAGTACATGTTGGACTCGTTAAACATTTCAAGACTGATTGCTATTCATCCTTATTGCTTAGGAAGCTGCTTTATTTAGTATTTAAGCCTAAGTTCCCCCCCAAAATAACAAATTTGGTTTTTGGTCAGGGGTTGGCTTAAAGTGTTGCGGAGACGCATTTAAAAACAATATTTGTGGTTCTTTGGTTACCCCCCAAAATTTTTTATGAGCTATATAACACATGCCTTGCTACTATGAAATGCGCGAATAAGCCAATTTGTAATAATTAATAGACAATGGGGGACATTATTACATGATATATCACGTTTATTAAAAGCGTTTACAGCTTTCAAATATTAAACAAACTTTTGTTTTTGTCTGTTCCCAGCAATAGATGTAAAAGTCAATAAAATTAAATGGATACTGCCCTGGTTCAATTAGCCTTAGGTGGTCTATTTTGCAACGCGATTAGCGATTCCACATCCTCCCGGCGGACGGACATGTAGTATTCGAGTGACCCCGTGAAGGGGGGGGGGGGGGGGGAGGGGGCATTAAATAAACTTGCATTTACAAAAAAATTAAATTGGGCATTAACTGTTCAATTTATTTAGAATTAATAAATAACTACATTTGCATAAATCCTCGATCTTCCTATTTCTGCGCACATAAGGGTTTGCAACCAAGAGCAACCACTCTTTTCATCAACAAAACTTGTATTGTTGGCTTACGATCTTCCACTATGCGGATTAACAAAGACAAATTTTCTTTATTTGTAGCGACAAGCGGGGAATTCCAAAGCGTGCAGTTTTGGCGTTCAGAAACAAATCCTGCCTAAATCTGCGCAGTGGGGCGCTTCATGGAAAATCTACGGTGTCCGGGTCATGCAACTTAAGAACAACATTTTTTACTCCTTGATTTTGGAAAATATATTAGCTTGAACATTTTTAACCTAATTATTTACTTCTTTTTTTCAATGCCAGTACACTTTTCGTAATTTCAAGATTAATTCGCCATAATGGTTTAATTCTCAATAGATAATTGTTAATTTTTTTTTACAAAAAGGCATATATTTAAAATTCACATCCAATTTATACATTTTTACCTATTTAATGTAGACCCCAGTTTGTATTGTTATCATTGAAGAAATGTATTAATAAAGTTGGAAATGTACATTCATATTAAAATAATTAATTCAATTTTTGTTACTTTAAATATAGTAGGATTAGCTCTACACGAGTGTTCACGAATCATACTCTCAGTCAAACTAAACTAAAGACTGCCGTGCTCTGAATTCATACTAAATTGGCTTTTTATGTTCTTTAGGCAATACAAATTAGTTTTACAATATTACAAATCGTCACCTCAGACGTTCCAAGCCTCTCGTTCTAATATTAATAATCTTAATGATAATGGTTTATACAAGGTACACCCAGGACCAAGTTGTGCGTTGTATTGTTCATTTCAAGTAGCAATTGGTTCGCTGAGTTTTTAGAAGGGTGCATCAATAAACTCGGTTGTTGATTAGGCCTGAATTAAATAAAAATACAAATAAACCTAATAATATTTAAATGCCTTAATAAATTGACCCCTTCTTAGATTTGGTAACCTGAATTATCTTGATGAATGTATGTCATATATTGATCATCCCAATCAACAGAGAACATTGTCAAGATGTCAGATTTTAATAGGTATGACAGAAGAAAATTCCAAAATAATATAAGAAACATGTCTTCTTTGTTGCACCGCAAGTCTTAAACCCCCTTAACAAAATTAATGAATTATATAGGACACGGTAGCTATAATACTGACGACAGAGGGCGAATAACAGAGTTTACCGTGCGGTCATCTTTTCGACTTCTGCAGGCCCGAAAGCCTCTACCAACAATTGTACCTAGTAAATTAGCTGTAAAAATCAGATTTTTTTCAATTTTTGCCCGACTTACCGTTAAAGCATTCACTATAATTTTTCGGTGGTTGTGAAAGTTCATGCATCAAAGAATACGATCCTAGTGACAGTACATCATTTTTAAGATGCGCGCGTTGCCAAATTGAAATTAAAGACGAGTGCGCAGAAATAGGACCGCGCAGATTTAGGGGGTCTGACGATACTAAAAACTCATTCAAAATGTACATTATGTACATTTATGTAGAAAAGTTAAACTAAATGCATACAATAAACAATATGAAAAGTGATTATTAATATCATTGTTTTAAAATATTAATTAATGAAAAAGGCAAAATTTGTTTTTAATTTGTTGTCTTTTGCTTGGGTGACAACTTGACGAGGGGCCCACCTGGTCATGGGAAATTCGGAAAATTTGATAGTGGACGACTTGACGTAGTGGACGACTTCATTTGTGAGGGGACAACTTTACATGTACTTGTAATCGATTTGATTCGGGATACGAGTTGATGACCCAAATTATAACCTTTCACTTTTTTATGTCATGCCCAATTTCAGTTGAGAAAAATAAATGCACATAAATATGTGTCTATCTATGATTTTTTAGTATAACCGAATATTTCTTAATTGGGTGGATTTATTATGTTAATGTTTTTGGGTTTGGTTGGGCATGTGGAACCATGGAGGTATGGTGGAACATACTGTAATGGTTGTGAGAAAGCTGACGATCGATTGATGTGAAAAGAATTCCACATGTGAAATTAATTATTTCAACAATACCCGATTACTATTTCCTTCAATATCCTATGTAAATTGTACACGAGAACAGTTTTAAACATATTTGTTAATTATAATGTACGTACCATAACATTAGGGCACTTTCTGTAGGTCTGAACTTGAGCCGATGAACATGACGCTTTCCCCAAATTACATGAAGACGCGATTAACGCGTCCCTAGCGCCTAGGAGACGATAATCTGGCCGCTAGGTGGCGCTATTACAAGTTGACTTGTTCGGATGAACACAAAATGCTCCATGATACAACACACTGCACGTTGCCATTAGGACGAACCGAGAACATATTCCAAATCCGTTGAAATTTTGACAATAATTATAAATCGCCAAGGAGATGCCATTTTTGACCTAATAACAAATCGAGGACGTCCTCGGTATGTTGAAGGTCCTCGGTCTGTGAGTGTGTAATCACACGAAAGTGCTCGATTTGCAGGCTTTGACAAGAGCATAATACATGTGCATGTACCGGTACATGTACGTGCCGTGATTTTATGAATGAATGCTCATGAAGCCGTTTTCCGAAACCAGCTCAGGCTCCGTGTATGGCTCCATCTCCATTGCCAAAATCCACATACGAAGCCAACGAAGAAGTAGCTGGGGTTTGGAAAACGGCTTCATGGTTGACAGGTTATCCGTCTGTATGGGGTCAATGGTTGTTTATCTTCGCTATCGCTTGCGCGCTCCAGAAATCGAACGAAAGTTAAACAATCGAACGAAAGTTAAACAATAGATATGATAATTATAGCCATTATGTAAGAATGATTGTTCACATCACAACAATAAATTTGGACCTGAAACACCCACGATCTCCATGTTTACACGGTTCACACAACCACGTGTAGTCTGGTTCCACGGCCTGGACCAGTGTGGCCACTCCTTGGAATTTTTCCCAAGATCTTGGGAATTTGGGCAAGACCTTGGGGTCTTGGGATTTTGTATCAAAATTTCACGAAATCTTGGGATTTTTGCAAACAACTTGTATAGGCATTTTTGTTAACCGCAAACAACTTTTTTCTATTTATGGCACTAATATAAACCGCAAACAATTTTTTAAGTGATGACAGCGACTTTGAGCGCTTAGATTATTTAGATTATTTTTTTGTAGTACGTCGAACCCTGATAATAAGAGCACTGTTAACACTGTTAATGCTTATAACGAGGACAAAATAGCTCCTGAATCTTTTGTTTTCATTACTGAGATAATACAAGGTACCTGTGATAACAAGATAATTTGTAAAAGGACCTTGTTATGAAGGCGTTCGACTGTACTGTACATTTATTCACAAAATTGGGCCTTTTCGCGGGTCCCGTCTGGTCCGTTATAGCATCATTCGTGCTATCTTATGACATCTTGGGAATTCTTGGGAATTTTACTGCCTTCATCTTGGGATTTTTAAAATTGATGAGTGGCCACGCTGGCCTGGACGACTCTGACGAAATGTGTAGGATCATCAGTCAGGGAACCTGTCCAGTGGACTAGCCTGCTGTTCAGGCTCAACCCGTGCGCGCCTCCAATAAAATATGTGTGTGTATGGATAGCGTACAGCTAGCTACGTAGTGGTACTGGTAATAAAACGATGAATGGGTGGAACACCAGTGAAATGAAAAAGTTCTGACCTTTCACGTCACGAGCCAAGTCTATATTGCAGCAAGATTTTCGTCATGTTTGTTCACCGTGCCGTCTCACGGTCGCAAAATGAGAATGAGTGGTTGTGCATGTAATGTTGAAAAAATAAAATAAACGCAGTGTGTGTAAAATCTTTTTGGTAATGTGCATCTTTTATGGTATCTTTATGATAATGTGTAAACTATGGAAATTAAACTAATTGACCCTCGCTGCACATGCTATTGGTGATGGCAGTAGGCCCCACTACCAAATATGGAAAAATAAGGAATTAAAATACTTGGAACTAAGTTGGCCTCGGTGCCCCTTCAGTTGGCCTCGGTGCCCTTTGAAAATTTGATATCGCTGAGGCCAAAGTGGCCTGCCCCTTTTTTTCTTAAGGTCGAGGCCTGAGAGCCCCCAAAGTGCTGGCTGTTTTCAGGCTGATGTACATGCGCATTACATGCACATGTACAAGTACTTTCACATACATGCATGTACACACATTTTCTCTCGCACATTTTGCTTAAAGGGAAATTACATGATTACTAATTGCTGTATTTTGTTTTCAGAAAATGTGGATTTGTGGGGTAGGATTTAATATGAAATATTTTTTCACTGACCTGTTTACATTTATGCATCCGTGACTGCCGAGAAAAACAAGAGCATTGGGTCAGTCCTTCTGATTTGAAAATCACAGGCGTGTTGAAAAAGGCACACCTGGATCTTTCTAGGCGTGTACATTTTTAAGGCGTGTGATTCTGTGGTCCAACCTGAGACTAAACAATACTTGGCATTTTTTTAAATAAAAATTACACAATGTATCTTGGTTAGTTTACAGTAAAGCCATTTTCTCTTCAATGACAATTTTGTTTCACAAATTATGTAGTATAATTATGCCGTAAATGTATGTCGAGGTGTGCAGTACAGTGGTATTCAGGCGTGCGATTATTAGCACTTCTCAAGAAACTTTTAGGCGTGCGATGGTGTGGGGGTGCGATCGCACGCCTCAAATCAGAAGGACTGATTGGGTGGCGATTTTCAACTGTCGGACATTTGCAAACGATGAACCAACCATAGTTTCAGAATGACACAAAATAGCAGTTTCTTGTAAATGAAATAGCACCTGCTGAAACGCTTTCACATTATTTTATTTGTAACCCTCACTGAATTGAGCGCACCTGCCACTCAGAAAAAGCCTATCCCTTTTCACTGTTTGCATTACGACTTACGACTCACCGTAAAATTACGACTCACCGACTCACCGAGCGTCCAGATACTGTTTTAATGCGGCAGGTTTAACCTGAAGCGGTTTATCTCCTTTTCTCAGGGTCACGAACTTCAGCTCATTTACATAAAGCCCGCGCAAGTTTGTTTACATGCACACATGGTCGGCCTGCGCTTGAACCAGCTGTATGGTTGCTGATATACTTACTGCATAATATATAAAACACGCTGATTGTCACCCGGGTACCAGCGTATGTGTTGCGAGACGAGAGAACATGGAGAGAGCAGGACAAGAAAAGAAAATGGCGAATAATGAAAGCTCGGACGTGTCAGCATGCGGTTATATTACATTGTATACCTCATTGTTTACCACACAAAAGCGTGCTAAAGAAAAAAAACCTGTTACGTAACTCCAGGTCACCATGCTGGCTAAAACCAAAAGCGTTTTTGATAAAACCGTCTAGACACCGTACTAACTTTCAAAACCGTTTCGGTTTAGCGCTAAACCCTCACTCCGGGGTAGTTTAAATCACCATTTTAACTCCGAGATAAAACCGATTCGGTGTAACTTGGAAAGCGTCTAGACATCGTTTTAGCGCAAAAGTTACACCGAATCGGATGTACTACCATTTTAAGCGAATTTAAAACGGTGTCTGAACGTAGCCTTAGAAGCGTTTGTTTTAATTTATAAAACATACCTATGGAAAAGACTGACCACAAGTTACTCATTACGTAACCTCACAAAAGCAAAATGGCTGAATTTCACACATGTACATTTTTTAAATGTTCATTTTTCTGAAGGTCTGAAGTATTTTACTTGTTATAGAAACATATAAGGGGCATAAAACTAATATATCCTGGGTTTTGAAAAGATTTATACCTTACTTTAAGTGAGAGCTTTCTATGTATACTTAGGAGTCAAATGATTCGTTTTGTGTTCAAACTTTTTAGACCACAAACAAATATGCCTCAAAATGGCCCCCCCTCCCCTACAAATGGGTTGTAACATTGACATTGGGCTGTGTTTGGTGTTAGGTGATTATGTAGAAAACAGCCGTACGTTTGGGTCTATTGTTAGGTTAATGTAAATAACCTGTTCTGACGAGCCGTCGCAGAGTTGTCGATAGGGGGAGTTCGTCAATGGCAGGCTCTGTGGGTGCATAACTTGTGGCCTGCGGTAGTGTTGTTGGCGAATCGCTCCCACACACAAAAATTGAAGGGTCATCAACGATCCCTCATATTGCGTGTGTCCTTGCTCTCTAGCAATCTCCAACGCGTCGTACCGGCCGATGGGTACTGCATCTTGCGGAAGGAAATCCCATCTCTTTTGGGTAAGAGGATTTGTGGTTGCAAATGTTGGATTAGCCTGGGCGATCTCTTTATTGTGTCCAATCCTTGACGCTTCCAGTTCACTCGGCGTTTTGTTTTTTTGTTCAACAGTCGAGTCCCATTTTTCGTTACACCTGGTTGGAAGATGATGGTTTGGATAATTTTTCCAAAAGTTTCGTCTCTCTCTAGCTTTATTGACGTCGTTGATGCTAAATTGTGAATACTTCCATACCAATTCATCAAATTTAACAGCGACGCCAGAGTCATCCGAATCCCAGTCGGATTCATCGTCTGAAGAAAAGTCGTCCTCTTCTGTCAACAAGATGTTGGTGTCATTGAAAGATAGTTCGACAAAATCAATCGTACTTTGCTTTACAGACATGATGATCAAAGAGTGAGAGTTTTTTGGTCTTTAGTCAGCAAAATTATAGTTGTCTTTGAGTGCCGTGGTTGTTGTTGTTGTAGTAGGTTTGGTTGGCACGTATGGAGTGAGTGTCGTGGTGGTTTACGAACCCCCTTTTATAGACAACCCAAACAGGCAATGTAGATTTCTTACGGTCACTGCAGTAAAATCCTTCGGCATATAAAACGTCATCGATATAGAGGCGTGACTAAAGTGGTACACCACGTGCACTCGATGGGGTAAAAAGGTCAATAATCTCCAAAGCCTTACAAATACTATCACCCCAGTTATGCGTAACATTAGTGTGTGATATTTGAGTCAATTGGTGTTTTTTTAAATTTTATTTTAAGGTCTACGGTAGAGTCGTCAGAATATCATTTAGAGTCATCGTTTTCGACATAACTAATCGTTTGTTTATCTACAGACATGATGATAATCGATGAACGAGTGCTCAGTTTTTTTGCTTTTTGAGTTGACCCTGGTCGCCGATAATGGTATCGTACCCGGGCTTTTGATCGATCATGATGATCAAAAAGTTAACATTAGTGCGTACAATATCTGTCTATTGTTTTTTTGCGTTATTTTTCTTTTTTTTGTTTTTAAAAAAAGATATCACGTCAATGTCTATATTATCAATCTAGACCATTTAACACAATCAAAAAGACTTTCGTATAAATATCTCATATTGAGAAAAAGAGAGAGATTTTGACTATAAATATAGGCTGTGTGCGATGAATAATCTCATACAATTTGTTAACTGCCAACAATCATTATCATGGAAACTCACACACTTTCTCAAGTGGCTGCTAAACTAGATAAATGTCAGATCAATGCAAAAGACGTCCTAAACGCCTTGGACTTATCGCAAAATTACCAACATTCTATTATATTAAATAAAACAAATTTTTGTCCTAGCAATAACTGGCGTACGATTTTCTGGGGACTGACGACTGCGTTTCGACACACAATCGGCACATTTGATAGTGTTACAGATTTTATGCGTCAATTGTATAAAGACTTGACTTCACGTATACAATTTAAAGAGGTGCAGCTAGCCGATTTACGCACGCTTCTTTGTGGTGAATTTGACGAAACAAAGTATTTGACAAATGTCTTTCAATTCACCACGGACACGATATCGATTGAAGATGTCAAAGACGAATATAAAGTGGTGAGTCGCATTGCCGATTTGCTGCAATGTTTAACATTTGACAAGTGGTGTGGTTTTTATGGCAAACCTACTTACGACGAGTATAAAACAATGTCAAACAAAAAGCCACCCACCCAAAAAATGAACGAATATCTTCAACTCTGGGTGACCACACTGTCTGGTTCGATTTCTCATTTAGGAGTCAAAGAGAGAAAAGATATAGTGTGGAAAATCTGTATTAAAATTCTAGACGTAATGAAGCGCACCGATATCACCCGTTACATGGAAAACAACACGTTGCCTGTGCAAAGAGTAGCTTATCATGGTGCTCTTGATGTTAGTCGGCCAACAAAATCCCAAGAGTTGGATGCAGATATGTTTGACGTTGCTAACTGCACGGTTTTGTTTAGGGAACGATTTGCGATAAACCTCGGTTACACGGCAGATGAGGTGGAAAAGTTTTATCAGGCACCATGTTGTTTGAAAGATAATATATTTACACAAGTTTCTGAGTTTTATAAAGAATGGACTTCTCGTTTGCCTCACCATTGTTACAAGCACGCTTTGTCACACGCTACCGATGATATTCTAAATATTGATGACCTGAAAAAAACAATTTCGGAAATGATTTAAAAGTCCGGGTTATTAGAATATTTATCACCCTCTCTTAAAAGTAAGTGAGACATCGTTGTATCACACTATCCTCATGTTCTTAAAAAAAGGTATAACATTTCACTTTTTTTTGCATCAATCCATGTTGACCTTTTAACAACCCTATCAAAAAAGACTTCTCGCTATCGCAGCCGCCACAGACCAACTGCGTAGTAAACAGTGTTTTGCAGAATTATACCATGTTGGAGTTAAAATATCGTACTACGTGCAGTACGCCTTAGACTTGATGCTTCTTAACTTTGATGATGATGATGATGACGACGACCAAGAGACTTTCAACACTTCTATCATATACAGACAATGTGTAAACGTTTTGACCGACGGCGATGAAGAGAAATGCTTGCTTCATATGCTTAAATGTCGTGTAGACGTTTTTGGGCTTTTTGACGTGATCGTGGACACGTTCTGCTCCAAATTAGAAACATTTTTGTTTTTATTGGACCATCTGCAAACAAATGACACACCTTGATGAATAGCCGTCACAACAACAACAACAACCGCGTCTGCACGATGCGCATGAACTAATTTTAAAAATTAATTATCTACATGTATCGGCAACAATTACTGTTTAGACGTTGTTTATACAAAACTTTAAAACAATTGTATTTCTCAATAATAGAAAAACAAATTGTTGCGATGACGGGGCGCCCCAAACATGTGCCACCGCAGCCGCTGCATGTTTGTGATAATGAGACATCGAATAAAAAAAACGTGACCTTTGACAAACATGTAACAGTTTTTTATGTACCGAATGGCTACGAAGAATGTCGCAGATCACAATGGTGTCAATTTGCTACAGACAGATATCGTTTTAAACAAAGAATAGAAAGAACTGCTCAAGTCTTAGACCGTGTATTATTAAGACATCCGTCAAAAGCCAAAAGGCGGAAAAGAATATTAAGCACCGATATGAAATTATTGTTCGCATGCATGGCCACGTCGATAATAATTATTGTCGTCCTTCTGTAAAAATCTCTTCGCTGGCTGTATATAATGTTAATTGTTTGCTTTATGGGACTTTATGGCACGTGTGTGTGTGCGCTATTATATTTGTACATGTGTGTAGATACGATTGTAGAATATCTGTGTAAGGCTATAATATGTTTGGTCGGCTAATGCTCTGTCGGCGTAAACAAAATAATTGGCCGAACGAAAATATACGGCGTGTATTTGCATCAATCTGGTCCGCGATAACGATTGTAAAACCACTTGTTGTTTGTATCATTGTATCCATTCAGTAATAGCAGCATCCGCCGAGTGATCAATTTTGCATATTGTAAAAAAAGTTTCAAAACATGTTGTTCTTCTTCCTGCGTCCTCACCCCGATGCTATTACAATTAACTGAGTGGACACAAGCAATATGGCGCCCCGTGCAACATACAAAGTAAAACCATATTTTGTAACACCGTGTGTATGTGTGTGTATCTAATCGATAAGCCAGGTGACGATGCAAAAAGTAAAACCATGTTTTGCAATACAATAGCGTATGCATAATAGCGTCAGTGTAAAAAATAAAACCATGTTTTGTAACTTAACGGATTGTGTTAAATCTAAAGTGTCATTTTAGTCCGTCTCAGCATGATCAGTTTAAAGTGTATATCACAATGTTCAACCGTGGTCAGAGGTCAACATTCTTTAAGTAAAGTCTTACGATTATTCACCACCCCCTATCCTTATATACTTCCCGGCATTGACATTGGCATTGATAGTGGCATTGATATGCCCCCTATTTACTTAAAAAGTGAATTTATTATAACCAATGCCACAGCCAATGCCAAGGATGTATATAGGTATAGGGGGTGTTTTTCGACTTTGAGGTCTTTTACAAGTTCGTTTTTTGATCTGAATGTGAGTTGTTTTGTAACAGGCTGTGTCCACACGATGTAGTAGTCAAAGAGCAAAGTCCTCAAAACCCCTATAATTAAGGAGTTGGTGCAACACCCATTTGACTGCATAGGATATGGTAGAATAGACTCCCTAGAACACATCTAGGTAGTATGTATCAGTCTTGAGTTACAGCGCTATTTTTTGTCCCCCCCCCCCATAGGAACGTGCAGTATAGTATATGATTCTATACTATAGACGAATGTATTTTGAGATCAGATTAGAGACATAATATTTATATTGTATACAGTTAGTTGGTTTTAAAAATCTTTGTTGTACTAAAATTTTTTATTGACATGTCTCAGTATATCAACAGTTTGTGATTATAGTCATTGTTGGATCTAGATGGAGAAATGGGTTTGTCTCTTCTTCCCCTTAGCGCACAAAATGTGCACATATATTTTAAATAACAATTTTTTTGCAATTTGTGCCAGGTGACCAACAATTTGATGTGGACCCATATTTCTTATAATATATTATAATCAACCACAGCACCTGTTTTTTGTACAGATATAAACCCCCTTTTTATTATTTTATTGTAAGCTGCTGAATAAAAGACAGAGAGTTATTTTGAAACAGTGTGTCCAACTGATATCTTTTTTTTGAAAAGAGGTCCTTTAGACAGGTGGCTACTGATCTGTGGAACGCACTGCCTTTGGATGTGAGGTTGGCAGGATCAGTCAGTGTCTTCAAAAAAGTGCTGAAAACTCATCTTTTTATTAAATGTTTTAACTAGTATATGTTGTTTGTTTAAAATGTATTAAAATGTATTTTTGACGTATGATGTATGTTTTTATCATAAGTTTAATGTAAAGCGCCTTAGAGCTTTTTTGGATTCTGGCGCTATATAAGTAATGTATAATAATAATAATAATAATAATATCATCATTAGCGCCGCGCAACATCGGCCAATATGATAGCGCAGGAAGTAAAATTACACTTGTTAGGTTCTGTCCGGATACGAGTCTCTATCTGGTTGCGCGGAAGGTCGTCAGTCTTTTTTTTTTTTTTTGAGATATATTTAAAAAAATAAACGGTTGCCGAATCTTTGAGAGTCACCATGGGACCCGGCCCTCCAACAGCCGGTTTCTGCATACTCTATGTTCCCACCCATCGTGCTTTTAGCAAAGAATTGTATGCAAATCCGAATCAGAATTTGATAAGGGTGGGGTTGATGCCTTTTCTCACAAGCGAGTTTTTTTTTTTAATAATATTATAAAGTCTATAGACGTCTCTTGTTGCGATATTGTAAAAAAAGTCTAAGTAGAGTTATGTGGGTTGTTTATAGACCCTTTTTAAGAGAGGAATTTTATACCACTAATGGAGGTTTTTTTTGTACAGTTGTTAAAAGATATTCTCCACCGGTGAGCAACAGCTGAAGCGTTTTAATTTTAGTAAGATCGCTGTCAGTTCAAAATTTAAAAACCCGCCCCGCCCCTTGGTTTTGGACAAAAAACTCACGAGACTGCTAGTCTTTGAGGTTTGGTGATGATGTAAACCCCCTTTTTATTATTTTATTGTAAGCCGCTGAATAAAAGACAGAGAGTTATTTTGAAACAGTGTGTCCAACTCATCGGCCAATATGATAGCGCAGGAAGTAAAAGGTTTCGTTTGAATCCCTATTATATAACGTCTAATAGGCGCGCAAACAAAAATTGTTAGGTTCTGTCCGGATACGAGTCTCTATCTGGTTGCGCGGAAGGTCGTCAGTCTTTTTTTTTTTTTTGAGATATATTTAAAAAAATAAACGGTTGGCCGAATCTTTGAGAGTCACCATGGGACCCGGCCCTCCAACAGCCGGTTTCTGCATACTCTATGTTCCCACCCATCGTGCTTTTAGCAAAGAATTGTATGCAAATCCGAATCAGAATTTGATAAGGGTGGGGTTGATGCCTTTTCTCACAAGCGAGTTTTTTTTTAATAATATTATAAAGTCTATAGACGTCTCTTGTTGCGATATTGTAAAAAAAGTCTAAGTAGAGTTATGTGGGTTGTTTATAGACCCTTTTTAAGAGAGGAATTTTATACCACTAATGGAGGTTTTTTTTGTACAGTTGTTAAAAGATATTCTCCACCGGTGAGCAACAGCTGAAGCGTTTTAATTTTAGTAAGATCGCTGTCAGTTTAAAATTTAAAAACCCGCCCCACCCCGGGGTTTTAGACACAACACTCACGAGACTGTCTTTGAGGTTTGGTGATGATGTATAGGCGCGTCTGCTAAACATCAGCCGGTGAACAGACTTGTTGTATCCGGGCAGAACCCAGCGACTTCGATCTATTTATCCAATCAAGGACCTTAATGTTTATACGACCATTTTTAAGAAATTAACATGCTGGCCGTGCCCATCGTGTGGTTTTTACATGCCCCCCCCCTGCAGTCGTTTGTGCGCTCTATTAAATTAACAACGACTCGGTTAAAAAAACTTGTGCCTTTCCGCTTGTATTTTTTTAAAATTATTATTATTGTTATTATTATTATTATCACTATCTGTCGAGACAGCAACTTTTGCTGAAGGACGTGTGGTGTAGTAGTTATATTGTTGTATGTAAATCCTTGAGAGTAATCCGAGATATACGTCTATTGGTTGGTCGATATCAAATCTGGTAATCTGGGCAGAACCTAGCGACCTCTGTCTATAGGTTTTTTATGTCTGTGATCTTTACCAATATTGTTCCACCGTTTGTTTAGCGCCCTCTCGCGACGAATAAACGTTAAAGGCACATTATTATTTTTTGCCCCCTGTCGCCCTCTCTATAGCTACAGGCTCGCTCGCTCTGTCTTTCTAGTTCTATACAATAACTCCAAAGGGACATCAATCGAGGTTTTTACAAACAACCGAACTCTTGTGTGTTTTTTATACGACCTTTTTAAAGATTGATCCCCTTCAATTTTGTCTCAAAGATCTACACTAACAATCGCCGTTTTTTGAGAGCAATTAACCCCCCCCCCCTTTTTTAGCTGTACGTACTCAGTCGATAAGGGGATAAATTATATTAAACTTTTGAACTCTGCCTGACCGACCGACCGACGGTTCTGCCAGATACAAATCTGTTGACCGGCTGGTTGCTATCAGTGTACTGGTAGACGCGAGTACCTGCTCACATAAAGACTATCGTCGGCGTAAACAAAAAAAATTGACTGAACGAAAAGATACGGCGTGTCTTTGCATCAATCTGGTCTGCAATAACGATTGTAAAACACTTGTTGTTTGTAACGGCGGCCGGGTGTTTTTAACATAATTATCCTAACTTTGGCCCCCTCTCTCTTAATCGAGCAAGCAACAGGATTAACGTCTCTCACAGTCAATCAACCTTGGCCCCCCTCTCTACATGTGGTTTTTGGCTAACAGTAATTAAGACAGCCTGTTTATATAATTTTCATCAAGTATTATAATTATGTTGCCTTGAGAGTAATTTTGGCGTCCTCTTTACAGGTTTACTCCGTCGATCACCAATAGGCCGTATTATTAAACGTTGAGGGCGCTGTGCTCTCGGTATTCGGTTAGGAGATATTTCACGTCAGTTTACATATTCTTACAGCTCCAAAATTAACAATTTTCCAATATTTCATTTTTAGAAAGAAGTAAAGTTACAAAACTACTTTAATAAACGCGATTTTGACTGTGTTGGGTACTCAGAAAATGGCGTCTTATCTCATGCGACCAGAAATACGGCGCATTACAGGTGTCTTTTCTCACGTTACAATGGAGATTTTCATAGACGACGTGACATTAACACTTAAGAGCCTCGTCGACCCTGTGAAGTTGATAAATTGAGGTTCAATTAACCAGAAATACGGCGCATTACAGGTGTCTTTTCTCACGTTACAATGGAGATTTTCATAGACGACGTGACATTAACACTTAAGAGCCTCGTCGACCCTGTGAAGTTGATAAATTGAGGTTCAATTAACCTCGATCTCCTCACCACTTGTGATTTTTTTTGGGGGCTAACAGTAATCATTGTGAGAAGACAGTCTCCATCTGCTCCCCCAATAATGGCTAGTTGTTAAACGCTAACGGAAAAAAACCAAACGAAATGTGTACATATTATGTACGCATCTATTTATGTAATACACTCAATCCGTACTCGTTACATTCGCGACACATATAAAGGAAAGGGCGCCACCACTTTAGATTCAATACAAATCCCTAAAAATGATAACGATGGTCAAATTTATAACTTTAATGTTGTGTTATGTTTTTAAAACTGTAAGATCTACACGTGTGTTGCAAATGTTACAAGTTTTTAAGAAATGTGTTAGTTCTTCTGCTTAACTTTGTATGCAATCCATCTGATAAATTTTAATTAAAAATTTAACTAAAAAAGTGTAGGATGTTTATCAAAACATAAACATATTTTAAAAAGGATAGTGAAATAACAAAATCTTTCCCGACCCAATCAGTTTACTTAGTATTTAAATATTTTAGATCACCACCACCCGCGTGTCAGACAACGGCACCCCCCTTCTTATATCTAAAAAGTGTCTAAAAATTACTATAAGAAAGTAAAACCAGGTTTTTGCAATACCACTTGTCTTCAATAACACTACTAGCATCCGGGATGACGCATACGACACAGAAAGTAAAACCATGTAACATCAATCGTGATTGTACGTAGTCGCAGCAATAGTAGTAATACTGTAGTAGTATACTACTATTAACGATACTAAGAAGCGAAACACATTGAACTTTAGTTTAATAACATCAATAACCGCCGTGCGATGCACGTGCAAGAGAGTAAAACCTTGTAATTTTACTTATTTCCTGTATCTGTTCCCCCACCCCCACTAATATTACTAATAATACACAATCATGTACTGACCGCGCCGACCGATACTAAAAAGTAAAACAAACTGTGGGCATCGTTTAATACATTGGGAACTTTTAATACAATCAGTACAACATGATTATGATTTATATTAAATCGTGGGCAGAAGTGATTGAAAAATGTGCACGACTCTATGGAAAAACTTCGAGAGGACAGACACAAATCGGTAATTTCGGTTAAAAACGCAGCTGATGTCGACTAAAAATTACTTTCAGCTGTTAACTATATAAATGCTGCATAGTTACGAATTTTTTTTGTCAAAAAGAATGAGTTCTTACAGAAATTAAACAATTTGCCCACGATTTGTGGCTTTTATAAAATTTCACTCTGGCGCCCCCTGCTGTCCGTCTATAGGTTATTTATGTCTGTGATCTTTATACCAATATTGTTCCACCGTTTGTTTAGCGCCCTCTCGCGACGAATAAACGTTAAAGGCACATTATTATTTTTTGCCACCTGTCGCCCTCTCTAGCTAGCTACAGGCTCGCTCGCTCCGTCTTTCTAGTTCTATACAATTATTAACTCCAAAGGGACACGAAACATGATGCAAAGAAACCACCCACCCGCGCCGTCTGTGTCTGTGTTAACATTATGATTATGATCCAAGCAATCTGCAATAAAAAGGATCGAATTTTTCAACGAAATTAGGTTCAACGCCGATTATGACTTTATTCATTATTGGCGGTGCTGGTATAATAATAATAATCTTTTCTCTTTCGGTCGACTGCACACTTATAATTATATAAAAACACACTAGGTCCCTAATTATACTTTTATTAAACCTCATACCATTGTGTTGTCGAGCACCCCAACCGTTTAAAAGATATGACAATCTGATTACAAATTATTTGTTTAATATAAATAAAAAAACAACTACTTTTTGTGGTACTACATTATTAAACAAACAACAGGCACCATACTAACATTCTCACAAACATTTTTTACAAACAACAACTTATTAAACACAAACATACACACAACCACGACACAGATCCCTGACCCAAACACATACACATACACACAAACAAACAACAGGCACCATACTAACATTCGCAAAAAAAATTACACAATTTTAAAAAACAACCACGACACGGATCCCTGACCCACACACATACACATACACACAAACAAACAACAGGCACCATACTAACATTCGCAAAAAAAATTACACAATTTAAAAAAAAAAATTCATATTTTTTGCAAGTCATTCACTGTAAAAGTAGAAGCTGTCTGACCATCTATCTGACTAGTGCGAGTAACTAGCTGCACATGTGGTGCTCGCCGACCGATCAGTGCGGGGCCGGCGGGGCGGGGTCACGAAAGAGAGAAAAAAGAAAGAACTGTCAGGCGAGTAATAAATTAAAAACAAAGAGAGTCGCGTCCACTATTGTCGACGGGTATAATTGCCGGGGCGAGCTGTACACGTCTCGCACATGTGCGAGACGTGTACAGCTCGCCCCGGCAATTATACCCGTCGACAATAGTGGACGCGACTCTCTTTGTTTTTAATTTATTACTCGCCTGACAGTTCTTTCTTTTTTCTCTCTTTCGTGACCCCGCCCCGCCGGCCCCGCACTGATCGGTCGGCGAGCACCACATGTGCAGCTAGTTACTCGCACTAGTCAGATAGATGGTCAGACAGCTTCTACTTTTACAGTGAATGACTTGCAAAAAATATTAGCTCTTGGTTGTGTGTTTGTGTGTTGTTTGTTGTTGTTTGTTATATTAGTTATGTATGATTGTGTATTTTTTTTTGGGGGGTGGTGTATTTTTGCCCCCCCTACTCTCCACCAAGTAGCAACTGTCTCCACCAAGTATTAATAACTCTCCACCAAGTCCACCAAGTATTAATAAAAGTTGTGTAAATAAACCAAGTAGCAACTGTCTCCACCAAGTATTAATAAAAGTTGTGTAAATAAAAGTTGTAGTAGTAATAATGTTTGTGTTTTACTCTCGACCACCATCAAGTATTAATAAAAGTTGTGTAAATAAACCAAGTAGCAACTGTCTCCACCAAGTATTAATAAAAGTTGTGTAAATAAAAGTTGTAGTAGTAATAATGTTTGTGTTTTACTCTCGACCACCATCAAGTATTAATAAAAGTTGTGTAAATAAAAGCCACCACCAAGTTGTAGTAATAGAATTTCTCCAACTTTCTCCACCAAGTATTAATAAAAGTTGTGTAAATAAAAAAGTTGTAGTAGTAATAATTAAAGTTTGTGTTTTACTCTCGACCACCATCAAGTATTAATAAAAGTTGTGTAAATAAAAGTTGAAGTAGTAATAATGTTTGTGCCACCACCAAGTTGTAGTAATAGAATTTTCTTCCTACGTTCCTACGTCAGAAAATTAATTTCTTTTCTATATCTTCCTCATGCAATACTATTTATAGAGTTCATAAACCGAAAGAAAAGGAAAAAGACAACAATGATTTGGTGAACATGTTGGGATGGTAGAGCACTGGAACTCGCTCATTTTATTTGTATACATTGTATAGACAAACCCTGGAATCTGGGTACATTTTGAACACAACTGCGTGTGTTACCAGAGTTACAATCTCTTATAGTATATGGATATATTTATATCAGTTGGACACACAGGTCCTAATTGCCGATAGGTTTGGAAGGAATGATGGTCAAAAAATCTATACACAATACAACGCCAAAAAACAGGAAATTGTCTCGATATAGAAAGTGAATAAGGCAGGGCGATCGGTGCCACGGTCCTGCATTTCTGCAGGCACTCGGAGGCCACGAAAAACCTCTTATTTTTAAGAGGAAACGTGGTTGCATCCTAGGACACCGATCGAGGGTGCACTCCCTGTTCCCCGCGGTTAGTCATTATTATTAATACCGTTAATACTATTAATTATGGGCTTAAGTCGGGCGGGAGGGAGGGCAAGCGAGGTTCGAATGCTTAGACCGAGAAGAAAGGCATTGAATGCAATGCCCGCTTTTATAAGCTAAGAGCATTGGGGCGTAACGAAAACGTCATGTAACGGCTCTATTGAGCCCACCTGTCGTTTGATACCGAAAAGAAAATGGCATTTCTCCAACTGTCTCCACCAAGTATTAATAACATTTGTGTAAATAAAAAAGTTGTAGTAGTAATAATGTTTGTGTTTTACTCTCGACCACCATCAAGTATTAATACAAGTTGTGTAAATAAAAGTTAAAGTAGTAATAATGTTTGTGCCACCACCAAGTTGTAGTAATAGAATTTCTCCAATAGAGTTCAGTCGATGTTGTTGTTATTATTATAGAGTTCGCTGTAGAGAATTAAAGAAAGTAGCAAGCAAGCAAGCAAGCAAGCAAGCAATAGTAATATAAAGAAGAAGAACAAAAGATCAAATTACTGTCCCGATATTCTTAAACAGCTTTTTGACCAACTTCAGTTGGCTCTTTTTGCACTTTTGTCAGGTTGTATCTCAGCGCTCCCTCGCTAATGTCCAGCCTGCGTGCGATGGTGTTAGTTTTAAAAAAAGAAGGAAGGGTAAAAATGTAACGACAACAGCACGTTTAAAAAATGTAGTTTTGTATAATGTATCGACGCACAACAGCACGTTTAAAAAAAAAAGGAGTTTTATACAATGTATCGACGTAGTGTGTTAATTTTACGCCAAACGGTTTTTATACAAATTAAATGTAACGGCATTTTAATCTAGTTTTTTGTCTTAATATTTTGTGTACAGTGTATCCACGTAGTGTGTGTTAATTTTAAGGCAACGGGGGTTTTATACAAATTAAACAAACAAACAAACAATGTAGTAAAAAAGAACAGCACCACGGTTTCGACTCTTGATTTATTCTTTGTCTTTAAAAAAAAACACAAGTAAGCGCGCAAACTCAAATTTGGAATCCCAAACTGGTTTTACTAGTATCGAGTGAAAGCTCCGCCGGCATCGATGACGGCTTGGCACCGCCGACCCATCGACCCCAACAGATTGGCGAGGACGTGCCGATCCAGACCGTACCAGATCCGCCGGAGAATTTGAAACAGCTCGTCTTTATTTCGAGCCCGCACTTCTCGACACACCTGCCTCTCCAACTCGTCCCACAGATTTTCGAGCGGATTTAGATCGGGACTCTGGGCCGGCCACACCATCACGTCGACTTTCCAACTGCCCCCCGGCATGTCCCGAATGAAATCCGGTGTCGGATCGGCCAAGTATTCTCGCGTAATCCCGGCGGTGTGCGGCGGAGCGTTGTCGTGCTGAAACAAAAATTTTGGACCGATCAGCGCATGCGCAGACGGGATCATGTGGTCTCTGAGGATGTCCACGTACGCCGCCGCGTTGATATTTCCCCGCACCAGCACCATCTCTCCGACACCGGCAGACCCAAAACATCCCCACACCATTATTCCCGAACCGCCGTGTTTGACCGAGGGCACCACGCAGTTCTCCGAATACTCTTCGCCCACGCATCTTCTGACGTAAGCGCGGCCGTCTGACCGGTACAGTTGAAACCTAGACTCGTCGGACCACAGAACCCGCGCCCAGTCGTCAGGGCTCCAGTCTAAGTGCTCTCGAGCCCACGCGATCCGGCGGGCTTTATGGTTGGCCGTGAGGCGCGGCTTGTGTCTGGCTACCCGGCCGTGCAGTCCGACCGATGCCAAGCGACGAGAAATAGTCGACCGATGCACGTCAACTCCGGTGGCGGCAAGGTGGTCTCTGAGCTCGGGGGCCGTCAAAAAACGATCTCGGCGAGAGGCGCGTACGATTTGTCGGTCGGCTCGTTCGGTGGTCCGCTTCGGTCGGCCAACTCTCGGCACGTTCGCCATCGACTCACTGTTTTGCAACTTTTTGAGGTTGTACCTCACCGCTCCCTCGCTAATGTCCAGCCTGCGCGCGATCTGCCGGTTGGAAACCCCTTCTACGTGCCAAGCCTGTATCATTCCTTTCTGATGGTCTTTTAGCTGGTGCTTTTTGAGCGGCGCCACCGCCGCCATAACTATTTTTTGGGGTGGGGACGAATCGTACTAATAAATAAGAATAAGAATTATAATAACAATAACAACAATAAGAACAGCACGTTTAAAAAAAAAGTAGTCTCAAAGACATCCCAAAACAATCATAAAAACCACCAAGTTCGATCTGAAACTATGACATCAGTACAGTGCGTAAAACCACCAAGTTCGATCTAAAACTATGACATCAGTACAGTGCGTGCGCGCGGCGTGTCGTATGAAATACAAAATGGCGCACAACAACACAAATGCGCGTAAAAGAAGATGGCGACAAACAGTAACAAATGGCGTCGGAAAAATATAATAAAAACAGATTACCACCTTTGGATCACTCCTCGTTCAAAAAACACCGTCCACACTTTCACAGAGGCGAGAGCGGTCGGTGCAAAACAACAACAAAAATAAACACTTGCCACGACTATCGCCCTAAAAACACAGGGTGCGTAGATATTTATGCACGCCAGTGTACATGTACATGTATATAGCATTGAATAATGGGTTGAATAGATCATTGTCATTGATCTGATGAGGGTAAAAGACAACAATGGGTGGTTGATTTTGGAGGATATCAAGCCAAGGTCTTGAGGCCGGACCAATAGTGTGGTTCATGCTCAGTCATGGATACATTACACTTCAACTAGATTATACTTGAAATCCTCCACACTCCATCAGGATGTCACGTACTGGCTCTGTCTCAAAATATCATAATTGACAGTGAGTGCTGAAGAATTTTGCAGGATTGAGGCAATGGTCATCACGCGAAGGACCACACCATGTTCAAAATCAAAAGGAATGACTATGTTACCTTTCACGTCATTAATGTGTCATTTCTCAAATCCAGTGTTGTCTGCCCCCAGGCTGCAGAAATGTTCTGCTTCAGAAAGAGGAGAAACTCTTTTTCTCTGTGAATTCATGCTATAAAAAAGAAAAAGGAGAAAATGCAATTTGGAGTTCAGTCATAAAAAGAGGGATTTTCAGGGGAAAAGGATAAATGTGTAAAGAACAGTTGAATTATTTTTTACATCATGTACATATTTATAAGTACGTACGTGTGGATGTGAACTGGAATTCACTACCTTATGGAGACATGTGAACACTAGGCAACAAACGATTGTATACGTTTCCACGGGGCAATTTCTATAGATGAATACGTCTCCACAAGGATTTCACGAAATAGATATATGGATTTTACTCAAAAACTAGGAATTTCCAAGGTGGGTTGATCTGTGTCGCAAGTGGAAGAGTTTTAGAAAAGGGATATTAAGTCCAAATTTCAGCCAAGGAGATAGTAGTAGGGATATGCCGTTTGAGAACCAAATCTTAAAAACTCAAATTTGGTGCGATAACAAAAAAACAAATCTTAAAAACTCAAATTTGGTGCGATAACAAAAAACCAAATCTTAAAAACTTAATTTTGTCTAACAAAAAAACTCACAAAAAACTAGCTTGCGAGCGCCCCCTATGGGTTAACAAAAAAATAGCGCCCGCTGTTGATGGCGCTATTTTATTAGTTTTCTTTTTTTTAAACGACTCTAAAGGAGGCGCCGACGGGTAAGGAGGAGGTTGATCGAAATAATTTTTAATTATCTCGAAGCTGTAAGTTTTTTGATAAGACCTTTTTTTCTTTTGACACCAACTCTTCCACTTAATATGGTTTACTCTCAATAAAAATTAAATAAAAAAAATATTATAATACTATATTATAAATCATGATGAAGAAACCAACACCAATAGGATATGGACGTTGGTCTAAATCAACCCTGCAACAATATGTACAACGGAATAATATCACGATCTCAGGGCGGAGCCTACGTCGAGACTATACCGACGCCATTAGAGCAGAAGAGAATAAATATAAAAACTTGAATCGCAAGAAACTAGATGATCTCAAACAAATCGTAGACGACGAAGAGTTACAATTTACGCCAACTGGTAAATTAGGTCGATTTTTACGAAAGGATTTAATTTTAGCGATTAAATCTTATAAAAACCCTGATAGCTTCAGAGAGGCAGATTTGTAAGTACATAGAGCTTTTAGTACCAGTTATAGAAACTGGGAGCTGACACCTAGGTTGTTTAACAACGACGTAGAGCAATTATTTACACACGTGAAGCAGATTGAAAAAATTGTTATGTCGGAGCTGAGAGATCTATCGTCTATAAAAGTTCAATTAGGATTTAAAGCAAAATACGATAAAACAAATCAAGACGGTTTAGTTTCTAGCGCTTTTACCTTTTTTGGTAAAAAACGAGTTGTTTTAAACGAGAGTCAGATAAAACAAACAGTAAAAGATCAAATCTTTAAAATAAAAGAAAAACACGCTAAAAATACGAGACAAGGATCGGGTTGGAACCTCGTTAAAATACTCGCGTTTTATATCAACATCGACCAATATAACCCTATGAGCGGAAACTCTTATATAAAATTACCGCAGTTTTTAGTAAACAAAAAGGCTTTTATTAACGTCAGAAACAAAGACAACGAATGTTTTCGGTGGTGTTTGAGAGCTGCTCTTGGCAAGTATACCAACAAAATAAAACAACGAGTAAAAGACAAACCCGATTTTAAAATCCACGAAGACAGGACGTCAATTTATGATAAAAACGATGGATTAAATTTTAAAGACGTAGACTTTCCCGTTCGAATCAATCAAATAGAAAAGATAGAGAGACAAAACAATCTGAGTATAAATGTGTTTGCGCACGAAGAGGCTGAAGAGGTACGACCGTTATATTCATCTAAAAACGCCAACGACCCCACAACCATAAATCTGCTGTTGTTTTCCTCAGGCAAAACGAATCACTATTGTTGGATAAAACATATATCTAGAATATTTTTTTAACCAAACGAGACACAAGCATAAAACATACGTCTGTCTCAGATGTTTGGCGCACTACAACACACAAGACAAGTTGGACAAGCATACGCAAGATTGCGAGGGGACAGATAAGCCACCATCTAAGATAGTCTTTCCAAAAGGTTTTAACGACGACCCTCCGATATTAAAATTTAAAAATCAAAGGTTTGCGCAAGACGCGCCTTTTGTCATTTACGCCGACTTTGAATCGGTATTAAAAAAATTAAAGCCTCAAGAGGCAAACACGCAGGAGACTCAAGTTCACAAAGCTTGTGGTTATTCGTTGATCGCTTTAAGGTGTGACGGTAAAGTTAAATTTCAAGAGACCTACAGAGAAACAGATGCCGTGACCAAGTTCTTAGACTCGACGTTGCGTTTAAGGTACAAATGTAATCAAGTTTGTAAACGTCCCAAACCCATAGACTTTACCACAAGAGACAACATCGACCACCAAAACACGAGTATGTGTTGGATTTGCGAGAAGTCAATATACCCCAACTACTCTTCAAACTGTCAGTGCCCTATACCGAAAGAACCTCACACTAACGAAGAAAAAGAAGAATATTGTTACGTAAACAAAAAAGGATTTAAAGAGTCAACGTGTATCGAGTGTAAAAAACAGATCAACAAATTTAGAAAGGTGAGAGATCACTGCCACATCACAGGCAAATACAGAGGAGCCGCGCACGCTTATTGCAATCTAAAACTGCAGGTGGTACCGGATAAAACCACAATACCCGTCATCTTTCACAATTTACAAAATTACGACGCTCATTTAATCATGCAAGGTTTGTCTAAGACTAAAGAAAATATCGGTTTTATTCCCAACAACTCGGAAAAATACATTTCGTTTTCGATCGGTCAACTGAGATTTATAGACTCGTTTAAATTTATGGCAACGTCGTTGGATAGACTAGTCAACGCGTGCCCAAAGGAGGCGTTTATGTCCCTGTCACACCAGAGCGTTTTAGGCCAACGCGTGAGAAACGTGTTGTAATTTTGGCAAAACGCTGACAAACGCTGACCAACGCTAGCCAGCGTTAGCAACACGCTGAGCGCGTTACTCACACGCTGGCACACTCTGTCACATGCTGAGGAAAACATATTTTGTTCAACATACCTACAATTTCCAGCGTTTGCCAGCGTGTGGATGCACACGCTGGCGGCGCATTGGAGGTTCGTTACTCACGCGTCGAACACGCTAGACGATTGTTATCAACCCGTTACCCACATGCTGGCGTACGCTGGCGTACGCTGGCGACACGCTGGTTATGGCCCTGTCACACCAGAACGTTTTAGGCCAATGTATGAGTAGCGCGTTAAAAATAGTTGATACGCTGGCAATCGCTGAACTTTCACAGAAAAAGTCAAGTGAAACCATGATTTCAGCGTGTCCATACAGGTTGATAACGGGTTCATAGCGTATGCCAGCGCGTGAGTAGCGTATGAGATACGCGCTCAGCGTGTGAGGAACGCATCACTGATTTATAGTAAAAATACGACAGCGGGTCGCCAGCGTGTGAGTAGTGGGTTGGTAACGATCGTCTAGCGCGTTCGACGCGTGAGTAACGACCTTCCTGCGCGCCGCCAGCGTGTGCAGTCACACGCTGGCAAACGCTGAAAATGTTAGCGTATGTTGAAAAAATGTATTTTTGCCTCAGCGTGTTTCAGCGTGTGGGTAACGCGCTCAGCGTGTTGCGAACGCTGGCCTAGCGTTGGTCAACGTTTACCCGCGTGTTGCCAAAATTCCAACATGTTACTCACGCGTTGGCCTAAAACGTTCTGGTGTGACAGGGCCATTACTGTAGTAGCGCGTCGGCTTTTTACACAACTAATCATGTTGTCGTTGCAGTACGCTGGCGCGCGTTGGAACGCGCTACTTATGCGCTAGGCAGTCGTTCATCAGTCGTCCAGCGCGTTACTAACGTGTTACTCACGCGCCGGTGAACGCTATGAACCCGTTATCAACGCGTTATGGACACGCTGAAATCACGGTTCCACTTGACTTTTTCTGTGGAAGTTCAGCGTTCGCCAGCGTATTAACTATTTTTAACGCGCTACTCACGCGTTGGCCTAAAACTTTCTGGTGTGACAGGGCCATTACTCTACTCAAAGAACGCTATAAAGACCAAAATGTCGACCTACTCTTACAAAAAGGTGTTTACCCGTACGAGTATATGGACTCGTTCGATAAGTTTGAAGAGACGAGCTTACCAAGCATCGACGAGTTTTATAGCAGCCTCAAAGACTCGAATATCTCGCAAGACGATTATTCCAAAGCTAAAAAAGTGTGGAACGAATTTAACGTCAAAAACTTGGGCGAATATCACGACTTATACGTGACCACCGACGTATTACTTTTAGCAGGTGTGTAAAAATGTGTAAAAAGAACTACAAGTTAGACCCCGCTAACTATTATACCTCTCCTGGGTTATCATGGGACGCGCTGTTAAAACACTCGGGAGTCGAGCTCGAGTTATTGACCGATGTGGACAAGCACCTGAGGAGGACTCTCGAGCGTGGGTAGCTCTAGGTATTATAAAGCAAACAATAAATATCTACCCGATTACAATCCAGACGAGTCATCGACTTATATCATGTATCTCGACGCCAACAATTTGTACGGTTGGGCCATGAGTCAGTATTTACCTTACGCCGATTTTAAATGGGTAAAACCCAAAAACTTCACAACAGAAAGCATTATGTCAATCTCAGAAACGTCCGATATAGGGTGTCTGTTGGAGGTAGACTTAGATTACCCCAACGCTTTGCACGATTGGCACAATGATTTTCCGCTAGCCCCCGAAAATATCAAAGTACCCACAGAGTGGTTATCTGAGTATCAACTGGGATTAACCACAGTCGGGTTAACCGGTCTGAACGAATCTAAATTAATAGCCACTCTATACAACAGACGTAAATATGTCTTGCACTATAGATCGTTACAACAGTATCTAAATCTTGGTATGCAACTCAAAAAAGTACATCGCGTATTAAAATTTAAGCAAGCGCCTTGGATGAAATCTTACATAGACAAAAACACTCAACTAAGAGCTAAAGCAACGTCTGACTTTGAAAAGGACTTTTTTAAGCTCATGAACAACAGCGTTTTTGGAAAGACGATAGAAAACGTGAGAAATAGAACGGACGCGTTTTTGCTCAGAGACGACCAAGTTTCTAAATATCAAAAGTTGGTGCGTAAACCGAGCTATAAACATACGACGGTTTTTACCGATTGCAATCTATCGTTTATCGAAATGTATAAGACCAAGACGCTATTAAACAAACCTATTTATGCGGGAGTGAGTATTTTAGACCTCTCAAAAACTCCCATGTACGACTTTTATTATAACCACCTCAAAGAGGCCTATAGAGACCGAGTAGGGTTACTTTATACCGATACGGACAGTCTACACTTGAGCGTTGAGACGGACGATGTTTATGAAGATATAAAAAAAGACTCGGAGTTATACGACCTGTCAAACTACCCCACCGATCACCCCTTTTACGACTCTAAAAACAAAAAGGTCATCGGTAAATTTAAAGACGAGTTTGGTGGAAAACCAGTCAGCGAATGTGTTTGCTTAAGACCAAAGATGTACTCGATTTTAACCTCTGACTCTAACCTTAAAAAAGCCAAGGGGGTTACCAAAGCAGTCACCGACAAAAAATTAAGTCACGATCGTTATCTCGACTGCCTCAAAAAAAAAGATTCTCAGCTAGACACGATGACGTACATCAGATCAAAAAATCACATCTTGCACACCATTGAGCAAAACAAACTGTCGTTGAGCCCGTTAGACACAAAGCGGTATATACTCCCGAACGGTTCTACTACTCTAGCTTTTGGTCACTTTAGGCTTAGAGGTAAATACCTCACAAATTAATATTTTAACTAGGAGGTAACTCGGTGTCTGGTGGAACGACTTGAAGCTCTTGACTAACGAAACTTCGATGGGGACTTTTTTTGAGATAATAAAGAGTGGGCTGGTTGTCTACTTTGATCGCGCGATCTAACTCAAAAACCTCGAGACTCCAAATAGGATCGGTCGCTCGTCTGCGCTCTCCTCCCTCGAACTCCCCGGGTGCGTAAAGATATCTAAACAAATCGCCTTTTTTCACCAACTCTTTTTCTGTCTCGTCCACGGAAGAACTGATTTGACGAACTTGCGTTTCTTGCATGGCGAGCTTAGGAGTGAGTGGCTCGTAGTCTTCCGTAGTTATCAATCTGGTGGTTTCATCGTTTAACGCTTCAATAACGTCGGGCAATCGTTTAACCCAGAGTCGCGATCTCTCTGTCGGATTAACGATTTCTTGGGCGTATTGATGACCGAACAATCTCTCTGCCAAAGTCCTGTTAAATCTTTCGACCACTGCCTGCGCTCTGTGGTTACCCGGTTCTCCCATTTGTATCGCGACTTTTTTCTCCTCCAGTTGCTTTTTAAAGAAGCCGTGAAATTCTTTACCCGCGTCTACTTTTAACAGCTAGGGCCAAGTCAAAGGCGACCTAGCGTAAACTCGAGCTAAAGCGTCTGCCACTTGGGTACCCGTCTTGTTGGTCAAAGGTTCGGCCTCTTTAAAACGCGTGGCTACGTCTACGACCGTCATCGCGTACTTGTATTTTTTTTACCGACTTTATCATAGGGTAAAAATAACAAGTCTATCTGATGCATTTCGTTTGGCACAGCCATGGACTTGTTTAAACTCGTAGGCCTGCTTATATACGTAGGAAGCGGTAAATAAATTTGCCACAACGCTTGTTTTCTTAACCAGTTTCTGGTTTCTTCTTTGGACGCGCCCGTTTTTTTAGCTAATTTTACAACCGCGCCTTCACCCTTCCAATAACCGGCGGGACTGTAATACACTTTTTTAAACTTTGTTTCCATTTAACTTAACTACAAAAACTTATAAACTAAAAAACCTACCAACACCGTTCCTCCCAAAACAAACGCCAACTCGCCGTCTTTTGATCTTCGCTCGGTGCGTAAAAATCAGCTAGAGTGGGCTCATGCTGCAGGCTCACGGGTATTCGTGCGTCTGAGCGAGTAACCGAGTTGTATTTTCTGAGAGCCTCGTCTATACTTTCAAAAGTTCTTTGAGCCTTTGCTTGTTTTTTGAGTCGATCGTTTAACCAATCGAGATACTTTGTCCTCGCTCTTTCCCAATTGTTTTTTGCTGTCGCCAGTTTTTTCTAAAGCCAAGTCGTGTCTCTTGCGCTCTTTTTTCTTGTTTTTGTTGTTTCATGCTCGAAAATAAAAAGTTGGATCCTGTGAAAGCTAAAGCGTTAACTATAGCGCCTCCGATCATCATAGCGATGCTAGCCATATTTAAAAAGAAGTAATATACAAAATATCTATACAAAATGACAAGCGACATAAACAACACGGTCGTAGAAAATATAACGAGACTGATCGAACAAGAACAAGCTGCTAGTGCTAACAAGCTAGACTTGGATTTTAAGAGCCTAGAGATTGTAGTGAACGCGGTCGACCGCGGTTCTTTTATGGCTACTTTTCCAGATCTATTTAGCGACTATAAGTTACCCGTCGTTAAAACGGACGAGGTAATAAACAGATGGAAAACACAACCGCTGACGTTTTATCAAAATCAACTTAATTTTGCCATTTGGTGTAGTACCACCGGAGCCGGTTTAGGGTGGGATCTACTTTATTCAACGGATCCTCTGACGAGCGCCGTATACAGATTTCACGTTTATTTTACCGTTAGAAAAATATTAGAGTTTCTAAAATGTCCCACTCCGAACGACGGCGTATTTCATGCCGTAAACAACAACATAGATCGCGGGTCTTATATCGACGCGTGTAGATTTTACTCCGCAAATCCTAAAAACACTTGGATACAGACTGTAGATCTCTACTCGGGTGGATTGGGTCAGGCTTATGCTTGGGGTAAACCTTTGGGAGATTACGATACCACTGACTTGGGTATTGGTTACGGTAAATACGTGGGAGGAACTAAAATGGGGTTTGGCCCCTCAGATCCTCCTGGAGGATCTGGACGTTACAGCTCTCAAACGGTAACAAATTTGACGCAAGACGACGCCGTTGGCTCGGCGTGGAAACGTTTTATAAACCAAGAGTCTCACCAATTTTGTTTATACCAACCTCTAGATTTTGTTTGGATGGAACTTAATTTTAAAAATTTATCGGGGTTACCTTTGATCGATAATTGTACTTCTACTTTGTCTTTTTCAAAAAATAACGTGTTATCTTTTACTATAAATCTTTCCCAATGCTTAATCTCATATTGTTTTTGTCCATAACTTTTGTAGAAACTTTTGACCCTTGGATTATTAATATTTGTTTTATAATTTTTAAAACCTAATTCAGTTCTAATAAAATCTAGACCGCCCTTATTAGTTGTTTCGATGGAACTTAATGCTAAAAATGTATTGGCGCGGCCTTTGTACGATAATTGTACTTCTACTTCGTTGTTTTTAAAAAATAACGTGTTATTTTTTACTACGAATTTTTCCCATTTCGTAATCCCATATTGTTTTTGACCATGACTTTCGTAGAAATGTTCGACTATTGGATTATTAATAAACAAACGTCTCGCTTGTTCTAAGGTATCACCATGGGCTTGAACAACGTCTGGATCTATCGCCGTTGTGTTGTCGAGAGAGTAATCGTTAAAGTCGTCAAATTCTAGATTGTTGTCTTCTTCCTCGTAGTCTTCTTCTCCGTAGTCTTCTACCGGTTCAAAATCTCCACCGTTTTGGCGGTGCGGGGCTTTTTTGACTCCATTATATAGAGTCCTCCTAAAACAAGCGTCAACCCCATTATCAAGCCAATTGTCGCGTAAGAATAAGAAAGAGGAGGAGTAGTTTTTACGTCTATATTTTGCATCTTGGCAATTTGTTCTTTTCTCTTTTTGTTGTGTTCCGCTAATGCCTTGCCTTGTTTTACTCTATCGGGATTTTTAGTTTTAGTCGTCACCGTCTGTAGAGGGGTCTCTGTCTGAAGAGGGCTCTCTTGTTGACTCATCTTTTATTATAGGTAGATAATTATTTTTGTTAATAACTAAATGTTTAGATGTTATCAAGACACCTACTAACGGTGACAACAACATTCCGTAGTTGTAATAAACTTCGCAGAGTAGGCTAGCTATCGAGCTAGATATAACTGGATCTTCCTCTAGATCTTTGGTGAGTGCGTCTTCTGAGTCTACTCGTAGACTGACACCTAGGGGTTTGATCATAGGTAGACTCGCGCCTAAAACTCTCGAGTAAATCCCCAGCACGCAGTTACCCAAACTCGTTATCATTTCTTTACCTAGTCGAGCCTCGTAATGGTTGTACATTTTGTTCTTGTTTGTTCGCGTCTAGGTTTTCTATATCTCCCTGGCTAAATTCTTTACCCAAATACTTTTTTAGAATCACCGGCTGATACTACACCCAACAGTCTAGTTTTATGTTTTTCCGTTTGTGGGTCCAGCGTGCTAGAGTCTAAAGTAGACAGCTCCATTTTTATAAGACGGTATAATTTATTTGTTAGAGAAAAATATTCGTAAGATAAAATACACAAGGTCGACGCTATAATAAATTTGAGTAAAAGATCGATCATCACGAACATTTATTATAGCGAGATAAACTAGCTGCAACTAGCTGTTCAACTAGCTGACAACTAGCTGTTCAACAAATCGCAACTAGCTGACAAGTACTTAACAACTAGCTGTTCAACAAATCACAACTAGCTATGCAAGTACTTAACAACTAGCTGTTCAACAAAACCTCAACAAATCATCAACAAAACACAAGTACTTAACAACTAGCTGTTCAACAAAACTTCAACAAACCCTCAACAAATTACAACTAGCTATGCAAGTACTTAACAACTAGCTGATCAACAAATCATCAACAAATCATCAACAAAACACAAGTACTTAACAACTAGCTATGCAAGTACTTAACAACTAGCTGATCAACAAATCATCAACAAATCATCAACAAAACACAACTAGCTAACAACTAGCTTAACAAGTACCATTTAACCGGAGGATCCGTATGTAAAATCAATTTACTATAGGGAGTGTCTTTGAGATATTGTTTTATGTCTCGCCTTTTATTATCCGGCACCACATCATTTTCGTCGAGGCAATTATCAAAACTTGTTTTGTCTTTGCAATAAAAAATAGTGACCCATTGAGTCTGTTCGCGATAATCTTTTAAAAAACGCTGTTATATTTTTGAGTCAATAACCAACAGCTGTGGTTATCGTGTCTACCGCTAAAGGCTAATTTAGATAACATGCACACACTACTACCGCCTCTAGAACCCTTTCGATATTTTATAGCTTGATAAGCGCTACAGTCGTCGATTAAAAACAAAGTGTGCAACCCTTTAAATTTCGTTCTGTAAAAGTCTATGGCTTCGTTCATGCTCATATTTTCGACGTCGGGGTCGCACGCATAAACGTTGGGGTCGTTAAAAAACCAAGGTCTCGCGTGGTACGTTTTGTTGTTTGACAGAGTCGGACATATGATTACCAAATATTCAAATTTGTTGGCGTATTCGTTTTCTAGCAAGTCTAACGCAAACTTTGTTTTACCAGAGTTTGTCCTTCCACATATTAAAGCGCAGTGCGGTGTCATCTTACTCTCGTTGACGTGTCTTTTATATAGGCGTTCATTTTTAAAAGTTGACGCTGCTCAAGCGACCTCCTTGGATGTTAAGTTGCGCGTCCATAACCAAAAATACGTAACACTTTAGAGCACCCGCGGTTTGAGCTTCGCGTTCCATCAATATAGAGATTCCTCCGCTTATATCGCCGACTTGTTTACCCGATTCGTGATTTTTGTTGTCGTCCGTCGATCTCATATCTAACCAAAGTCCGTATCTTCTCAAAAAATAACCGCCGATATTCATCCCTGCCAGCCCTAAATCTTTACATATACCGACCCCTAGCTCGGTGGATGAGTCCCCAAAGAACTTGTTGATTTCTCCCCAGTGTTGATAGCTCTTGAGACCCAAACTGTAGAGTTGATTAGGTTTTCCTTCTATCGTCACGCTAACTTTGTCTATCTTTGGGTTATAAAATAGTTCAGGAGTTTTCGTAGTCGCATCTTTAAACAAAAACAGTATACCCTTGAAACTTTTAACCGCCACGTTTAAATTAAAGTTCCAGGTGGTGTCTGATTTGGATATATCTTACTTCGTGTCTCTGAATCCTATCAAACAAAAACTGCGTCTTGTCCAGATATTTTTGAGCTAAGATTTGAGCCAAGTGCTTGTTGGAAACGATCTCGTATTCTAGCGCTAAGTTGTAGATGCGATAACTCGCTTCGTCGTCGGTAGAATTTACGACTTTGGAGTACTCGTTAAAAGTAAGTTCATAAGACAGTTGGTCGTTCAGAGCGGATGGATAAAACGGTTGATGATCTGTGAGCATTTCAAAGTCTAGAGGTATACAAAATCTGTTTCCAAAGGCATCCGCTATCGCTTTGTCTTTTCCAATATTTGCACCGGCAACCGCGTTACCGGTACCCACGCGCAGGTTCGATATATTGGCAATCTCGTTTCCGGCGTAGTGATCCATGGTATCTGTTAATGTTAATGTTAATGTTAGTTCTTATATAGCGCTTTAGACTCCCACAATGTGGGTGTATCAAAGCGCTTTACATTATTACCCCGGTCATTAGGCCCATGAAACATTCCAAATACCATCTCAGCTCCCTGGGGAGTATACAGCTCAATGCTGCCATTTCGGCGCAAAGTAGCTAAATTCAACCACAATAACCATCTCTGCCTTCACAGGTACCCATTTACTCCTGGGTGGAGAGAAGCAATGAGTGACAAAGTGCCTTGCCCAAGGGCACACGTACCATAGTCCCAGGCCGGACTCGAACCCCCAACCTGTAGCTTTACCTACAGATTACAAATTCAATGCTCCAGACCACGAGGCCATGGCACTCCACACACTCCTACCTGTGGGTAACCAAAGATCTTTAAAAATGTTATAAACGTCGGCGTCGGTCAAGTTTACGATCTCCCGACCACCGATACATATTCTTATTTGTTTTACCAGATTTCGTCCTAGATTTTTAAACAGACTTCCATCGGCATCGTCGTCCAAGGTTAGATCGATATTAAAAGCTAGTTTTGTAGAACCGGGAACGATCACGTCGTCGGAGCTCAACGACGGAAACTTAACTATTAATTTGTCGTTTGCGTCGATCGTGCTAGGATTGTGAGTTACTACTACAGTCTGACGGTTGCCTTTTATACCACAACGATTTTTAAGGCGTCTGTGTGGATTCAGTTTGTTTCCGTAAGTCGCGTTCATTTTTATATTAACTTTTTATTTTTTTACTTATTTTAAAATGCAGTCACACACTTTTGTCATGACCAAAAAAGAGCAGACTTTTGAGCTACCTCGACCTATAGATAACGTCGAGGGCAACCGTCGCATTAAGTTAAGCAGCGTTATTTTAGACGTGGGCTTTTATAACGTCGAGAAAGCAGTGAGGATATCGTATACTATATCTACTCGGTCTAGTGTTGAAGAAGGTGTGGCCTTATCACACACGGCCGATGGAATCTTTATTCTTTCATAGATAGTTTTAAACAAGAAATTAAATGTGTGACCATCACTCCGATAAACGATAAAATATTTTATTTGTCATTAGTTGGCAATGTTTCTTTAGTAAAACTAAAACTACCTAATATTTTGTCTAAACTTTTAGGTTTACCCAAGAGTCGGCTCGATGAAGGTACTTATGTTGAAAGATTTAACCTAAATCTTTACAACGCGGTCTTTTTACATTGCGAAGAACTGTCTACGCATTCAAATTTTTTAAACGGAAAGCAAACTAGCCTGTTGGAGAATATACCTTTATCAGACGATGCTGTTCCACAAGATCCAATTTGCATAAAATACGATAATTGTTCAAAAGAGTTAGTAACCGGTAAAATAAACAGCCTCACGTTTTCGTTGAAAAACGGTCTTGGTGAGGTCTTAGATAATAGAGGTAAAGAGATAATGTTTAACGTAGAAATATTTTAGTTACTTTTTTTAAATGCAGTCTCATACGTTCGTCATGACTGATAACGAGCAGACCTTTGAACTATCGCAACCTATAGATAACGTTGTGTTAGAATTGGGTTTTTATAATCTCGAAAAAAAAGCGTCGATACATTGGGAGAGTTTTACGGGTGATATCAATAATCTTACAAATATTCAAATTGTCGATAGTGATAAAAGAGATATCCAACCAAATAGGTGGAATCTTTATTCTTTCAGAGATTTTATAGAAACTGTTCACAGTATAACTATAGAGTCCTTATCCGGTGAACTGTTTTATATATCCATTCCCAACCAAAATCGCATAAAACTATCGAGTAATTTGTCTACACTTTTAGGTTTACCCAGGGGTTGGCTCAATAGTGGTCATCATTTTGGAAAATTTAACCTAAATCTTTACAACGCGGTCTTTTTACATTGCGAAGAACTGTCTACGCATTCAAATTTTGTTGACAAAAAACAAACTAATCTGTTGGAGAGTGTACCCGTGTACGGTGATGCTGCTCAAGGCCCTAACAAGTGTTCAAAAGAATTGGTAGCTGACAAAATAAACAGCCTCACGTTTTCGTTAAAAAACGGTCGTGGCGAGGTGTTAGATAATAGAGGTAAAGAGATAATTTTTAACGTAGAAATATGTTAGTTACTTTTGTAAAATGACGACTAGTATTTATCCTGATCTAAAAATTGACGAAACGAGGGTGTTTCGATTGCAAAAGATTGAAGAAGTTCAAAAAGATATATTGACACAACGAGAACAGCGAGGCGCGTTGTGTAAAAAATACGGTAAGTTAATTACGACATTGTCTACTACGGAAACGCTAGCCGAGATGAGTGGTGTGATTTGTGGGGGTTTGGGAATCGTGGCTATAAGCGGCGTCATTACGTCACCCGTTGGTTTTGCGTTAGAGGGAGTAGCCTTGAGTTTTGGTTGCGCCGCGCTCTCGCTAAAATATTTTAGCAAACGATTTAGACGTAAAGCTAAAAAACACGACGAGATTAGAGTCTTGGCAGAGGCTAAGCTCAACAGCGTAAGAGATCTTATTTCTCAAGCTATAGAGGACGGTGATATAACCCACGAAGAGTACGCTTTGGTGTTAAAGGAATTGAGACAATTTAACGATATGAAAGAGGCTATTAGGTCCGACAGCTTGCTGTCGGAAAAGAAAGGTGAGAGCGATATGGAATCCGAGATTAAAAGACGAGTGGAAGAGTTGGTGTCTAAAGAAAAAAAAGGTCTTATCGAAAAACTTACAGCTTCGAGATAATTAAAAATTATTTCGATCAACCTCCTCCTTACCCGTCGGCGCCTCCTTTAGAGTCGTTTTAAAAAAAAGAAAACTGTAATAAAATAGCGCCATCAACAGCGGGCGCTATTTTTTTTGTTAACCCATAGGGGGCGCTCGTAAGCTAGTTTTTTGTGAGTTTTTTTGTTAGACAAAATTAAATTTTTAAGATTTGGTTTTTTGTTATCCCACCAAATTTGAGTTTTTAAGATTTGGTTTTTTGTTATCGCACCAAATTAGAGTTTTTAAGATTTGGTTTTTTTGTTATCGCACCAAATTTGAGTTTTTAAGATTTGGTTTTTTGTTATCGCACCAAATTTGAGTTTTTAAGATTTGGTTCTCAAACGGCATATCCCTACTACTGAGATTAATTCTGGTTAAAATAAGAGCATTTTGAAACTTTACTTTCACCCCCGACAATTTTAACGCACGAGAACAAAGAAATGTCTCCACAAGAATACAAATTCCAGTATGTGTGGGTGTACGTATACACGTCTGTGTGTACACGGATTCACATGTGCATGTATGTACATTGTACATGTACATAAACGTATACCCTGGTATTTACGTACAAAAACAGCATGGTAATCGGAAGTGGAACTGTTCTTCTTTTTTGGGGGGGGGGGGGGGGGGGGGGGGGCTAACCTCTACATTAGAGGCCTGCTAAAATGAAGCTTCCTTCTTTAGTTTTAAATGTATTAGATCCCAAAAAAAATTCCATTTTCAAAAACAGGTGAGTCCTAGCAGGTAGCATGCCCACCTACCCAGCTAGCAAAAGATCTGGGACCCATATGGGTGTGATCTGGTCACAACTAGGCTGCCATATGGGACCCATCTGGGCAACCCAGCTCCCACCCATCTGGGCTATGTGAGTTGGATATGGGGCCCACTTTGCCCAGTTGGGACCCATTTAGCATTTGCACCGTGGGCACCATCTGGGCCCCATGTGGGCAATGTGTGTTTTTCTGTCTGGGACCCATATGGGTGCGATCTGGGGCCCACTATAGGAATAGCATTTGCGCAATCTGGGTTCTATCTGGGTTATATCTGGGCCTTATCCAAACTACGTACGCACGGCGACCTATACCCAAAAATGCAATTCCTGCAAAGTCATGATACCCAATTACAAAATACAAGTACATGTAGCTTCATTATTAATAATTTGAAATATCACGTCAAACTGGTTATCCGCGAATTATTTTGTATACTCTGAAAGCAAATCTTGAATTTTTTTAAAAGTTTATTTATTTGTAAAGATAATCATAACTGAAGTTTATATTTTTATTACTGAACCACGTGGAGCGCTTTGAGACCTTTGTGGTCCGGTGTGGCGGTCTCACGCATCCGGCGTGCTCGGATCTCCGGACCGTGACCGAACGCCGCCGAGCGACCCGAATGCGACCCGAATGTATGCGCCGTAAATCTCCGTTTTGGTTGACTTTATGGGTGTGCTGAGTTGCTATATCAGTTTGTACACGGACGTCGTACGTGTGGACGTACGACGTGCGGACGTCGGTGCACGTGCGGTGGTTTTCATTAGACTAGCTAGTCATGGCGTCTACTGTTAGATTCGACGAGTATCGGAAGAAATGTCAGCGCATAATGCTGTACTTACGAAGTGGGAAGTATCCTCCTGGGATAACAGAAACGGCAGCAAGGACCATTAGGTCCCAGGCCAAGACCCACACATTAGACGACGCTAGTAAGTTTTTAATTCTTCCACAGTACGTAGGCTAGATAATTAGTCAGCTAGTTCATTTTAGTACATGGTAGTTCCATGGCCATGCATGTACACATGACTAAAATAGTTTAATACAGCTATTAAACGACCGACTATACTAGTGGAGTTCCCCAAACCTCTTTGTTGAAAAGCTTCAAATTCATTCAGTTAATAATAATATAAATACATGCTGTAGTAACTTTGTGATCAATTTCAGTGACAGTGTGAGTGTCATTTTAGTCCGAAATTCAAAACAATGGCGTCCGAAAATTGGGCGCAAATTTGGCCGAGTGTTTCCTAACGTGGCGTACTCTAACCAAATATCAAAAAATCCCACATTAACATTTAAGATTAAATTAGTTCAACCGAGGGCGCCCTAAATATACAGACGATTTGGCAATGTTTGGGCCTTATTGGGGTGCAGTTCTGCACAAGTTAACGCTATCTTGAAATTGTCAGACATAATTAAAGGCCGGAATTTTGGCGAGCAACACGTTCAGTCTGGCTTAAGGTATATCATGGTGAAGGTTTGCTGGACAGAGAGTTTTGGGGAGTGGAAGATGCATAATTTGCTATTGAACCTGGGACATCAGCAAACATCCTTAGTTATAATACAAAGTTTCAGAGGCATGGAACTCGAAACTAGACTGTAATATTGCAATACACGTCCAAATGTAAACAACGTATTATTAAAACAGGATCGAAATCGAGACAATGATATAGGCCTAGTGCGGAATTACGAGCAATCATTCATGCCATGGTTGGTTGACCTATCGCGCAAAGATTGATTGCGCTGATCTACTGATCACGCCCAAAATAGGCCGCATCCATAACAAGTTTAACGAGTTACTTAGTTAGTTGGTCATGTTTGTAGGCCCATAGCCATTGATCACGTTGATTAGTACTGGAAAAATCAAGCTAAAGCTGCTTATGCAAAGGCTTAAGTTGGGGAGATGCGCCATCGTGTCCATGAGATCTTGAGCTGGATCTTGCCAACTAACGTTAGACCGATGGATGCTCAAGAAGAGGTTATTGAAAGATTTTAGAATAATACCCCCACCTTTAACCCCATGCACAAACCCTACGGATCTCAAGTTGTTCCTAAGATTGTTTTTTAATGTTTCCACCCGAAAATCATGATTTCTCATCAGAATTTCTATTTTTGGTGGTTGATAAGCTGTAATAAGGAAAATATAGTGGGGGTATTAAATTAAAATCTTACCAATATTTAATCAAATGCACCAAACAGAGTATTTGTTCTTTTTTCTGAGTTGAGTATTTCTTGGTGTAAATTCATGACCAACAAGTGCTGTGCGGTTTCATTTATACAAACTTCATGTTTTTCATGTGTTAATCAGTGAAGGACCTGTACTATACTGGACCAGGGGGAAAGGGTGTTAGAAAGCGGGTGGTGATGGAGATACAGGAATCCATGGAGCTCATTCATTTCTACCACAGCAGTTCCTTGGGCGGACACAGTGGCATAAATGCCACTCTTGCCAAGATTTCCCAGGTTTACACATGGAAGCTGTTTATGTGCGTAGAGGCATAAACTTATTTGTACAAGCCACGATACAGCAAAATCGAAACGTACCAGTGTATCAATGTACCAAGCACGTCTAGAAATGTATACAATTGGGAAGGCGCATTCTTGGTGACCGACATCGCTCAGCGTGTGAGCGCGCGCTGACTAGCCCGCTCGTGTATCACGTGACAATCGGGTGAATAACCGTAAGGTAACAATCGATCACTTGCTCCAAACAATTTTCGCTGGTCGGACGCTCTAGATATTGCTCTCGTGTGAGAAGATTTTAGACAGAATTGGCTCCACGGATTGTTGGCTAAAGTCTGAATTTAGGCAGCGGTCTGATAAGTGAAATTGAGCTGGGACCAGCATCGTCGACGACAAGATTAGGGAAACGAGCAACAGCAAAGCTGAAAGGGGTACTGCAAGTGAGGTGAAGTCGACGGGGAAATAAGACAACACAAGACACTGGTCCGGGCGCGAGCACACCGACCGACACTCCGGTAACTGGGGCTCCGGCAGCCATTATTCAGCAGCGATTAGCTGACAAAGTAATACCAGCAGCATGCATAGACCAACCCATCAGCCTGGAGGAGGTCTTACTGCATCGGGAGTCGATCGGATACTCATCATGCACCACAACTTTGCGAGCGGCGGTGTCTATACGGGAGCTGCACTACGAGCAGAGTGCAGAGACCGGGTGAGCCGCTAACGTTTGTCCCGTAAACACTGTGGTTGGCAATGCATAGTATCGCAAACTTGTAACCCAAGTTCAGGCTTTGGACAAAATCTCCAACTCATTTCAGCGCCGCTATAACGGGCCCCCCTTTCAATTTCTGCACGCAAATGGGGCGCCCCTAACAGTAACACGGTACCAATTCAGGGCGGTACTTGGAACAGTCCAATACCGTGCTGGATTCCCCGCACGGCAAGACAGGATATTTCCTTTAGAATAAACGCCCACAAAGGGGGCAGGTCAAGGAATACCCAGATTCGGCGTACCCGTGGTTACGTAGACCCAAATTCACCTTGTAACCTAAGTTATTGTTTTTAGCTGTCGTTCCTGCCGGCAACGTTAGGAAAGTTTACGTCCTTATAATTTAACAAACAGATATTTCATATATAAATAAACAAACACAATAACAAGGTGGCAATTCAAAAGGTAGAAATAAGCTGAGGTAATTACCCATTTAAAATGTCACTATCACAGTATCAGTCATTTTACTCTCGATAGAGCCGCTGGGTATGGGGAGTATCTATGTAATGCGTCCCTTGATATCGGCTGTAAGCGTGTTTAGAAGCTAAAAGCACGTGTCCAATTTATAAACGTCAACGTTTAATTGCTAAACCGTCGTGCTGCCGGGCATGGTTGGCATGGAGGCACGTAGGCACGTTTCAAGCTATTGGCGGGAAAGTTGTGTTTACCGGCTGAACTCGGCATTGGAAGTGTACTTCGACGGTGTGAGGCGTTGTCAGAAAGTGTAAATGGTTTATTTAAACACGTAAACTTGTAAACACGGGTGAGTGCATTATGTTGAAGATATAGTCCAAATTCAACACAGGGCAATAACGAGATTGAACACATTGCCAAGTGGGCCTTGTTTAAATTAAAGAATAAACTCTCGCATTTGAAATAGGCCACGGCAGTTACTATTGTAAACAGATTTATAAACAAATTAGAAAATTGTGTAACGCAAGTACATGAACGTGTATTGTATTATAATGTTGTGGTTGCAAATTAAATAAAACATTCCTAGGTTGCCTAACTTGAACAAACTGGCATTAGTACATTCAGACATGGAGCTTGGATTCAGGGTGCCGAATTTAGAAACAGAGCTCTTAGTCTTAAGTAAAAGGACGCACACTGCACATTGAACTTCCGTCATACGTAGACATCGCAGATTCGTAGAAATCGCAGGTCAGGTGGCGTCAAGGACATACTATCCTTATAAGCTTATATTTCTGTGGGTTTCTTAATCATGGTAAAGGAGTTCTGCAAAAGTGTTTAGAAAGGTCAAACATCGCCTCTTTGTATTCTGGAACTGGTCGCCAGGAAGTCTGAAATGTAGGGCAGTCTGTCGATTTACTATTGTTTGCACTTACGATCATTTAGGGGATCAGTCACACAGATAATACACGGTGGTAACATATGTTTTGTGACATACTTGTAGGATTCCAAGGATGCCCTGCGCAGTTCAGAATCAACTTGCACTGGCATTGCCATGGTCTTATGTTGTGATTTTAATAAGCACGTACATTGAATAATAGCGCCAAACGCGTGGTCCATTCTAGACAGATTAGTAAAGCGTGGTTTAACGTATGTATCTTCCACACCAAATAATCACTTTCGGGTAGGTCAGCCGGGTGATGTCTGCATAGTACGTAATGCTTTCACCAGGGGATCCCAAGTTGGGAAAGATGCACTGAACCCCGTGATCGTGGAACAGTTTATTCAAGATAAGCTCGATTTAGTAAACAGACACATTCGGGACGTGGAAAAGCATTGAAGTTCACACGTTACTCGCGTGAAAAGTTAAGTTCCCAAGCTGAGTGTGGGAAAAGAAATACCCAATCATATTGTGTATAACTTATCCAACTTTGCTATTTCCTTATTGGCTAGACATCCAAAAACGTATAACCCCCTAGAAACCGGATAACAACATTTTGGCTTAGCGACATGGCAAATCTGGAGCACGCATTGCTTCAATTGATGTTAATGGAATGGAAAGAGAGCATGCTAACACATGTAAATTGTTAGATTAGAAAAGGAAGTTAATTGCTAGATTAGCAAATTAAGTTATCCACTTCTTAGGCGCATATAAATTCATACGACATGGAAATCAAGTAATTGAGCTGACGTACTTTTGCAATTAAAGCAAACGAGAATTTGGAACAGACACCTGTTGACTATATGTTACTAAGAACGCAAAACTGGCTCAGATCTTGTGTATTCCTTTCAGTTGATGGCAGAGGACATGTCTGAGTGGACGGCGACAGTCTCGATCTATCGGGAGAACAAAGGAAAGCGCCTGCTACTCATAAAGGCAGAACTTGAGAATGCCTCAATCAGCGGTGACATGGGTGGGGAAAGGAGGAGCAACTATCTGCAGGACCTTCACTTGGTCGGCATTATCACCCGGGCTGATATATCACCCGTTTATACTATAGCTTGGAAAGCGTACGTCACAAGTAAATATAGATTGTATTGCAAACCGCTTAATAAGTTGCAAAATAACAATGCTGCAGCTCGCTAATGATGTTGTTATCAGTCATAGTTGTCACTCACAGTTCTCACCTGCGAGCACAAGTACTTTATGTGAACGGTATTTTTCTGTCAGTTGCAGATACGGACAGACTCATTGGGATTTTGCATGGGCTGTGAAATCCTCACAATTTGATTAGGATATTTAGTGTAATTATGCATCAAGACTGTAACCAGAGTACCCTAATTTCCGGCAATGAAACATAACGAGAAACAACAAATATAAAAAAATTAAAAAAAAAACAATTAAAAAAAATAAACAAAAAAATAAAAATAAAAAAATGGTTTGGGTTTTGTTGGGGTTGTTTTTTCCCTCTGTGCCCGGGCTTGGCCAGGTGGTCACGAAAGGTGACCAGTTACCGTGGCCAGGCCTTGACATGGGGGGTCCCGGGACGGGCCTCGAGACCCCGGGGACCACGGGGATCTCGGCGGAGTAACCATCCGCCGACTGGGCAGCTGACCCAACCTCGCTCAGTCCCGGGAATACCCATGGTAGTTAATCGGAAATCTGTTGTTGGCATGCGTTTATAAGCCCCTTTTGGGGGAATACCTGTTAATAGAGTACCGAAGTCAATACGTCATCCTTTGGCTGTCAAAGTTACTCAACCGTTTCCATGTGCTTTCGCAATGGACGTTTCAGCCGACTAGAATGACAACTGACGTCACACTTCGGTACTCTACATGTAGTATTGCCTATCCACTGTTTGAAGTGGGCAAGTTTGAAGTTTACTGATTGCTTAACAAGAACTAAAACCAGTAATTTTGTGGATGTAAGTTGCTAATGATATTATGTGATACAATTATAGTGAACGAATAATTGAGACGTCCGACTTGAGCAATAAAAGTTTGGAGGCAAGGTCAATGAACTTTTGGATCGTGAGTCTTTGTACAAGCTGTTTATGTGCGTAGAGGCATAAACTTATTTGTACAAGCCACGATACAGCGAAATCGAAACGTACCAGTGTATCAATGTACCAAGCACGTCTAGAAATGTATACAATTGGGAAGGCGCATTCTTGGTGACCGACATCGCTCAGCGTGTGAGCGCGCGCTGACTAGCCCGCTCGTGTATCACGTGACAATCGGGTGAATAACCGTAAGGTAACAATCGATCACTTGCTCCAAACAATTTTCGCTGGTCGGACGCTCTCCCAACCCGCCCACCCCAAGTTAGAGTTTGGCGGGGATATCCCACAATAACAAAGCGCCCGTTAAAGTTTTAAAAAAAAAATAATAATAATAATAATAATAAAACGGGAGCAAAAAAGAGGGGTTATACAAAATAAATTATTTCACATAGTTTTTACTCTGGTAATTTGTAGGTGTATGGAATGGTTGGTGTGGGATTAGTACAAAAACACAATCAACTGGTTTCTATAAGTAATTGGACATATTGGTTTATAGTTGAGTTGGGATTGACACATATAACTCCCCTAATGGGGTTATAGTTTGATGATTTGGTTGGTTGGTTTGGGATGTTATTGGTTGGTTGGTTTGGGCTTGATATGGTTGGTTGGTTTGGGCTTGATATACTGGGACCTATGGGGGGACGAATTTTGTTTATTCGTTTTAGGCTTGACAAATGATTCCCCCAGTGGGTCCTAGTTTGATTATTGGTTGGTTGGTTTGGGCTTGTTATTGGTTGGTTGGTTTGGGCTTGATATGGTTGGTTGGTTTGGGCTTGATACACTGGGACCTATGGGGGGAAGAATTTTGTTGGTTTGTTCTAGGCTTGACAGATGATTCCACCTAATGGGTCCTAGTTTGATGATTGGTTGGTTGGTTTGGGCTTGTTATTGGTTGGTTGGTTTGGGCTTGATATGGTTGGTTGGTTTGGGCTTGATACACTGGGACCTATGGGGGGAAGAATTTTGTTGGTTTGTTATAGGCTTGACAGATGATTCCCCCTAATGGGTCCTAGTTTGATGATTGGTTGGTTGGTTTGGGCTTGTTATTGGTTGGTTGGTTTGGGCTTGATATGGTTGGTTGGTTTGGGCTTGATACACTGGGACCTATGGGGGGAAGAATTTTGTTGGTTTGTTATAGGCTTGACAGATGATTCCCCCTAATGGGTCCTAGTTTGATGATTGGTTGGTTGGTTTGGGCTTGTTATTGGTTGGTTGGTTTGGGCTTGTTATTGGTTGGTTGGTTTGGGCTTGATATTGGTTGGTTGGTTTGGGCTTGAAATAGACGGTGTGCCCTCTGACGTCACGCGTTTGTGTCTGTGTTCGGGTGTGCCCGGCCGTGGTGCGCGCGCTTCGTGTTTTGCGTGAAGTTTGCTTGAAGGGCGACGTCGCGGGTCAGATCGCCTTTGAATTAGGTGACCTCTGGTGTCGTCACTTGACTAGATTGTGTGGGGCGTGATGCGTGCGCGTGTTGCCGGGCGCATTTGGGTACGGATGTGCACGGGGGCACATGGTCTATACACTTTTAATATTATGCCAATTGCACTGATCTACGGAGTTGTAACTTGGTTGCCACTGTAAGGTGGAGCCGGATGGGAATTTCCCCTTTTATTTTTCCTCCTAAAAGGTTTTTTTTTGCGGGTTTTCGCCCATCTCGTAAATCGGAATTGGTTTTAGTGTTTTGGAATCTTGTAAATATCCTTGTACATCTGTAAATATTTTGTAACTTTCTGTAAATGTTGTTGTATTTTTGTGTACTGTTAATTTATTTAATGATGTGTGCAGGGCCCAAATGAAAACCAGTTTTAATCTGTTTGGGCACACCCTGGGTAAAGAAATGATTACTGGTTGGTTGGTTTAAGCTTTGGCATCCCTGCCTTTGGGGCTAATGAGGAAAGATGAATAATAGTACTATTAACACTTAATTTGTCTCTATACCAGGACAATTAAAGTTTATTCATCGACTTTATGACCATCACAAGGCAACTGGTGTTGACTGGTGGGGTTGTTTTTTCCCTCTGTGCCCGGGCTTGGCCAGGTGGTCACGAAAGGTGACCAGTTACCGTGGCCAGGCCTTGACATGGGGGGTCCCGGGACGGGCCTCGAGACCCCGGGGACCACGGGGATCTCGGCGGAGTAACCATCCGCCGACTGGGCAGCTGACCCAACCTCGCTCAGTCCCGGGAATACCCATGGTAGTTAATCGGAAATCTGTTGTTGGCATGCGTTTATAAGCCCCTTTTGGGGGAATACCTGTTAATAGAGTACCGAAGTCAATACGTCATCCTTTGGCTGTCAAAGTTACTCAACCGTTTCCATGTGCTTTCGCAATGGACGTTTCAGCCGACTAGAATGACAACTGACGTCACACTTCGGTACTCTACATGTAGTATTGCCTATCCACTGTTTGAAGTGGGCAAGTTTGAAGTTTACTGATTGCTTAACAAGAACTAAAACCAGTAATTTTGTGGATGTAAGTTGCTAATGATATTATGTGATACAATTATAGTGAACGAATAATTGAGACGTCCGACTTGAGCAATAAAAGTTTGGAGGCAAGGTCAATGAACTTTTGGATCGTGAGTCTTTGTACAATGGCATGAAGCAGGATGTGGTGGATTATGTAAGTCAGCCTGCTTTTATTGTCTTATTGATGCAGAAGCTGAGACTGTTACGTTATACAGAGAAATATACTCTTCACTTTTGAAAACAAGGCTTCTTAAGACAATTTTGTTCAAGGTCTGAAGTCATTCTTTTAAGTTTTGTATATTAGCCATAACTTGCCTCACATCTCACATTTGCAAGTTTTATGTTTCTACTTTTTAGTACCATTTTGTGCCATTAACAATCCTTGGTCGTTTTTCTTTTATGATTGGACAGATCAAATCCTGTGACCCTTGTCAGCGGTACGACAAGATAAAGACCCAGGCCCCTGCACTGAAGTCCATCAAAGTGAAAGAGCCCCTCGAGCTGGTCGGAATGGATTTGATAGGTATCCAGTCTTGTTTTATTTTTGTCTTATAGAGTGTCCTCTTTTTACATCGCAGTCATGCATTTTTGATAAGTGGCTGCTGAAACTAAAGTCTGGTTGGCCATCACTGCAATAGTAAAAGAATAAGTCACAAATGGTTGACAATCCCATGCAGCTATTAGCTATTAGAACAACAGATAATACACATTCTACTAAATAAACAACTAAGTGGCAGTGCAACCCTCTTTAAAATTAATTGGACAAATGTACATTTTGAAGGAATTTGAGTCAGAATCGAATACCAACCAAAGGGTGACTTTTCTGCAAACTTGGCTGCCCATACACATTTGTGGGCAAAATGACAGTGGTTTATCCACCTATACATGAACGCTACATGTATGTTATACATGTAGCTTGGTACATTGTTTCTAGATCAAGCAACTTCAGGTATCAAAGTGTAAAATTTGACATGTGTGACCAGGCCTACATTATCCTTTGTGTTATCTATTAATTTAATGCATTTTGTATGGCATAATTTTGTTTCAGGACCCTTGCCGACAACAGATGATGGTTACAAATATGTGTTAACCGTCACAGATTATTACACAAAGTTTGTGGAATTCTTCCCACTAAAAAGCAAGGAAGCTTGTGGGATAGCACGTGGTATTCACACATTTGTGTGTCGATGGGGAGCCCCGCAAAGACTCCTGTCGGATCAGGGACGAGAATTTGTTGCTGAGGTTTGTTGTTTTTTTCGGTTCAAAGCTTTGTTAAACAGTGTACATGTAAATTAATGACTGGATGTACTTCACGATCTGTTTCTTTGCAGATCGTTTCTGGCATTACATATGAAATTTGCGAATTTGGTTTGTGTCATGTAATACGGCAGACAGACTTTATTCCTCTTAATTGAGCTTTAATGGAGTAATGAAGTCACAGATTTCTTGTAATATACAGATAGTTGAATCAAAACATAAGAAGTGTGTTAACAATGACAATTTTGCAATGGAACTGCAGTGAAACATTAGCATTGCTGACTAATGCAACATCTCTATGAAAGGAGGAATAACTCTATTGACTGACTTGATTGATCTGTTCAATAAAACTGCCGTTGAGGTAGTGCTTATTTACTGTGGAAAAAAACCAGGATGTAGTTGCAACTAAGAAACCTTAAAGGGAAAACAAGAAAAGGATAAACTCAGTGATGCAGCTTTGTTGGATTTTGAGAAATAAGGACTAAATCAGTAATCTTAAATTGGAAGAAAAGTCTTGTTAACTTCCGTACGAAGATGCTTTCAATGTCATAAAGCAGTAGTACTGATTATGTATGTCAGGAATTTACAAGGTCACCGTGATATTCTGAATATAGTACACACTTTTTTCTGTACGCTGTATGGGTGTCTGTATTATACATGTACAAAGAAGACTATGAGTAACGCATGAGTCCAGACGTACATGTTAAATGTATTATTGTCCAGTGATGATTAAAACAATTAAGATAAATAAATACTGAAACTATTGTGAAACTGCTATCAGATAAATTTGGCTTCTTTTTTCTCCATAGATAAATGCAGAGTTGTGCAAAAAACTTGACATTTCCCGTTCCATAACAAGTGCCTATCATCCCCAAACTAACGGTCTAGATGAGAGGACCAACCAGACATTGAAAGTTCGTCTCAGCAAGCTGGTAAATAAACACCAGAATGATTGGGCTGACCACTTGGAGGGCGTTGCATATTCAATTCGAACCCAAAAGCAGGCCTCAACGAAATACACGCCCTTTTTCCTCATGTTTGGACGTAACCCTAGATCACCACTACAGGTAGGTAATCATTTCTTCTGTCTTTCCTTCAAATGGGGGTATTGTGTAGGTTTTGTCCAAGGGATGGGGTTGCATAAAATACGTTACTTTGCTAAATAGTGATATATTCGAAATTATAAACTGAAGCTGTTCTATGAAAGGGGCAGCTTTCATACCATAGGGCAGCTACATGTTTCTTAAGACAGGGCAGCTTTCTTAACATAGTATTAAGTCTTTCAAGCTCATTTAAATAATGGAGACATTTCAAGTTTTGGTGGGTTTTCATTTTTGGGGTCAATGGCATTTTCCATATTCATAAGCTGAAGTGACATGTAATTCAAGGCAGAACAGTTGTTTCGCCATTGGTTTAAGTATAAATTCTGTCCACACTTGCCAGAGAAGGCCTTGCACAACAAAAGCAAATATTGATCAAAGCATATTCTTAGAATGGAAAAACTACCAACTTCTTTTCATTTCAAATCAAAAAAGTTATTACCTCTCGTTTGTATTGTTGTAGCACAGGAAAATGTGCATGAAAACAAGTTAGGCCCAATGTATAGTGCATGTTCTCTTTCACCCATACACAACAAATCAATGTTTTTGAAAGATGGACCCTGCAGAGGAAGATGTTAAGCTGCCATCAGGTGAAGAGATGGATGATGCTGGAGTAGAAGAAATGGTTGCTCAGCGAGAAGCAACAAGTGCAAATATCCACACAAAGGTAACAGGTGGTTTGATAGCTTAAATGAAAAGAGAGCTGATCTTGCATTGGTTTATTTACCCTATGACAGATCATTGGTCATTGTGCTGTACGCGATTTGTTGATTTGTTCTTTTTGGCGTTCCATACCCAGGTGGTATGTCCAGGCGTGCCATATGCGAAAGCGCGCGTTGCGCATGCGCATCGGGTGTTTTCTTGTTGTCAAGAACGCGTTGTTTGAGTTCACGGTCTGCACAATTGTGTGTCAGAAATAGCTCTAAATAAGTGTTTTTAGAGGCTCTAACCTTTGGGGTTCGACATCCACATGTTTTTATGTAAGTTGAGAATCATTTCTTTGTTGTTATCTAGATAGAAAGTGGACATTTACTTGTGATTTTGGGTTTGTTTTCTGGATCCGTCTCAGTTTTGTTGTGTATAAATAATGTCGGATGACATGTTAGTTTTCATGTATAAAGTATAGAGTCGGACATTTCGTAATTGAAAGTCGTCCCGTTCATTGTTTATCTGTTATAGGAAGTCGCACGTTTGCTGTGTCAAGAGACATCTTGCGGGATGAGTGTTATGTTTCTTAAGCCTTGTAAGTGTTAACTTTGAAGTTTATTAATGCTGGATCAGATAATTTTAGCTCTTATTTTCGACCTACGAGTACGAGTAAAAGAAGTTTTACTTAATCTTGTTTTTACTCTCACATTCTTTATGAACCTACATGTATGGATTATTTTCACAGTTTAAGAACACATGTGTGACAGAGATCGTAAGATGATGTTCTGATTATTCCAGGAAGCCTGGAAACGCACAAATCTGTAAGTTTACTGGATTTACTTAATGTAGATGGCTGGACAGGGTAAACATGTAATCGCTTTATTTTATGAAACGGTTTGGGACTATACTGTACATGTACTTGTATTGGGATGTTGTGTAACATAACTTTCATTTTTCTGTGAACCGTGTTACATTAGGTTTTCATGAATGAGTCATTCTCACGTGTGTTTATAATCTCTAAGGTTGAGACTGTTTAATGTTCAGGTCCTTTTGAATTTATTGACAAGAAGATATAGTACTTATTGTTGGTTTTATCACTTTACCTTATAAACATGGAGGACTGACATAAGTTTTTGTAATCTCTGTTTTACAGTTTTACCGTCAAGGCAAGAGCGAAGTAGTTCTTGGAATAAAGACAAGAGTATAACTTTCAACTCTACGGTCTCCACGTTTACTTTCTGCCGCGTGGTTAGCTACTGGATAGGGGGCGCCCTTGCGTACTCCGAGGCCGGTATAGTAAAAAGATTTCATCAACCAGGTGACGACCGAGTGGCTCTGTCTCCTGAAGGACATCAGAATTCATCATGTCAACAAAGTCGGAACAGCCATGTGAACTGGATCCAAAAGTAGAACACTCACTTCAGGCTGACTCACTTGAGATGCCATCATTATCTAAAGAAGGTGACTCTCACTCAGCGATTAATGATGAAGCCACCAGCCAGGTTTCGAAACGGTCTGGTACTGGTACACGATTATCCACTAACTCTGCTACACTGAAGGCCCGTGCCAAGGCGGAGGCGGCCAAGGTCAGGTTGGAGTTTGCTCACAGAGAAGCCGAGCTTCGACAACAGAATGCGACACAAGAAGCGGCGCTCTTTCTACTCAGCGCAGAGAGGGATGCCGCGATGGCGGAAGTGGAAGCTACAGTCCTCGAGGCAGGAGAAGAAGTAGGCGGGGTCTCAATGAAAAGTGGTAATTTGAGTATTCCTAGTGAAGGTTACAAGGCACGTGTAGAGCAGTACTTATCCTCATGTAAAAATGCAAGTGAAACTGTAAATTGTCAAGGGCAAACCCAGGTAAACACAGCCCCTACTGCCCCTACTACACCCCCTACTGCCCCTACTACACCCCCTACTGCCCCTACTGCCTTATCACAGCCTCTAGATACAATAAATGTAATTTCGGAGGTTAGTAACATGTTGCTAAAGAAAGAGTTAGTCACTAGTGGTCTGAGAATGTTTAATGACAAAGCAGGTTGTTACAGGTCATGGAAAGCTTCCTTTAAACAAGCTTCCACAGAAATAAAGGTAAAACCCTCCCAAGAGATGGATTTGATTATTAAGTGGTTGGGCAAGGAGTCTTGCCAACTTATTTCACCTATACATGCAATTCATGTAGACAGGCCAGAAGAAGGTCTGAGTAGAATATGGGATCTTCTTGACAGGAAGTATGGTGCTCCAGAGGCCATAGAGCAAGACCTTCAACAGCGCATTGAAGATTTCCCCAAACTGTTGAAACAAGACAATGCCAAACTCCTACAGTACGGGCACTTGCTCATGGAGATTGAGTACCTCAAAGATGGCGGCAACTGCCCAGGGTTGTTGCATCTAGACTCTGGAAGAGGTCTACGTCCATTAGTGCAGAAGCTGCCATACAACCTTCAGGAGAGATGGTTAATGGAGGGCGCTCGGTACAAGGAGAAGCACAACGTCACCTTTCCACCGTTCAAGGTGTTCAGTGAGTTTGTACGCTACCAGGCCAAGGTGCGCAATGACCCAAGCCTCACGCTGCCCTTCGACATGAAGCAACACGACGTGACGAGGAGAGCTGTTAGCGTCAGAGCAACTGAAGTCAAGACCGTCAATCAACCAAAAGCCGGAGAGCACTGCCCCATCCACAAGACAAATCACTCAATCTTAAAGTGCAAAACATTCCTCGCCAAGAATCAGACCCAGAAGAAGGCCATCCTAAGGGATAACCACCTTTGCTTCAGATGTTGCTTGCCACAGCACACAGCCCGAGATTGCAAAGCTGATGTGAAATGTGACTCATGCGGCAGTCGGCGGCATATAACAATGCTTCACCAGGAGCAGCACAGCGAGTCTACAGGCAGGTGGCAGGAACTGAGCCCTGGGCCTACTATTGCTTCTCAGCCCAAAATTACGAGTGCTTGCTCCAAGGTACTGGGTTCGATGTGCGCCGCTGGGAAGTCCTGTGCAAAAATCATCCCAGTTCTGGTGAGGTCTAAGAGGGACCAAGGCACATGCGTCAAGACATACGCCATCATAGATGACCAGAGCAACAAAACCATAGCGACACATCAGCTTCTGGACAAGTTCAACATCGACTACGGAGAGGTCAGTTACACTCTACGTACCTGCAGTGGAGAAGAGTCAGCGCATGGCAGGTGGGCGGATGACTTCATAGTTCAGGATATCAACGGCACTGTGAGTTTAGACTTACCTGCTGTTACCGAGTGTTTTCTCATCCCAGATTTCAAAGATGAGATTCCAACGCCAGATGTCACCAGGGCATACAATCACCTGCAAGGTGTTGACATACCAGAAATCGACCACAACTGCACAGCAACTCTGTTGATAGGGAGAGATGTGGTAGAGGCACACCATGTCCTGGATCAAAGGATCGGGCCTCCTGGTACACCGTTTGCACAGAGGTTGAAGCTTGGCTGGGTCATCATTGGTGAAGTGTGCCTTCGGGGTATCCATGGAGGTGAAGGCCATTGGAACAAGATTTCATCTCTACGCACCCAGATACTCTCCACAGGACGACCCACTTTCCTCGAACCATGTCCGAATGAGTTTCATGTGAAGCATTTGTTTGACAATGAAGACGATAGTGTCAGCCTGTCTGTCCAAGAGAGGAAGTTCGTCGATCTGATGGAGAAGGAAGGAGGCCTTGAAAATGGCAAGTGGACAGCACCACTACCCTTCAAACAGCCGAGAGACCGACTGCCAAATAATCGGCAGCAAGCCTTTAAAAGGGCTCAAATCCTCCGAAAAAGCATGGACAGGGATTCCATCAAGAGGGGACACATGCTGACATTCATGGAAGGTGTGATTTCTCAAGGCCATGCCGAAGTTGCCCCACCTCTGCAAGCAGACGAAGAGTGCTGGTACTTACCTTTCTTTGGTGTATACCACCCCAAGAAGAGAGATAAGATCAGAGGTGTCTTTGACTCTTCAGCCGAGTTCCTGGGCCACTCACTCAACAAGGTACTGTTGAAGGGCCCTGACCTTACCAATGACTTGGTAGGCGTCCTCATGAGGTTTCGTCGGGGTCGTGTGGCAGTCTGCGGAGACATCGAGTCGATGTTCTTCTGCTTTTCGGTGTCTGAGAAACACAGAAACTTTCTTCGTTTCTTCTGGCACGAGAGCAACGACTTCAACCAACCTCTCATCGAGTATCGTATGCTGAGACATGTGTTTGGCAACACTCCTTCTCCAGCGGTAGCCAATTATGGTCTGAGGGATCTGGCTAACGATGCTGAACCTGATGTCAGAGACTTCGTCTACAACGACTTCTACGTAGACGACGGACTCAGGTCATGTGATGACAGTGACACAGCTATCTCGCTTATGAAACGCACCAGGGCGATGTTAAAGAAGAAGGCCGGAGTTCGTCTGCACAAAATCGCTTCTAACTCCCAGGCAGTACTTGACGCATTTGAGGCAGAAGAGGTCCAGAAAGACATCAGGAATCTGTCACTCAGCGACGGTGTACCCACACAGAGAAGTTTAGGTGTTCAGTGGAACCTGAGTGATGACACCTTCAGGTTTCAACTTGACCTGGAGGAAAGACCCTACACAAGGAGAGGCGTTCTGTCAACAATCAACGGTGTATTTGACCCTCTTGGTTTCCTCGCACCGGTCATGGTACAAGCAAGAGTTCTGTTTAGAGATATGACCGCACACAAAGTGGGTTGGGATGAAAGCCTCCCTGAAGAGTATAGAGCTGTCTGGAAGTCATGGAAGTCTGGGTTAGCTGACCTGCAGTTCTTGTCAGTCCCCCGTACCTACCCTGCTTGCCTTGAAAGTGGGGTGTTGCACATCTACTGCGATGCTTCTGAAGTAGCGGTTGCTGCAGCGGCATACTTGGTAGAAGAAGCAGAGGGACCCAAGTCGGGATTTGTCTTTGGGAAGTCAAAACTGGCTCCCAGATCAGGCCACACCATTCCTAGACTCGAGCTTTGTGCTGCAGTCTTGGCGACGGAAATTGGCAAAGTGTTGTGCAGGGAGTTGAGTATTCAGCCCTCGAGTGTGATCTTTCACACCGACAGTAAGATTGTTCTTGGCTATTTGAACAACACAACCAGACGTTTCCACACATACGTTACAAATCGAGTTGACAAGGTTCTCAAGTTCTCCAAGCCCTGCCAATGGAGGTATGTGCCTACAGACAAAAACCCTGCTGATTTTGGCACACGTCCGATTGCGACACGGAATTTGAAGGACTCCCCGTGGCTTACAGGTCCAAAACAGCCAGCACTGGTACCAACAGTTACGACAGCATCAGAATTTCCACTGATCAACCCTGCAGACGACACCGAAATCAGACGAGAGGTGACAGTTCACGTCACAAAGACCAAGATTGGGCCAACCGAACTTGCTTCACGAGTTGAAAGGTTTTCAACTTGGACCAGCTTGATGAGAGCATTCAGCCTACTTGTACGTGTGGCTAGGTCTTTCGGCACAAGGAAGGACAACACCCAACACCAGCATAATGGCATCCAACTCAAACGTGATGTCCGGGCAGTGATGATACGGGTGGTACAGGAGCAGTTCTATCGTCAAGAACTTGCCTGTCTACGAGAAGGTGCACCTTTACCACGTGGCTCCCCGCTCCTAGACTTGTTGCCAATGCTCAATCAGGATGGGCTGATTTGCGTTGGTGGACGCCTGAGGAATTCTTCCCTCCCAGTGGTATTGAAGCATCCGGTGCTGATACCGGGAAAGAGTCACATCGCTAGGCTTCTGGTCCTACATCATCACAGTGTCGGTCATCCTGGTAGACAGTTAACTGAGAGTGCCCTGCGCGAGGCTGGTTTCTGGATAACCGGGTGCAAGAGAGTGGTATCATCTGTCATCCATCATTGTGTGGTCTGTCGAAAGCTCAGAGGGAAATTGGTGGTACAGCGCATGGCGGATCTCCCGGAAGAGCGGCTGACGCCTGGACCTCCTTTCTCACAGGTTGGCGTAGACTGCTTTGGGCCTTGGGAGGTGGTTACCAGAAGAACCCGAGGTGGTGTCGCTCAAAGCAAACGTTGGGGAATGATATTCTCGTGTCTCACATCCAGAGCTGTTCATATCGAAGTCCTTGAGGAAATGAGCACGTCCTCGTGCATAAACGCATTGCGACGATTTACAGCCTTGCGAGGCAAAGTCAAAGTGTTTTGGTCTGACCAGGGATCAAATTTTGTAGGAGTGATCAATGACAAGCTCTTCCAGTCTTATCTCCAGAGGAACGGCACGGAATGGAAGCTGAATCCTCCCCATGCCCCTCATATGGGAGGAGTTTGGGAGAGACTGATCGGCGTGACAAAAAGGATTCTTAACGGTATCCTGCTCGAGACCAAACATCGGAGTCTTACTCACGAAACGCTAGTCACTTTCATGGCAGAGGTCATGGCTATCGTCAATGCTCGACCTCTCGTCCCGTTGAGCTCCGACCCGGAAGACACTTCCTTCCTCTCACCGTCAATGTTGTTGACTCAAAAGCACGGGAGCATTGAAGAGGTAATCATCGAAGATTGTACTTCCAACATGTACAGAGCTCAATGGAAGATGGTGCAGATTCTCGCTGACCGTTTTTGGAAACAGTGGAGACTTCGCTACCTCCAGAGTCTTCAGCAGAGACGTAAATGGGTCAACCCAGAAAGGAACATTGCTGTTGGAGACATAGTGTTGTTGAGAGACAAAGATGTCAAGAGAAACCAGTGGCCATTAGGTATTGTTGACGATGTTAGTCCTGGAGATGACAAGTTGGTTAGAGAGGTGAACGTTCGTTTGTCGTCAACAGGAAAGACCTATCGCAGACCAGTACACGAGTTGGTTCTGTTGATAGAGTCGGAGTAGACGGATGTCTTGTTTTCGCAACCCCTGAAGTCATTTGACGTCTATTGGACGTCCGGGGGGAGTGTGCTGTACGCGATTTGTTGATTTGTTCTTTTTGGCGTTCCATACCCAGGTGGTATGTCCAGGCGTGCCATATGCGAAAGCGCGCGTTGCGCATGCGCATCGGGTGTTTTCTTGTTGTCAAGAACGCGTTGTTTGAGTTCACGGTCTGCACAATTGTGTGTCAGAAATAGCTCTAAATAAGTGTTTTTAGAGGCTCTAACCTTTGGGGTTCGACATCCACATGTTTTTATGTAAGTTGAGAATCATTTCTTTGTTGTTATCTAGATAGAAAGTGGACATTTACTTGTGATTTTGGGTTTGTTTTCTGGATCCGTCTCAGTTTTGTTGTGTATAAATAATGTCGGATGACATGTTAGTTTTCATGTATAAAGTATAGAGTCGGACATTTCGTAATTGAAAGTCGTCCCGTTCATTGTTTATCTGTTATAGGAAGTCGCACGTTTGCTGTGTCAAGAGACATCTTGCGGGATGAGTGTTATGTTTCTTAAGCCTTGTAAGTGTTAACTTTGAAGTTTATTAATGCTGGATCAGATAATTTTAGCTCTTATTTTCGACCTACGAGTACGAGTAAAAGAAGTTTTACTTAATCTTGTTTTTACTCTCACATTCTTTATGAACCTACATGTATGGATTATTTTCACAGTTTAAGAACACATGTGTGACAGAGATCGTAAGATGATGTTCTGATTATTCCAGGAAGCCTGGAAACGCACAAATCTGTAAGTTTACTGGATTTACTTAATGTAGATGGCTGGACAGGGTAAACATGTAATCGCTTTATTTTATGAAACGGTTTGGGACTATACTGTACATGTACTTGTATTGGGATGTTGTGTAACATAACTTTCATTTTTCTGTGAACCGTGTTACATTAGGTTTTCATGAATGAGTCATTCTCACGTGTGTTTATAATCTCTAAGGTTGAGACTGTTTAATGTTCAGGTCCTTTTGAATTTATTGACAAGAAGATATAGTACTTATTGTTGGTTTTATCACTTTACCTTATAAACATGGAGGACTGACATAAGTTTTTGTAATCTCTGTTTTACAGTTTTACCGTCAAGGCAAGAGCGAAGTAGTTCTTGGAATAAAGACAAGAGTATAACTTTCAACTCTACGGTCTCCACGTTTACTTTCTGCCGCGTGGTTAGCTACTGGATAGGGGGCGCCCTTGCGTACTCCGAGGCCGGTATAGTCATCAAAACATGTGTCAAGCCAAGGAAATTGAAAACAGCACCGTCCAAATTCATAATGCTCTAATTGTATGAGAAAAATAACAAGCCATTCAGTGGTGCTTTCAAAGTATTGATAGATGTTGTTCAGGACTTCACTTCTTTGTTTTTATATCAAAGTCTATTGCCCTAACATCCATGAGAAGCCTGCATCTCGAGGATTAAAATGTCATAGGCTGTGTATATTATGAGGCTTTGGACTTGCCGAGACTTGATTGTCAAATGAAGTCGTTCAATTTGTGGTGCATCCTTCTACAGGTCCTTCACAATGTCGCTGTTGCCCAGAAAAAACAGAAGAAGGCTTTTCAGCTCAGAAAGTCCAAAGGAGTCAAGACCTTCAAATTCAAAGTTGGTGATAGGGTACTGCGTCGCAACTCCAAAAACAACGGCCGAAAAGGCGGGAAGATGGAACCCAAGTGGCTTGGTCCTTACAGGTAGGAGTGCATCAACATTCAGTATGTAGTTTAATTGTGTCTGTATCAAAATTCTTAAAATTTGGCTGTAATTGAATTTGTTTTTAATTTCACACTTTAGTGATGTATAAAGATACTATTTCTTGCAGTATCATAAACATAGACTCAAATCAACGGGTTACTGTGATGAGTTGCTCAGGACTGGAACTACAGAGCAAGATACCATATGATCAGCTTCGACCCTACAAATCGAGTATACTACCTCAAGTTTCCCGTTTGGCATGTTTGGCATGTTTGGCATGTTTGGCATGTTCTGCATGTTCTGATTACATTGACCCCCACGTTCAATTTCATTATTTTTCTTCTACTCACTAACTTTTAGTTTCTTGCTAGCAAGGGTCCAATTTTGTTGTCCCTGTTACATCAGACATGTATAAAGTTTTGTAATTTCTGGCTTTGTATTGGTCCTTTTATTAAGTCTTAAAATGTTCATAAATGTATATTTATATATTTTGTCGATCTCTATATTTTCATCTTAAACGGGAATTAATATTCAGACTTATTAGTTCAGACAATCTTATACGTGTAAAGGGGTGGTTATATGTATTTTTATATTTACATCTTATTCATGTTCTCAAAAATTGTTATCTAACCCATGATGTATTTTGAACTCGAATCAGTCTTTTTTGCTGCAATGTTGAAATGCTTTTAATAATAATGATATTTGTTGGCTTTTGTCAAATTTTAAATTTGCATGATACAAAATTTACATTTCATGCCTCTAATTTTATCACCCACTTTCTCCATCCAGTCTGCAACGAATCTGTCCTACAAGTTTAACCAGCAGTGGTTGTAAAAATGTTCCAGCGTTTGGTATAGTCATTATACTAAAGAGTAATTGATATTGTTTTAATATTAAGTTTCAGGAATGGAGAAGACAATAGACAGTCCTATCAACAAGACGAACGAAGGTGGTGCAGGTTAGTTTTAAATGTGTAACAGTAAAGTATAATGGAAGTTATCTAAATGGAAACTCCAAGGTGTTAAAAGAAACAAATTTTGTATTGTGAATCGGATGGTATTAATAATATAAGGGAATAAATGTGTGTGTTGCTAGTCTTAAACAAGTATGTTTAATAATATCTTTTACAGCTTCAAAAGTTAAATCAAGTTCAATTTTGTGTGCCAACGGAATGGCTAAACTTTCTAAGGTATTCCTAAGTGGTGATTAATTAAAAAGTAACCCACTCATAGTAAGTATGATTCTATACAGTTTTACAACCATACATTTAGTTTACAACCATAAATTTGTATTAAATTCAATATTGTTTTGTGTTATTAGTTACGTCGTGTTATTTTTCTTCCGTTTCTTTGATTTTTAACTTGTATGTGTAGAAAAGGTCACAGACCACAAGGAACTGCCCATTGGAACTCAAGAGGAGTTGCGTCTAGAAGAGTTGCAGCAGTTCATCAACGCCCTTGGCATAGACACCATACGAGACGTGTTTCAGTATGTGGCTGAACATTGCACTTTAACGAGGCATGAAACAGCAGAGCAGCTCCTCGACCTGTCACTGTCAGATCCAGTGGTTTCCCTTTGCATGGAAATGTCGGACAGACACGAAAACATCCTTGATGAAGTGACTCAGCTTTTAGTTCAACGTACATCTGTTCCCTTGGGTTATAGTACCAAAGACAGTCGGTCGGCATCCGTTGTCAGGGATACAGACACGTGTCAGGTGGTTAGTTCACTGACAACATATGCATATTGTGACGGAATAAGAATTATAAAGTCACCAACTGTATGTTTTAAAGGCCTTGCAAGTCACCTACACATTGCATATTAGGGAATCCTGGTATCTGATTGGTCAATTGCGTTTATGCACTGTTGTATGTCAAAGAGAAGTTGTACTTGGCCTATGGGGCTCAAAGTTTATAAAAGGCGATGCAGGGCTAGGATTTAGGGAGTTGATTGCTTGATCAATAATTACTAAGGCTCTTGATTATAATGGAATGACATGACGGATGATGACTGATTAAAGGCAATGACCACTGTTCTTGATGAGAAACCTCCGATTACCAATTATTAGTCCTCCCACATTCCGACTCCACCCTATTCCCATTCCGACTCCTCCCACATTCCGTCTCCACCCTATTCCCATTCCGACTCCTCCCACCTTCCGACTCCACCCTATTCCCATTCCGACTCCTCCCACCTTCCGACCCCACCCCATTCCGACTCCTCCCACATTCCGAGTCCACCCTATTCCCACATTCCACCACATTCCCACTTTCCACATTCCGACGCCCCATTCCCACTGGCTCTGCTTCACCAGTCTACTGGTCCTGTCCTCCAAGCAAAGAAGATAGCCTGGTGCTGTGGTCCAACACCGCTGGGATACGACACCGTCGAGGCGACACGCTACCGAACGAACCAGTCAGACGCAGGAGGACTGGTACGCTAACGAGGAACGTCACATTGGTGGCAGCGGTGGGATCCACCAGAACAGAAACTTCAGCAGAAGCTGGAGGACAGAGGCGACGAAATGGAGCAGCTGGAGCAGGCGGGGCTGATACCGGGGAGACATCGGGTGGAAGAAGTCGACTCGGGAGTTGAATTCCGGTATCGAAGAGATAACCCCTTCCAAGTTGCTGAAGGAAGTGTTGCGACCAGCGGAACAAGCGCCAAGGAAGCATCGAATATTCAGTTGTCTTCAATGGCATCCATATCGAACCCGGGAGTGGCTCAGGGCGGATTGTCTGAGTGGACAACTGATGAAGAAGAGTGGAGGAGGCAGAAAATGGCAAGCAACACTGCGCATCTTGAGGAGGCTCAACAGAGGACACCGCAACGTGGGTGGATTGGCGAGCTGGGGGAACCAGACGGCGGATTACCAATGATGAATCCATGGAGCACCTCTACTCCGGTGAGCAACATGCAGGTGTTAGGAGCCAAGGTAGAGCAAGCACCCAGGCCACTAGCAACGATCGGGACGATCGAAGACTGGTACCCGGAGGGAAGAGGAGCAAGGGAACATTCAACAAGAGATGTGAATGTTGGAGCTTCTGGACCAGCAGGAATTACTACCGTCAGTGGAGCAGTTCAAGCACCACCGGGGTACAACCCGTACGTGCCACGGGTGTTCAGCACCATGACGGCAGGAATGCGGACATCCCCGGGGTATGCAGCAGCAGCTGGCCAGTCTTCAGGAGGAGCAAGCGCGAGCATGGCTTTTACTCAAGGGAGACCTTATGAGGAGGTAGCCCAATGGAGAGGTGGAAGCGAGTATGTGCCGATTTCGAGTGGGCGGACGAGCACGTGGGGTCCAGATTTGGCTACCAAGATGGGGTCGAGTCAACCGCAGTTACAAAAGGCTTCCACACCGATGAAAGTGGAGGGACTGGAGAAAGGGTTGGCAGGAGCGACAATTGGAAGCAGGAAACCAGACGGGCATACGACAGAAGAAGAGAGGAAGACAAGTGCAGGGGACGATAAGATCCACCGAGCACAACGGAAACCGAGTTTCGTTCCGGACAGATTTTCAGGGGAAATTCCGTGGAGGGATTACAAGGCTCATTTCGAATCTTGTGCAACAATTAACGCATGGACCTCTGCAGAGAAAGCATTCTTCTTGGCAGCAAGCCTAAAGGGGCAGGCCCAGCAAGTGCTTGGAGACGGGGTCCAGGGCGAAGAATTGAGCTACATCGACCTTACTACAAGGTTGGAGAGAAGATTTGGTCCCGGCGAGCAGGCTGAGAGATTCCTGGCGGAACTGAGGAGCAGAACAAGGGGAGCCAATGAAAGTCTCCAAGCACTCGGACAAAGCATCCGGCGGTTGACGGGATTGGCCTACCCCGAGCTTCCAAGAGATTCGCGGGAAAGACTCGCCAAGGGGCATTTAATGGATGCCATCCCAGACGCAGAGGTGCGTGCGGGAATCTTCAGGGCCCACCCAAAGTCCTTAGATGAAGCGATACGGGCGGCGCTTGAAACGGAATCGTTCCTTAACTCCGAGAGGCAGAGACAGCGGGGCCAAGGTGGTCTTCAAGACAGAAATCCGAGAGCCAACCGTTACGTTGAAGCTGTATCAAGGGAGGAATTTAACCAACAGACACAAGCCATGTCAGAGCAGCTATCCGCATTGTACGGGATGATGGCTGGCCTAGAAAAAGCTATGAGAAATGAAACCACAGCTTCCTGGAGAGAAGAGACTGGGGCAAATAAGAAATGGACTCAGCAGGAGGGAGGCAGGAAACCAATGGAGAGTGATCAAGCCTGCTACAACTGCGGAGGTTTGGGCCATTTTAGAAGAAATTGCCCGTCAACTAGAACCCGTGGACCGGTTTCGGGAAACGCCACTGGACCAACCCAAAGGGTCGTGGGAAGGTCGTCGCAGACAGACCCGAAGAGAGAAGGAGACGTACAAAGAGCAAACTAGAGGAAAGACCACCGTTTCTACCGACAGAGAGAGGGAATTCGGTGCAGACTGTGTACGTCCAAGGACAAATAGGAGAGCATCCTATTAATTTTCTGATAGATACCGGTTCCACCGAAACAGTAATATCCACCACAGAGTTTGAAAGAATAGGAGCGACCAGCAAACCGGAATTGCAGTCTATGACGGAGACTATTCGTCAGGCCGATGGTACTCCTCTGCCCGTGAGAGGAAGTGCGTTCATGAATGTGAGGATTGGGGGACACTGCGCCAGGGTTGAAGTGGTCGTGGGGTCCATAAACCACCAAGGCATTTTGGGGATGAACTTCTTACTGATGACGGGTAGCATACTAGATCTGGATCAGCTGCAGCTTAGAATCGGCGACAACACTATTCCATGTAATGGCAACAACTGCAGCTCATTTTCCTGCCGAGTGGTGACAAAGGAGACGGTTCAGGTTCCCCCTGGGCACGAGGCTGTTATTCCAGGAGTGGTGAGACAAAAGGGGAAGTTGAGTGGATGGGGCATCATAGAACCCAGCGACAGGTCTCAACTTGGAAAACGGGGATTGGTGGTTGCAAGCACCTTGGTAAGGGCAGCGGCTGACCAATACCCGGTGAGGGTGTTCAATCCTGGAGACACAGTGGTCACAATCTATAAGGGGACAACAGCGGGTCTCTTAGTACCAATAGACGGCAAGGAGATCAAGATACAGGGGAACGGCGGTATCGTGGCAGGTTTAGAACGGCAAGATGGTGTAGAGGAGGATGAACTACCACGGCACCTAGTGGATTTGTATGCCAGGAGCATTGAAAACTTACCGGAAGGTCAACATGGGAAAGTGAAGAAACTGTTGGTGGACTTTCAAGGCGTATTTTCAAAGGGCGATGACGATCTGGGAAAAACTGACCTGGTAAAGCACAAAATTGATGTGGGCGGAGCACGGCCCAGGCGGCAGCCACCAAGAAGACTTCCTATCTGGCAGAGGGTTGAGGCTGACCAACAAGTGCGGCAGTTACTAGAGAGAGGTACAATTGAACCACCAAGCAGTCCTTGGGCATCGCCGGTGGTTCTAGTTAAGAAGAAAGACGGATCCACCCGGTTTTGCGTAGATTACCGGGCTCTGAACGAGTGCACACTGAAGGACGCCTATCCCATACCTCGTATAAATGACAGTTTGGATTCCTTGGCTGGGGCTGAATGGTTTTCGACTCTTGACTTGGCTAGTGGCTACTGGCAGGTAGAGCTGGATGGAGATGCAAAGGCCAAGTCGGCTTTCGTGACCAGGGCTGGACTGTTCCAATGGAACGTCATGCCGTTCGGCCTATGTAATGCGCCTGCAACCTTTGAAAGGTTAATGGAGAGAGTGTTCGCCGGATTGCAGTGGGAAGTGATGCTGTTGTACTTAGACGACATAGTGGTCTTCGCTAGGAGTGTTGAGGAAGAAGTGGAGAGACTGGCGGAAGTATTTGGGAGACTCAAGGCGGCTGGGCTGAAACTCAAGCCCAAAAAGTGTTGTCTTTTCAAACAGCAGGTGACCTATTTGGGTCACGTCGTGGCGAAGGAAGGAGTCTCAACAGACCCGGAGAAAGTCTTGACGGTATACGAGTGGCCAACCCCGAAGTCAGTGAAGGATGTACGGAGCTTTCTAGGGCTGGCCTCCTATTACCGACGGTATATCAAGGGCTTCGCTGACATCGCAAAACCTCTCCACAGAATAACAGAAAAGGACCGGGCTTTCATCTGGACGGCGGAATGTGACCGGGCTTTTGCCGAACTCAAGGAAAAGCTAACCACTGCGCCTATACTGGCGTACCCTCAGATGAAGGGTGAGTTCATCATAGACACAGACGCAAGTAACGTCGGAATTGGAGCTGTTCTCTCCCAGAAGCACGAGGATGGCACAGAGAGGGTAGTGGCTTATGCCAGCCGTACCTTGACAAAGCCCGAACGCAACTATTGCGTAACAAGGCGGGAGTTGTTGGCTGTGGTGGTGTATGCGAAGCACTTCAAACAGTACCTGTATGGACAGAAGTTTACAATTCGATCCGACCATGGAGCGCTGCGCTGGTTAAGAAACTTCCGTAATCCAGAGGGACAACTAGCAAGATGGTTAGAAATTCTTAGCGAATACGACTTCACAATCGAACACCGACCGGGCCGAGTCCATCAGAACGCTGATGCGCTGTCCCGTAAGCCATGCAAACAGTGCGGTAGGGAGGACGACATCAGCGACTCACGAGAACCACCGACCGGGGAGGATACGTCGGATGGCACAAGCAGTGAAGAAGAGAGGGGTACAAATGCACTGACACTACAGTCGATATGGACGCTGAAGGAATTAAGGGACACGCAGTTGTCCGATCCTTCGATTGGACCAATAATGCGAGCAGTAGCAAAGGGCGAAAGGCCGACATGGGAGGCCATCTCGATGGAGTCAACGGCGTTGAAAACATACTGGGCTCAATGGCAGCAGTTGAAGATACGTAACGGGGTGCTGTCACGTAGATGGGAAACAGAAAACGGGAGATACAGACAGTGGCAAGTAGTATTGCCAGCTTCTTTTCAGGAAGATGTCATGACCGAACTACATGACAGTAAGACATCAAGACACCAGGGAGTCTACAAAACATTGCAGAAAGTTCGCCGGCACTACTACTGGTCGGGTATGTCGGCAGATGTGCGGGCAAAGATAAGACGGTGCATCATCTGTGCCCGAAGAAAATCACCTGGTAAAAAGGCTCGGGCACCACTGAAGCAATACGTGGTGGGGGCACCAATGGAAAGGATCGCATTGGATGTGATGGGGCCCCTCCCAAGGAGCGAGCGAGGGAATGCATACGTGCTAGTCATTGGCGATCCATTTACAAAATGGATAGAGGCATATGCACTCCCCAACCAAAAGGCATCAACTGTAGCTAAGACTCTGGTGGAGGAGTTCATCTGTAGATACGGGTGCCCCAAGGAAATCCACAGCGACCAAGGAACCAACTTTCAGTCAGCGGTGTTTCGGGAGGTTTGCAAGCTTCTTGAAATTCACCAGACCCGCACATGTCCCTTTAACCCAAAATCCGACGGGTTTATCGAAAGGTTTAACAAAACTTTGGTAGACATGGTGAGTGTCATGCTGAGACCGGATCAGAAGGACTGGGACGAGCAGCTGTCCTACGCCATGATGGCCTACCGCAGTGCGGCACAAGAAAGTACGTCAGAGTCCCCTTACTTCATGTTAATGGGACGAGAAATTACCCTTCCCCTGGATGCCCTGACGGAAGTACCGGACGAGGAAGAGGATCCACTGACCACAGACTACGCTCAAAACCTTCGGGGAAAATTGAGTGAAGCCCATGACAAAGCAAGGGAGAACATCAAGGCAAGCCAACAGCGACAGAAACGGAACTATAACAGGCATGTGGCGGGGAAAGACATCAGGAGTGGCATGTTTGTGTGGCTACACAACTCAGCAAGGAAAAAAGGGCTTTCACCGAAGCTGCAGTTCAAGTGGAAGGGCCCCTATCTGGTTACAGATAAATTGTCAGATGTGACCTTTCGTGTTCAAGACAAGCCAAGAGCCAAGCCTAAGGTAGTGCATTACGACAAGCTGAAGCTGTATACAGGGCCTACTCTAGAGGACTGGCGGACTAAGCCAAAACCTTGTCAGGAGGAGCCCGCGGGAGAACCACTAGAATTGCAAACCACCGAAGAAGTAGACAAGTTCTTTGAAGATACAACCCAGGCAGAGGAGAAGCAGGATGGCTCGGAAGTTAACCAACCGCCTCGGCAAACTGATGGGGGGGTTACGGAGCCATGTCTAGATTTGGAGGAGGGAGTAACTTGTGATACAGATATACCTGCAGAGGCCTCAAAGTCAACACAAAAGTTTCCTATCGAGCTTCCAAAACAACGAAGAAATCCTACGAGGCAACGGAAACGCCCGGTTCGACTAAGCGATTACGAATAACTTTGATTTTCAACGGAAAAAAAGATCGATCAGGGTGATTAGAAATAATACGCGAGCGGCGCCCTCAATCGGCAGGAGTGAACGGCGCTGGTGCGGTGACGTCACGTAGCGCGCACTTGACCGTTGCCATGCTAGCGCCACAGCGTAGTACTGCAAATGGTACAGTTCGTACCTCAGCCAGCATCAGTAAACACGCACGCATTCAGCCTCTCGAGCTTATTCCGACTGATTATTCCACCAGGATTCCGACAGCTTATTCCGACTAATTATTCCACCGTGATTCCGACAGCTTATTCCGACAAGCCGTATTCCACCGGGATTCCGACAGATCATTTCATCGGAAATGCCAAGCGATAAGCAGGAAGGGAAGAGAGATCACGGACACCGTGACCGACCAACAGACAAGGACCGGCGGAAAGAACCTCGGGCTACACCACACCACTGTCCACAGTCGGGGTGCGGGGTCGAGACCACGCAGAAGTCTAACATGGTGAGGCACGTACGGGAATGTCATCGGGCTAAAACCTCCGGGTTCCTCTGCGCGACCTGTGGAGAGCGCTTCACAAGAAGAGATACCCGAGACAGGCACATCGCCAGGATTCACCGTGGCGGTAAACCCCAGCGCTCTGGAGCTCCATCGCACCCTCCGCCGTCGGCAACCCACCGAAACCCGCACTCTTCATCTCCGCTGCCCCCTCTCCCACCTGAGCCAACGATTGAGCTGCTGGCCCCGCCTCTTTCTCAGCCCGGTACACCACTATCCACCACAGCAACCGAGGGGGAACATCCAAGGAAAGGGGGGAAAAGCCTCAAGACTCTCCTAAGGGAATACCAGTCCAGGGCTCCGATGGTTGTGGATTCCACCACATCTGAGAGTGACACGGAGGTAGACCGGCACCCAAAAACCAGTAGCAATGCCGACAGAATTGACATGGTTATCACCACGACCTTCTACAAGAATGACATGGTGGTCCACCAAGAAGAGATAAAGCGGAGCTTCAACATGAATGACATATAACTATACGATAGGCGTTACATAACTAAGTTAATTGTCTCCTTGTTAAACCTAGTTTTAAATTTTAAGTTGTTGAGGACTTTTTCTATTTTTGTATAAAGTAAAACTTGTTGAGGACTTTTTATATTTTTGTATAAAGTAAAACTTGTTGAGGACTTGTTATATTTTTGAGAAAGTTACCCGTTTGAGGACCTAAACTTGAGCTTTTTAATAAACTTGCCAATTGTTATGCAAAAGTTAACTCTGAAAAAGATACATCTTTTATAACGTGTTAACCTTTATATTTTCAAGTTACAGAGAAACAAAAGATTGTAATAATTTATAGGAAACCGATTTTCTGTTGTTAAGCAAACGGATTATTTGGATTGAGTAGAATATTCTAAGAGTTTCCAGGGACTGAAAACCTTGGGAGGGGGGCTATGTGACGGAATAAGAATTATAAAGTCACCAACTGTATGTTTTAAAGGCCTTGCAAGTCACCTACACATTGCATATTAGGGAATCCTGGTATCTGATTGGTCAATTGCGTTTATGCACTGTTGTATGTCAAAGAGAAGTTGTACTTGGCCTATGGGGCTCAAAGTTTATAAAAGGCGATGCAGGGCTAGGATTTAGGGAGTTGATTGCTTGATCAATAATTACTAAGGCTCTTGATTATAATGGAATGACATGACGGATGATGACTGATTAAAGGCAATGACCACTGTTCTTGATGAGAAACCTCCGATTACCAATTATTAGTCCTCCCACATTCCGACTCCACCCTATTCCCATTCCGACTCCTCCCACATTCCGTCTCCACCCTATTCCCATTCCGACTCCTCCCACCTTCCGACTCCACCCTATTCCCATTCCGACTCCTCCCACCTTCCGACCCCACCCCATTCCGACTCCTCCCACATTCCGAGTCCACCCTATTCCCACATTCCACCACATTCCCACTTTCCACATTCCGACGCCCCATTCCCACTGGCTCTGCTTCACCAGTCTACTGGTCCTGTCCTCCAAGCAAAGAAGATAGCCTGGTGCTGTGGTCCAACACCGCTGGGATACGACACCGTCGAGGCGACACGCTACCGAACGAACCAGTCAGACGCAGGAGGACTGGTACGCTAACGAGGAACGTCACAATATGTTACAGAGTGTAATGTGCATAACCTATTTGATACTCTGAAACAGGTACCTGAGCAAAGGTTTCTGACAGGTGCCAGTGTTGCAGCACAGGACATTCTTGGCAGTGCTGGTTGCATGGAGTCAGTGACGGTGGGGAAGTTTCACCTAACAAGACAAGATTTAGCAAGTCTTGCGAATGACGAAGCATGCCTTAACGACCAGGTACATCATTGTAGTTATTCATATTTTGAGAGTACATGTACCAGCATTGCTATTTATTGAGGGATGAAAAGTATAGTTTATAACTGTTGACAGGGTCCTGGTTGCTGATAATGACTCGAACCGAAAGGTGGCCAGGCCCTTCCTGTTGCTCCTTCCAAGGATAGGTGGTTAAAATTAGCATCTGGAAATAATTTCTCCACAGGTGATTCATGCTTATTTGGGGTTACTGGAAAGCTGTGCCAATGCCTCAATTCATCAACATGTTGTATGCCTACCTTGTCACATAACATTACACTGGGAGAGTGGTAAATACACAGAATGGCTCTTTGAACAAGTGAGTGAACAATTCTGTATTTAATACTTATTTCAAAGAAGTTTCTCTGATATTGAACCAATCCATTCTTGTTTCTACTATCATTCTAACATTGCATTGTTCTAGTCGTGAATTTTAGTGGTGAGTTGACACAAAAATCAGAACTCCCCTTGCCTTTTTACATGCCTTTTGCATTTTCTATATTATAATCATTTAAGCATGAAGTATAAAGTACTTTTCTTGTCTTAATGGTAAAGAGAGCTGAAACCAATCTGTTTCCTTTCAAGGTCCATTTCTCAGAGTATCAATCGGTTTTGCTGCCCATCTGCGTGGACAAGGATCATTGGATACTCCTTGTAGCCAACGTCCTTACCAGAGTGGTTGGCATCCTCAACTCTCTCCCCTGCTACAGTGCAGCTGAGGCACGATATCTTTCACATTTCATGTATGTTACAGTTTTAGTGTTACAGTTACATGTTAATGTTGATGATGATGTGTGCATGCTTGGTGTTAGTGTAGAATCCTAAATAATAACGTCCAATGTTGGAGTGTTAGGAGGCGGATGGCTAGCAAGCTCGATCTTGGTGTGGTAAGGTGTCTGCACTGGAAAAAGGGAGGTGGTGGGATCAAGACCCAAAGCTTGTGAATTTGTTCGCGAACTCTTGCAATTTTATAAATAGAAGTCAGTGTAAGGGCAAAATCCATTATTTGAATTATTAACTACCTGCCACAAATAACATCGTTGTCACCAAGGCAGCCATTTCGTGAAATTGATGGCTGCATCTTCTGAGATGTCATCTCTAAATGTTGTTTGCATTATTACACAGCAACTACATGGATTGCAGATCAGAGGTGGTGAGTGAAACTCCAACAAACTGGAGGGAGCACAACCTTGTGGCTTCTCGTCAGAAGGATGCTCACAGCTGTGGTGTGTTTGTACTTATGGTAAGAAACATCAACCCCTTTGGATGATAGTTGTATCATGTTGAAAACAACAACTTTATTATGTGTACATGTAATTCAGAAATGTGCGCAGTCAAATATTCATTCACCTCCCTCCGCATCCATGGAGTGTTTTCCAAATCCTTTTCACACTCTCATTTCTGCAGATAATTATCAGCTGTGGACCTCCTAATCTCCTCCAGCTAATTTTTTGATAAGGACTTTTCATTGGTTTTGTACAGTTTACAACTGTGGATTCCTATGTCCTGCACTATTATCAGTCCATGGTTTAATACATACATTTGTATATACATCAAATATGTTTATATGTATAGTTTGGATATTTCATTATTCTTATAGTAAGATGAAGCTCACTTCTAACCTCATACATTTACTCTGGTAACACTTTCATGCAAATGAAATTACGATTGTGATATTTACATGTATTACTGTTAAAAGTTATTACAAGAAAATATATAATCCCAAAATGTCCCCAACCTCTTCGTAGAGAAGCAGTGCAAACCTGCGGAACTCCACATATTGAGATCCTTAATAATACACCCATTTACACTTCAGGGAGTTTTTTTTTTGTACTTTGCAGTATGCAGAACAACTTATACAAGGAATCCCTCAGTGTGTGCTACGACAGTGCCATGTGAAAAAGTACAGGAAATACGCTGTGACGCGCCTTCTCCAAGCAGCTAGCAGCGAGTAATGTATGGTGTGTTTGTGTAGCGACACAAAACATTTCTTCGCAAATCAACCTGATATTTTGGGACAACGATTCAAACCTTGTTTAAAAACTCTGTATATAGTAGGCTAATTCCGACGTGACAGACGGGACAGTTTTACACTACCTTTATTTTTGCATGCTTTAGAGTGTGCACAAGCAACTTAGGTAAACTGTTAAGTAAGGTCTCCTTCTTTCCAACCATACATGTATACCTTGAATTTTACCTGTTAATTTGCCATTCAAGTATCAATAAAATTGACTTCACACTATTTTTTATTTGTTTATCAGGTACTTTGCTTTACATAATCACTCTTAGAGACAGAGACATATGTCCTGAATTACAAAATCTTACACATGTCAGATGTAACGGGGACACCAAAATTGGACCCAACACTTATGGAATCACCCACATATTAAAAACTATTGGCTGTCAAATTGTAAGATATAATCATTTAGGTATTTAGAGCAAAGTGTGCATGTCTTCTCAACAAAATATTGCTTAGAATCATTTAGGTCATGTTTAAAGCAATACAGGAGGCAGACCATATCTTTAACTGATGGCCGTTGGTGCTAGTTTATTTTTAAGTACGTAAATCTGTTGTAATTTTCAAATAATGGAGTACTGTAAGGAATACATTTGCAATGTACGGACAGAATTTGTGAAGCATTCAGTGTATCTCCCAGGGATAACAAATTGTTCAAAAATGTGTAGAATATACAATAGAAGTGTCAAACTTTAAAATGTTCTTTAACCACATTTTTAGGTGCATGTGATTTGAATAAATCATAGTATTGTGAAGAAATAAAATTATAATAACGCATTTGTATTTTGGCAAAACATGAGTCTCATTTACTATTTTTTAGGGATACTCTGATGCTTAAAAAATTAAAGATTTGTTTAGGTTCTCCAAAACAAATTCGGGGGTCTCTGAGAAAAACAAACAAGTGGAACACGGGCAAGACACAAGAACTAAAAAAAAAAAACAAACAAACAAAATGAAAACAAATTACATGTATGCAAATCTGAATCAAAATTGACATTTATTAAATTAAAAGAATAATCAAGAAATCAAGGGGTCAGTAAAAGTCATTCAGCTAAAGGAGCAGTCATTTCTATCTAAACTTGAGGCCCACTATTGTCCCTCCGCCACTGGTTTGTGTACAATTTAATTTCCCATGGGTTTTGTACACACCTCTCCCGAAATGACCAACAGAGGGCGTTATTTCACTCGTGAAAGTTTAATTAATTTATTCTAATTAATGTTCAACTTTTACCTCTAGCAAAATTGCAATATTCTTGATCAGTAAAATCAGAACTGTCAGGTAATTATCAGGTATTTTTTTTTTTTTTTTTTTTTGGGGGGGGGGACCAGAACTAAAAATATAAATGCCTATAATATCCAACGCCTAAAACCAGCGCGCGGATCAAGCACGTACGTACGTGCGTACGTACGTACGACTGGACGAATCAGCACACCGGATAAATGAGCACGTTGCGGTAACGTGCTCATTTATCCGGTGCGTTCTTCCGGAGATCCGAGCACGCCGGATGCGTGAGACCGCCACACCGGTAAAGCAAAATACATGTACACATTTATTCATGTAATTATGCACGTACATGTACATATGTATTTTCATTTCTTTTTATTAATAATAAACAAACTCAAATAAAATACATCATTGGGCATTACGTAACGAAAAGGGACAAACAATAATGGGGGAAAATGCAAATAGTACATAAGTGAGCACAAAATGTAAAATAGAAACCTTGGCTGTTATCCCAATTAAGTCTTTAAAGTGTGGGAAAGTGTTGAACAGAAACTCCAAGTGCATGGCTATTAATCATTTCCACATCTACATGTAGAGGTAACCTGCATACCTGAGAAACAGGAATTAACGATATAGCCGATATAGGGGCCTGGTAAACTGTAATTATGGAAGAATATACATGTAGTGGCTGGCAAGCCATACTGCATACAGTAAGGAATGCTATACTCAAAACAACCCTGTTCAAATTTTGTTTAAGTGGTTGGCAAGACACACTGCATAAAGTAATGAATAGTTATACAAAACCCCCGTTAGAAACAAATTAAAGTGGCTGGCAAGATCGAGACACTACATAAAGTAATGAATACTATACAGAACAACCCTGTTCAAACAATTTTAAGTGGCTGGCAAGACAAACTGCATAAAATTATAATTAATACTAACACGAATAATCACCGAGTGCACAACACCCCCATTAGAACAATACATGATCTCTGAAAGAAGTAGTACACCCATTTTAAAATGTGTATTATTGCAAAACTACTAAATATTTCAGGAAAAAAAACAAATGTCTTTGGAAAGGGTGGAATGTTCTCTGTCCAATGGTATACATGTACATTATGTCCTTGTCACGGACAAATTAACAAACGACATTAATGAAAGGCACTGAAATCAGCACTGTGACAAGTTGTTTTTACTGGAGTGACAAAGCTAAGGCAGTATAATTTGTAAGGACAAAATAGTCTTTTGTGTTTGAACACATTGGAAAAGTGATGACACTATAGGGTCGATGAATCATTTTTTTTTTTTTTTTTTTTTTGTGGTACACTTGCTTGACAAATTTAACATGCTGTGCCCTCCACATAGCCACCATTTATGTTGATGCATAGCTGTGGCATCTTTGTTTCGTGTCTTTTACTGCCCGCCTTATTATCCCAACTTGTCACAATGCTGATTTCTGTACCCTTCATATACCGTCTTGTTTGTTAAGTCATCCATGGCAATGACATAATAACCTTATACATGTACCACTGGACAGAGGACACTATACCCTTTCCACACACATTTGTCTTTTTCTGAATTACTCAGTAGTTTTGCAATAATATGATTTTTTAAAAAGGGTATACTTTTTGTAGATACACCCTAGCTGTATAGTGGCTGGCAAGACATACGGCATAAAGTTATAATGAATACTTAAACGAATGAGCTTCACAATGAAAATATTATGTACAAATATAACATGGTTTGATGACGAGTAGTCAATATTAGCTTGTCAACTTCCAATACCGAGGGAAGCTATAGTTCTTATTGACTACCTATACCAAACAAAATCATGTTATAATTTGTTTTACTATCAGGGATGAGATTGTGAATTGAGAAATGTCTGAAAGATGCATTTCATTCTATACAAAGAATGTCTTTCCCTGAGATTCAAACAAGTCGGACAAATCTCATGCCTGTACTATACCTCATACACATTAATTTTTTATTACAATTTTTGGAGCTTGCAATCGGGAGCTAGCGCATATTTGCCCTGTTTGTGAATGCTAATCGGCTTCACCTCGTGAAAAGTTCAGATTTTACCTCGCGAAAATATTCCTCCTGATTCACTTAGCTGAGCCACTCAATACATGTACTCGTAGTGACCTGAGAATTACAAAATATTTTCATCGGAAGCAGGGCGATTTGGGAGTACAGGCTCTGGCTCTGGGACAGGCTGGATTCGGTTTTGCTGAACACGAACAGCTCTGTCGCCATGTCGATCACGAGAATTAGTAAACCACTTCCCAATACATTTGTGAATGTCTTGGTCAGTGTTTGAGCGGTAATCACCGTGTCTTCGAATACTCTCTGTAATAATAAAAAATAAAAACATAAATTAAATCAATAAGGTAGCTCAATAAAACTTTAGCAAAGGAAATCCAGTTATTTATACACCAGTGATAAGTAGCACTCAAACTACTATATCAAGTATTTATTGTACATTTTTCATTGATTTGCAGAATATTGAATGATTTGGTACATTCCAAAAATTAGCTGAATTTCGAATTCAGAATTTTGTCTGACCAAATTGTACCTAAATTGTGTTGAATTATCTTGACATGCAATTGTGTTTTGTTGCAGTGGTTGAGGGGATAACATTAACACGATTGATACTAGTGATACTCGTGACCTTTTATAATCAACGAACTGTTTACTCCAATGTATTCAAGCAGGGAATGAGGAAATTTACAGGGCAGCACTGCTATAAAGATAACTTACTCAAAATTACTCGGTGCAGTGCCTTCCACTCCATCAAGGAAGTTTTCCCCTTTGTACCCGTCAGGTTGAGTAGTTTGCTCAATTCGTGGGTGTAGAGCTCCTTGAGGACTTTCCCCACAACTGCCATTAGCGATTGACCCCCGACAAGGCTCAGTGAGCGGGTCTGAAACAAAAAGTTTTAGACAAAGGCATTATCCAATGCTCTACGACAGCTCATTTTGCATAATAAATTACCGTATCTGCACACATCATAGTCGCTCATATTAGAGTGTCTATTCCATAGACTACACTGACACATGCTTCAAATGATACCAGTACCAGCCCCTTTTACAAATCAATTAACCATTGGCGAGAAGCATTAGGCTAGTTAAAGCATTGCAGACTCACCAATTTTTTTGTTGCAATGGAAGACTCCTCCAAAAGCTGGTTAAGTTCTCGGAGGGATTGCAAGTCCCCACAAGGTAGAGGTGGCAGGGCTACATCATCTGCATCTTCATTATGAAGGTGGCCCTCCGATTGCTGCCGTTCGGCGATGCCTCGCAATAGGACCTCGTGGCGATCCAACTTTTCGAGCACCCGCTCAAAGAGATTAAACAATCTTGCACCTGGAATTTGAAGATACTAATCTTATTCAGTATGATTAAACATACATATACTACATTTTATTGGCTGTATTTAATGAAATAAAATATATAAAAAAACAAACAAAACATGCAGATTTGTACCTAATTAGGACACACACATGTACACAATCCTATTCTCTTGACAGGAATGGGGGGGGGGGGCAATACTTTGAGATTAACGGTGCTTTGAGTTTTCAAAATTGTACCATATGCAATTTAGTAGCCGGATTTACATGCCCAGATTTTGGTAACATGATCTTTATAGTTTTAAATCATGGGACGAATGCCAAGAAGTAAAATAGGATTATGATTTGTTGTCCTATTACATTGTACATGTACTTACTGACTGCATCATTGCGTGGAGATCGGCTATCAGCCGAGCTGGGCGTGGACGGCACTGGCAGGGTACGTTTTGCAGGGGTGGTTTGTGGCAAGATACCCACTGGCCTCCGCTCAAACAATGTGTTTCCTGAAGTAAAGGAAAAAATGCACAATGAAATTACAAAATGAGGTGAACAATTAGTCATTAACCCTAACCCCCTAGGCTCTCGCACTAGGAAGCATACCAAACCTAACAAACTTCAACAGCTCACACATGTTCAGTAATTGTTGGTACACTGTACTGAACCTAACAGTACTAAACCTGCCAAACTCCAACAGTTGAAGTTGTATTGACTTGGAACAGTGATAACTGGCCAGTGGTATTATGTGTTTTAGTGGGGACACACATACAAGGTGTAAGTGTACATACACTTACAGTTGACCAGGAACTGTGCCGTGACAATGTGGGTCACTCACGTATAAATGCCTGTGCATTCTCAAAATGTCTAACATTTTGACAAGTCTCATGCCTTTCTGTCCTGAACCTCACAGAATTCAACAGGGTCTCCCTGGGCCTTTGGTACCGAGTCAAACAAAGTCTAACAACAAGTTGTTAAGGTTTGGTACCAAACCTGCCAAAACCTAGCGAAAGCTGCAGTTGGAGTTTGGTGGGTTTGGGGTGGTTTGGGGTAGTTAGGGTTAAGAATGATTTAAATATGATTTTACACACCCTCTAGAGAGTGTAGGTCTCTTACCTCTAAAGGAGCGGGCAGTTGGTGGTGCTGGCAAAACTGCAACGCCTTCTGCTTCACGACTCCCAGAGGAAGGCTCCACAGCAGCCCTTGATGAAGTTTCGGGACTGCCGGCATTACTTTCATGCCCGGCATCGTCACAATCAGATTGTGAAAACATGAAGCGTCGAGGTACTCTAGAACCAATTTAAAAGGTCATTTTGAAATTTCAGAATTGATATGTGCTTGCAACGTCAATACATAGTTTTTAGTTAATACTGCAATGCCTTGTTCTGCAATGTTCACGCCAAATACTTATTTGGTACCAGGGGGGGGCGGAGGGGGGCCCAACAAAGTGCGCCACCAACGTTGAAATGTATCTCATTCATTCTTCCACGCTCGAGAGCTGCACATCTCACACAGTAAATACGTATAGATCGCTACCGCAAAGCTCACCATTGAAACACGTACAAATTTGCTCCGTGTATCGCTCTCCGAATTCAGTGATTCATGCAACGTCCGCAAAGCCAGGTACACAGGCACGATCTACACGAATTTGTTTTGGGGCGATGTCATTTTCGGCCAGTTTCGTTCGAAAACAACACGATAAAACGCAAGGGGGTCACAGGCAGATTTTTTTAAAAATTCGGTATATCACTGCTACATCATTTTTTAACGTATCCATAGAAAAAAATGAGTGGGGTCAAAGCACGATTTTTCACAATTTATCGATTATTATTGCCCTTTTTAGGGGAGGTATTTGTTAACATCGTTTGAGTATGTGTGCACAATCTCCACGCGCATCAACGGTACGTCAACGCTTAATTTTTTCGACTGCTTTTTTCATTTTCAATACAATTTTTGTCATTGGATGATAAACATTAAGGTAAATAACAACCTTGTACAACTACAAAAGACAAGATGTTAAGATTGGATGCAAAAAACTCTTTATTTTTCGAGTGAGAAAATTGTTCCCCCCTATTTTGAGAATGGACGGTACCACAGCGTTTCGCAATCACAGCCTCGAAGGGCCCCCCTTCCGCCCCCCCCTGTTTGGTACCAGAAACCAGGACATGGGACACTGCCAATTAATTCTGAGATCACCCAAAACATTGACTTCATTGAGTACTTTTCTCTCAAGTTATTCCTAACTTATTTTATAGAGAGGATCTCTGCAACAAAGATCGAACAGAGAAGATCCATTCCTATTATTTTTAATTAATAAATACCTAGGAGAGTTGAAGGCTTCTGATTGGCCGAGACTCGATCACGTGCCGGTCATTATATGTAGTAACATCATGGGTTTTCCAAGGGCCGTTTTCTAAACCCCGGCTTTGGGCTGCACTCTGGCCACATTACAGACGTTTTCCTAGTTCCGGATCGCAAACAATATTCAGGCTGTTTTCAGCAAGTCTAATCCTCGAAATTTAAATGAAATAGGTTTAGTAGTTTACCTTGAGTGATGGAGAAACTACAGTTTTTGTTTCGATATTTATGCTCTTCTTTATTTTAAAATACATACTGTACGACGTCAAATATACCGACATCCCTTTTTCTAGTTGTGGATCAGTTTAACCAATTCCGGATCGAGTAAAAAAACTGCTTCGTACATGTACATGTACGTACATGAACAATTATCGCGCTAGAACCAACCCGAATCAAGCCTATATTTCTGATAAAGTATTCATTAATTTATATAAATACAGTTTAAAATAAATGTCAAATACTTTAACTTCCAATAAAGTTTAAAAAAAAGGACTTGCAAAGAAATGCTTTGAAATGTTTTGTCCGTGTACGTGTGGCAACGATCCGATAAACTTTGTCCCACCATGGAGACATTTCTCCATGGTCCATTAGAACACGTCATATGAAATCGCTTGCGCGCATGCTGTTGATGCATGTATTTTACGGGCGATCCGGAACTAGAAAAAAAAAATGAACGTTCAGTCTTTGGCAGATTTGAGACTTTTACTTCGACTTATTTTTACTTATGTATCAAGAAGCTTGTATGTTTCTTTTCAAAATGCACTTCATCTAAACAAATAGTATTGGAGACCAAGCCATAACAAGGTAGGTTTTTATTTGAAGCGATCTGGAAGTACTAGAAAAAATCCGGAACTATAGGAAAACAACTGTCTGTACTGCTAAACTACATGAACAAAGCCAAAATACGAAAACGAAGCTGCGTTTGTAAAACGGCGTAAAAGAAGCCGCGAAGTCGCGAAATTCGGAGTATTTTCACCATTTTTCTCGTTAAAAAGGTATTTATTAAAGGTAATAACAGTGCGAGAACCCGGTTGTTACTGCGTGGTAATGACCGGGTTGGGGGATGACCGCTGGTAATGGACCTCGCCTTCGGCTCGATCCATTACCAGCGGTCATCCCCCAACCCGGTCATTACCACGCAGTAACAACCGGGTTCTCGCACTGTTATTACCTATCTAACACCAAAAATAATGTTAAAACATGATGCTAAAGATGGACCGATCAAACAAGAGATCAATACCAGGTGGAGTTGCTCATTCTACACAAAATCAAAATCCTGAACTCACTTTTTCATTCTCTTTGGAGGGAGGGACTCTTCCCCATCGCTCTCGGGGTTTGATGTGTCCAAGAGCTTGTCACAGCGCCGATTCGCTCCATCCCATGACTCTGAAAAATAATAAAGATGACATAAACTGTTGCTGAACCTACAGAGCACAAGTTCTAAAGGCTTCCAGTGGGCAATAACAAATTTCCACTTTGATTGTAGGTTTTTTTTCAAACTATTATTCCCTTTGGATTTGACCTACTTCAATAAATCAAGTCAAGACACGCATACTTGTGTACACATCAAATGCATGTATAACCGAGTACTTTTGAGTCTGCATATATACATGACGAAGCAAGAGAAATACCTCCTTCATGATTGTCAATTATGATAGATGTAAAGTATAAAGGTTGTATTACAAGCACCATGTTGACAGAAGTCATCTTGTTCATTCTTAAAACTGGTGCTTTAACAAGATTACCACAAAGCATTTATATTGCCACTTGCCCACACACCATGCCTGGGGTACTGTCTGCCATAATTAAACCCCCCGGCAATGGACTTGCAATGTTTAGCTCCTCAATTCGAAGACTAGTCCAACAATCAATATCACTTGACAAGGACTAGGGACTACAGGATAGTTTTATCCCTGTCAACAATAAATAATTAAACAAATATCACTTACCTGTTCTGTACCACTCTCTCTTTATGGGAAAAGATTTCCAGGAATCTGTTGGCGGCTCGCAACGCTTTGCAGCTCTCACAATCCTTTCATTTGAATAATGAAAGGGGTACAAAAAGCACCGGTGTCCCTCTGTGTCACGCCAGTTTTCCGGGAGGACCTCTATTGAGCATTCACCACCAATTTCTTTCTCAAATTCCACAACGATGTAAATAGAGGCCATGGTTTTAACTTGAAAAAAAAATAATTAACAATTACATGCATGTTGTATTACAATTAAAGTGTTTTGAAAGCTGACCTGATGCCGCAGGAGCTTTCAACTCACATCAAGATATATGGCACGACATTTTTACGACATTTTTAAAAACATTTTAGCTAATGTCTTACCAAGCATCTCAAGATGTCGATTTTTATCATGCTACAAGGTACGGTACATGTACCTTGGTTATATTGCCAATGTGGTGTCCCCATAAGTTTGTCGTAGAAACTGACCGAATTCTCAAATGGTGAACAATAATTCAAGCTCCATTCTATGAACAAAACAAGATTTACGGTCTTGACTAACGGGGCATATTTCACATTTGAAAAAAATGTGAATGATTCCTGTTTTCCATTTGCAGGATACCTTGAACCGCGTACACCTTTGGGGCACCCTGAACACATTTAACACCCCCACATGAATTATTAGTTTTCCTGACATGTTACTCACCACACAGCAGATATGGAATTGAGATAAAGATTATTGAAAAAAGTTCCCCTTTTTTAAAAACTGGGAACCTAAACTAGTGATTAGTTCACAAAAATAATACTGTACATAACATGGCACAGCATATAATAATAATAATAATAATAATAACAGGCATTTATACTGCGCTTTTCCAAAACATGATCAAAGCGCATAACAAAAGAAAGGATAAATTAAAACAAACTAGAACAAAACTTAAATCTACTATTTAGGAAAAAGATAAGTTTTAAGTTTACTCTTAAATGTAACAACACAAGTAGAGTCACGGACACTAATTGGGAGACTGTTCCAAAGTTCAGCAGCAGAGTGTGAGAAGGCGTGTTTGCCATAAGATAAACTTGAGTTGTGAGTGTTAAGCCGAGTTCTATCGGAAGAAGAACGGAGTCCTTGACGATTGCTTTGGTGAAGATGAAACATATCAGAGAGATAAGGTGGGGCAATGTCCTTCAAACATTTGAAAACATATAGAAGAGTTTTGAACTGGATGCGTTTCTCCATGGGTAGCCAGTGTAGTTTAGCAAGTAAGGGGGATCCATGAGCTCTCCAACAGTTAACAGTGAGAACAAGTTTGGCAGCTCTGTATTGGATACTGGTGAGGCGTTTAAGATGTGCTTTGGTGATTCCAGATAACAGGGAGTTACAATAGTCGAGACGAGAAGTGACAAGACAGCGAACCACATGGTGACAAGTATCATGATCAATGTATTTTCGAATCCTTGCAATGTTGCGCAGATGGAAGTTAGTGGAGCTACATACTGAATTAACTTGAGATGACATTGACATGACAGGGTCAAACATGACACCCAAATTCCGAATATTAGTTGAGGGGGTTACCGTAGAATTTCCAATGTTAAGAGAAACATCTTTAACATGTGACAAGTTGTTCTTAGAGGCAGCAACAAAGAACTCTGTTTTCTCAGCATTCAGTTTCAATTTGTTTGTGTGCATCCAGACTATGATGTCATCTATGCATGACGTTAGTATATCCAAGGCTTTCTCTTTTTCACCTGGCACAGTTGGATTGAAGTCAACATACAATTGTGTATCATCGGCATACATGTGGTAATTGACATTGTGCCGACGAATAACTTTGCCAACAGGATGAGTGTAAAGAGAAAACCCCATAGGTCCAATGACCGAACCTTGGGGTAGTCCGTAATCCATAGTATGTTCACAAGAATACGATCCAGAGACTACGACACGATTTCGTCGACCTTGGAGATATGAGGAGAACCAATTGAGGGCCGTATCCTTGATGCAAAAAGTGTCCGAAAGACGATTTAGGAAAATCTTATAATCAACAGTGTCAAAAGCTGCACTAAGGTCAAGGAGTACAACGAACACAGCTCTCCTTTGATCCAAAGCACACATAATGTCATTCTTAACTTTAAGCAAAGCTGTCTCTGTACTATGATGGGCGCGATAAGCAGACTGGAAAGTCTCATTCAGATGATTGTCAGCAAGGTGATCATTTAGACGTGAAGCGATGACTTTTTCAATGATTTTAGACCACATAGGTATATTAGAAACTGGTCTGTAGTTTTTCAATTGATTAATATCCAAAGATGGTTTCTTGAGGGTGGGTTTGATGATTGCCTGCTTTAGAACATCCGGAAATACACCAGTTGATAAAGACAAGTTAACAATATAAGTCAGCTTTGGTACAATGATGTTGATGCATTGCTTGACCAACCATGTTGGCAAGACGTCCAAAGAACAAGACTTGTTTGGCGATCGGGAGATAATTTTGCAAATCTCATTTTCATCAACTGGTTCAAAGTTATTCAGAATAGTTATAGCATGAACAGTTTCAGACTCGTTATCAATTGGATTGGAGTCTGCAAAATCAGTGTTATTATCGAGATCGTTACGAATCTTGACAATTTTGTTCTCAAAGAAGTCAGCAAATTTGTTGGACAGGTGCTCATTTGAATCACACACAGGCAGAGATTGTTTAGTCTTATTATTGTTCAGCAAAGTATTAGTGATTTGAAACACCTTTTTCATATCAGCAGATTGCAGTTCGTTCTTGAAGAACTCCTGCTTCGCTTTCTGAATCAAGTTAACGACATGTTTGTGATGAGAAAGATAGCACTGACGATTTTCCTCATTGGTGTGTTTCTTAAGGGTTCGCTCAAGTCGACGGCGTTGCCGGCGAGCTTCATGAATTTCATCATTGTACCATTGATGTCTGGGTCGAAGCGTGCGGGTTTTAGTTTCAGCAGGAGCATGTTTGTCTACCACTCCTTTGATAGCATTGTTGAAGGCAAGAATGGCATCATTGACATCGTGTAGATCTGATGTAATTGATCTATCAAACTCAAATGCAAGCTCATTACGAAAAGCATCCATGTCAATGTTGGTAAAATTGCGGACAGTTGAAGTTGTCTTTTGGTGATCCAGTTTCCGTTGGTTTAAGTTAAAACTAACTACATAGTGATCAGATTCAAGAATTCGTTGAACTAAACAGTCATGTATAAGATCAAGATCACTTGAGCGTGTAATTACTAAATCCAAAACATGACCATACCTATGAGTAGATTCATGAACATGTTGATGCAAATTAACTGAAGTAAGTATGTTCATAAAGTGAGTTACATCAGGTTTATCTGGAGTGTCAATGTGTAAGTTGAAATCTCCCAGCGCAACAATATACATTGATAAAAGGTTGAGATCAATGAGAAATGAATTCATTTCTTCCAGAAAATCCTTTGTTTTGAGTCCATTGGCAGGTGAGGGGGGAGGCCGATAGATAACAGCAAATGTTGTACTGTTATTACCATTCTTGATGCAAACATATTCAAAAGTTCCAGCTATAAAATCCATTGGTTTGACACAAAGCTTAAGCGAAGCCTTGAACAAAATGCCAATTCCTCCATGGTTAGATTCACGGCGTGGGTGGTTGAGAAAGGAATATCCAATGTGAGTGAGTTCCCCAATGATAACAGAGTCATCATGAGCAAGCCATGTTTCTGTGATAAATAAAATATCTACATCATGATCGATAACAAAATCAGCAATTGAGGTGGTTTTGTTGCGCACTGAATGGGCATTCCAGAGTTTAATACTGAGACGTGAGAAGTCTTTGCGTGGTATTGGCCGTAACTTACTGAGGTCAGCTGATCTAGGAAATGTCTTGTTTCTGTTGGGAGAGTGACGATGAGACGTGATGACTGTGATTGGATTAGAACCTCGGTTCAAATTACCATTACATTCACCGTTCTGCCATGGTTTGCGACGGCCACCTCGTTTACCACGATATTTGGGACGGTAAGACGATTTGATTGGAAGAGATTTCAGGCAATTCCACAAAGTTAAGGGTAATGAAGCAGCTGCTTGATAGGAGAGATTGTTAAGTGCCAGGAGTTGATCACGGTCATAAGTTATTCTATTATTGTTGCATGTATTAACAACATCCGTTGAATGTCTATCTTTTGTCAAATCTGGGCCAGGGTTGGGATGTATATCTCCTGCAACAAGAAGTTCCAACTGAAATGTAGCACTATTGTTGCTATGGTATGGAATCCTTCTTCCAAGGAACTTATGATGGTGGTGAGAGTTTAGTAAACTCTCATAAGAGTTGCAAGTGAAGATGTGTGGTACATCATGTACTAGTGGAGACCAGTAGGTTGGCTTAGATCCATTTGCATGTTTAGCCTCTGACATGCAAGTTGGTCCCTTGAATAGCAGCAGGCTGATTGTGAGGATTACCTGCAGAGTTCCCATTGTTCAAGCTAGGCAATATATGTCCATACAAAAGAAGGTAGGTGTTAAGTAGATGCAGCTCAGGTGATATGCAGTAAACTATCAGGATGACTCACATATTCACGGTTGAGTGACCAGTAAGCAATAAGTTTAGATATCCATTGCTAAGATTGAAGAAATCCAAAGTTATTTCCATTGCTTGCACAAGAAGTATCCAGCTAAAGTACACATAAAAAGTCTAGTAGATTCCACAGAGAAAACTCAACAACTGGTCAAAAATTGTAGGCAAAGCAATAACTACAAGCAGTATAAATCTTGCACAAGGTTAAGAGACAAATGGAGGTGCTGCCATCCAGTGGGGCGCCCTCAAACACATATGAAGCACAGGTACTGACGAAACCCACTGAATTAACATAACATGTCCACTTCAACAAAATTGATGGAGAAGGGGTACTAGTACAAAAGATTCTTTATATGGAATCCTGAAGAACTTTGACACAATTCCAGACACTTTCTGTGCTCTTAGAGTATCAGAAATCCGACTAACTTTGACAATACCAAGATCAGAGGATTTTAATGGAAGTATAAAGAAATCCCTAACCACCATAAATGGCTCAAACATAACCAGTGGTTCAGTTGGCACTTTGGCTTTTGGATCTCTAATGATATTCCTGATCAACCCATAATGGGAACCTATTTGAACACAGTTATCACCATCCTGTGCGGAAAAGAAGAAACTATTAAGCCACATACTCCGAAACTGGGAAAATCTCGTGTACTGAGGAAGAAGTGGACCAGCTTCATGCTCTTGGTTTAAAAGAATGCCCTCTCGAACCTTTTTCTGAACACCTGATTTCTTTTCTGATAGTCTGCGAATTACCTGGGCAAGAGTTCTATTAGGCTTACGTACAATCCTTTTCAGTCTTCCGAGAAAATTTTCAAATGGGAAGGCAGAATATGCATCAAGTGGACCAAATTGTTTTGCATCAGATGCTACATGAACAAGTCCATGCACATTATAGACAACCATGTCCCTTCCGTACAAGCTTGGCCAATCCTTAACAAAAAGCCGAAGCAGATCACCAGCATATTCACAATATGTAGCTAGATGAAATGAACTTGACAGACAAAATATGGCAACAAACATGAGTAGGAAATGGCTGTAAAAAGAATCCGACAGCTTTCCTTTAAGAACCACAGCTCCACTGTAAAGAATAAATTGTCGCAATTCAGTGGCTTTCCACCTTTCAAATTCTTCAAGGGATCTACACTTTCTTGGAAATTCACGTGGTACATAGCGGTGATAAGAAACAAGAGATGCAGAAATTTGTTGACGAGTATTTACACTAATTCGGCATCTATTAGCAATCGGCCCCTTGAGCCAACTCCAAATCAAACGCTTAACCACACCAAGATGTACAAGGTGCATAGGATCAAGGGGGAATTGGGACACTAATCCAACTGATAGCCGAGTAAGAGGAGATTGGCTAACATGGTGTTCTTCTTGAACCATCTCATCAAAATCTGTATCAGTTCTTAGAGGTGAATCGACCTCAGGAAATGTGACTTTCCGGCCTACCCAAGCACCTTTCTGGATACACTTGTCACACCCGTAGTATGCATTGTGTGGCTTAATTTGTTTGACAAAAGCACGGGCAGGAGCATCACAGATAAAACATGACAAACAGAGTTGAACCTTCTTGTTTAGACTATCAATATAAACACCCTGTTCTTCAACCGTCTTTACTTCACGTACAAAATCGTCGAAATACTTGTTTACATCATCTGGCTTTTTGTTTCCAGCAAACAAACCGATAATGAATGGGTCACTCACAAATGGATAGATAATTCTCCCCAATATAGGCCAAAACTGTGATTTTGAACTTTTAAAAAGAGGCAACCCATCAACATTGACCTGAACATGAACTTGAGAGCCGTCTTCAACGCTTGGGAATTCAGAGGAGAACTTGCTGATGCCATTAACAAGACCAAAATGGTAATATTCTCCACCAGCAATGCTCTGAATAGTGTACGAGGTGGTGGTCTGGAGAAGTGTTCTCGGGTCTTTGGGAAGATCAGGATGACATCGCTTCAAAATTGAAAGAAGCCCTTTGAGTTTGCAATGAGGGATTTGGGAATCTGCAGCCCATTCAGCAAGATCATCAGACAGCGCTGATGTTTTTCCTAATTCCTCATCACTCGAGCTGTCGCCAGTGGAACCATCTGACATGTCCGAGGGTGAATAATACCCGAACTCATTCAAGCTATATGTATCATTGGAGTCATCGAAGTGCTCAAGATTTTCCAGTAGGCCTAAGTCATTATTTACAGAACCGGTGTTATCCTCTGGCTCACTAGCAACAAAATTCAACACATTGCCTCCTTGACCTTGTTCACCCCCCTTCACCATCATTACTAAAGTTATATTCTAAGGCTACATCTTCATTTTCACTGAGAGACTGACCATGCTGACATGACTGAGAGACTGGTGAATGACAACCGTTTGCATGGTTTGGACATGTTGGACAAGAAGACTGATCATGTCGATGCACAACACTATTCACATTAGGCCTAGAACTAGAAGAAGTGTTAGCTTTATCCGAAGGTACCGGTAGGCCTAATTCAACTGGGCCATTGCCTTCATTATGTTCACGTGATGCAGAGTGGACAAAGCGTACGTGTTCATCAACATTGCGTTTTCTTTTTCTCCAGCGAGACCAGCGAGACACTGAATCTCCCATTATGAGTGATCAGTGATGGAGGGCAGGAGGCACTAATATTTAAAACTATACACCGGGACTAGACTTGATTATGAAATATGATTATGAAATATGAATATGATTTATGAATATGATTAACAATTGTTAATGATTAACGTTCGTTAGCCTAGTGCAATTATTACTAAACTACAGGGCCCTACTACTAAGTACTATGGCAGGAACACAACATGATCATTCATTTGTCAACATGATTTCATGTACTCATACATGATACAGCTACCCAGCAACCTGTGAATAGTATACTTGAATAGGCCTCGATCGATCAAAGATCACTTTTTAAAAATTATACATCGTACATGAAATTACATGTCTTGATGATGTAGTCTGATCCGCAAAACAATCGTATATGTAGACCTACTAGTTGCAGTAGTAGTAGCTAGTATTACCATTCATAAATGGAGCAATAAACTATGATCCAACGATTCAACGTACGCGCGTTTTACGGATACATTTTGTGTACACTCAGTCTTATTCCTCCATGCCTGCTCTTACGAAAAAGAACGCGCATAAATACGGCCGAAATTGTCAAAATACAATTACAACACGCATGTAATTATCAAAATTTGGGAGAATAATACTAAATACACAATCTGAACTAATTTCTAGATAAAACTAGAATGAAATAAGGGCGATGTTACAAGATAATCAGAGAAGATTTCCCACAAAGATGGTGGCTTCGAAGCGGAAATTGGCGGTAGTTTGATTTGCCGCGGGACGCACAGCGCATGCGCGGTTATTATTTAGGTTCACCCAATTATTAAATAAAATAGTACAGTTACAACAAAACCTAAATATATAAATTTATAAATCTTTTTGTTTTGTCAAGAGTTCACTTGTGAATTAAAATATTTTAATATTTTAATATTTTACATTAACGTACATTCGGTCGTTTTGATAAAACTCAGGTCTATGCCGCATGGTGGCGCTATACAACATTTAATTGGTTGGTTGTGGGATAGGCTTAAACGTGCCATTATTTTCAGCCCATGTGGGGCCCATGTGGGGCCCATGTGGGCCGATGTGGGCAAATTCAAATTCCTGCCTGCCAAGATAGCCCATATGGGGCCCAGATGGGTTACATGTGGTACATATGGGCCCTAGTTAGCCCAGATGAAACCCAGATGGGACCCAGATCTTCTGCTAGCTGGGTACATTCTTTGGTGTTTTTTTTAAATCTAATCTGCTTCGTATCTAGACCCACTAACTGGGGCTCTAGAACTCCTTTTTTCGAATTTAACATTTGCTTTGTCGCACTAGGGCCCCACCGCAAATAAGAAACAAGATTCAAAATCTATTAGTGTGTACATGTAGCTCAAAAACGTCGCCAAAAACAATATACCTCCAAATTGGGCACATGGATGTGTGTCCAACATCAACTTCCAGGGCTTCAGTGGTACATGTACTAACCATCAATTCTTGAGCTGCAAATCTAGGCAATTCGACTTCTCCCTGCACGTTGCTCACCATCTTAAGATATAGTTGGTATGGCCAGGGTTTATGTCAACCAACAGAGGGTGTTTGAGCAAAGTTTGAGTATCGTTGTCAAATTTCCTGGACCTGCAGCTCAAGAATTGATCGTTAGTACCATGAAATCCACGGAAGTTGATATTGGACACACATGGAAGGCGATTAAGGTGATATTGAGGTATTTTGCTAAATATAATTGTGGTTTTGGCGATGTTTTTGAGCTGCATACTAACAGATTTTGCATCTTGTTTTTTATTCGTGGTGGGAATCTAACACGACAATGCACACCCACAATTTGAAAAAAAGGAGTTCACTAGCCCAAGTCCCATAAATATGACTGAAATACTGGACTACCTCCGTATTACCATGGAGGAATAAGAGTATTATAGTCACACATCGTACATACATGTATGTGCACGGACAGTCTGTTGCTAAGAAAGTGGAAAATCAATTTGAAATCGCAATTACTTTGTCACTTTATACTCACATAATGCCGTCTACAACTGCTCAATAGCAATAAAACGTTAAAATCTAAAACTTCAGAGGTCTCGTTGTAATTTCGTGTTGAACTCTGACAACTTTCGGCTGGCATTGTTCATGAAAGCGTCATGCTGCATGACGTCACGGTTTGTGATAATCGCGCCCTCACTAGCTTGCATCAAATTTTGACAATGTGCATTGGTACGGCGGGGCCGTATCGTAAGTCCGACGCCTCATAAGTCCGACGCCTCATAAGTCCGAATTTCGGAATTATGAGTCGTCGGACTTTTGAGGCACTGGCCTCATACACTCGGGCTCATTGGTCCGACGCCTCATAAGTCCGACGCATCATAAGTCCGACGTCAGACAAATGAGGCGTCGGACTGTTGGGGCGTCGGAGCTATAGACTATTATAAGAAAAGGTTCATTTGTCCGCTTTTTCTCAAAATTAACGTTAGTGCTGCCGCCATTTTGTTTTTTCTGAGCTAGCTAGACAACTTATTTTACGGCTAGATTTGTGTGACGTTGTGGCCGTAGCTGTAGCTCTAGACGGCATTTTGGACAGCGCTACAAAATGGCCGATGCAGACAATAGCCGTAGCTGTAGCTCTGGACACCCGTTTCGGACACGGCCTGGAACTCATTGTGTAACTCTTACTATACCACTTGGTGGCGCTGTTATTTTCACAATTTTTGAGCGCAATGCTTGTAAGTAGTATTCATGACTGTCGGACTTACGAGGCGTCGGACTTATAAGGTGTCGGACTTATGAGGCGTCGGACTTGTGGACAGAAATAAAAGTAAAATTAATTGTCGGATCTATGAGGCGTCGGACTTATGAGGCGTCGGACCTATGAGGCGTCGGACCTATGGGGCGTCGGACCAATGAAGCGTCGGACTTATGGGCCTTATTTGGTATTTTGTCGGACTTTTGAGGCGTCGGACTTATGAGGCGTCGGACTTACGAGCGGACCCCTTATAATCGGTGACCAGGGAAAGGCACCTCCTCCAAATATCATAACACTTGTAGAAGACTTCACAAGTTTGAAAGGAGTTATTGTAGCACTGTATGTAAATTATGTTAAAGAAAGACCGCAAATTGGACAGATCATTATGGCAGATGAATCGAAACTTACAATGGAGGTTCACTGGCATAGTGCTACATGGACAGGTCTATGTAAAGCCCTATATAATGGTGTTGGACCGAACCGAAAACCTGTAACTGAGGTATTGGATTTAAGAATGGCTATTTTGTGGGACTTTGCTCTCACAAAAAGGGTGCCTAAAACAGTAGGCCTATTCGGAGCTGGATGCAAATGATCAGTGAAATTATGTGGAGGGATATGATGCCGGTACATGACACATTATTACTATTACAATATGATACTGATATTTGGTAATGCTCATTTCATATAATGTACCTGGGTTTCAGGTAACTGCGTGTCACATGGAAATAGTGGTACAACTTGGTGAAATCGAAGAGTTATAATTAACGATAGATATGATTTCATTTAAAAAGAAAGTAAAATTTAAGGTAGAATACACAATTGGTAATTGTTTGAATTATCAGGAATGGGTGGATTTGTGGGGTTGTCAGAGATGCCAACCCTCACAATTTCGCTGGGAGGCCCCTGAAAAATCAACTAAACTTCTGACCTTATGGGCACATAAGATATCTTCCCAGATTTGCAATATTATTGCGCCTTTTTTTGTATCGGCTTTTAGGCGTAACAATTATAACGTTGCTTTCTGCGCACACAGTGCCGTTCAATGCATTACAGTTACTGTACCAAGCCCACCGGCCTGAAACATTTGGTACACTGCTAGCTGCAGCGCGCCTGTATACTTCTGTAGTAAGCCAGGTTGTAAGAATTTAGTAACAATCACACACACCAAGCATATCGTACAAAGTGCACGTACATGTTATTGTTAAATTCTCATTCTCACTACATACAGGTCATTGACGCCATGGGCCTTTACGATTGCACACAATTCTATTGGCTGGTTATTTTAACCCTTGACCTCATTGGCGTATAGACTTATTCAATTCTGGAACACACACATAAGTGCTGTCTAAAGGTTCGGTTGAATGTGGTACAGCACTTTTGCCGAATGGAAATTAACTTTAGTGGACGTAGTTTATTTTAGAGGGATAACATTGTGAATCACGACTCATCCAAGCTTACATTGAAGCAAGTTTAGGCACGGAAACTTGTAGCAAAACCGTGTAGTCCTCTCATTCGTGTGTTGCATTTACTTTGGTTTCTTATTGTTTGTGCACATGTTCTTTAATATTTAATTTTATATATTTAATTGTAATTGTGTACATACAAGTCAATTGCCGAATAAAGTATTATTATAATTACCGCTACCGTTACCGTATGCATGGTGCACAGTGATTACATATACAATCGATGTACATGTATGTACATATGTAGTACACGCAAGTCACAAGACCGGAGGAACACCATGTTGCGACTTAACTTTACGTCTGTTTGTTAACGCGCTGTGTTACCGTAGAGCTATGCATGGTTATACCTTGTCATATAAAATCGAACGCCTGTGAAATTCGTACTCCTTTTCCCTATTGGTTAATCCCTCTCATGTGAACAGTCGCTGTCCTAATTATCAAACGTATGCATGGGCAATACTACCACATTTTGAGTCAAATATTTACGCTAACAACTGTCGAATCTATTTCGTAAAAAAAAGATACGCTTTGCGTTTGGTGTTTATTTGGTCGTGCGTTAATTTGTGATGTGTTGCAGTGCATTATGCATGCAAGCAACTAAAAATTACTTATTATTGGACATAATACTAGCCGGTCTATGATCATATACTCCGGCCATTCTGGATAATCATAAGAATAGCCGGTCTATGATCATACTCCGGCCATTCTGGATGTACATAAGAATAGCCGGTCTATGATCATACTCCGGCCATTCTGGATAAACATAAGAATAGCCGGTCTTTGATGATACTCCGGCCACTCTGGATAAACATAAGAATAGCCGGTTTTGATCATACACCGGCCATTCTGGATGGACATAAGAATAGCCGGTCTATGATCATACTCCGGCCATTCTGGATGGACATAAGAATAGCCGGTCTATGATCATACTCCGGCCATTCTGGATAAACATAAGAATAGCCGGTCTTTGATCATACTCCGGCCATTCTGGATGGACCTATGAATAGCCGATATATGATCATACTCCGGCCATTCTGGATAAACATAAGAATAGCCGGTCTTTGATCATACTCCGGCCACTCTGGATAAACATAAGAATAGCCGGTTTTGATCATACTCCGGCCATTCTGGATGGACATAAGAATAGCCGGTCTATGATCATACTCCGGCCATTCTGGATGGACATAAGAATAGCCGGTCTATGATCATACTCCGGCCATTCTGGATAAACATAAGAATAGCCGGTCTTTGATCATACTCCGGCCATTCTGGATGGACCTATGAATAGCCGATATATGATCATACTCCGGCCATTCTGGATAAACATAAGAATAGCCGGTCTATGATCATACTCCGGCCTTTCTGGATGGATATAAGAATAGCCGGTCTATGCATGATCATACTCCGGCCATTCTGGATGGATATGTGAATAGCCGGTCTATGATCAAACTCCGGTCATTCTTAATGGACATAAAAATAGCCGGTCTATGACCAAACAAACTCCAGCCATTCTGGATGAACATAAGAATAGCCGGTCTATGATCATACTCCGGCCATTCTGAATGGACATAAGAATAGCCGGTCTTTGATCATACTCCAGCCATTCTGGATGGATATATGAATAACCGGTCCATGGTTTATATACATTGTTTCATGTGCGCGACTGCAGTGTGGTACATGTGCATGTACATGCATGTACATGCATGGTACTTATTGATTTCGGCGTTTTGGGAGAGAAAATATGTCCCAACGTTTTCTGTGTTTAATCACCGATCAATTACCTAAAGAAAACAATTAACCTGACGTCTTTTCTGTTTTGTGTGCTAATGTACAACCTGTGCTCAACAAAGTCGTGAGTAGTTGGATTTATGGCCGTTTATTATTGTGTGCAAACTTTGATAGGATTTGGACGCTTAGAAACCAAAGTTTGGGCAGACATGTTGTGGGGATAACACGTACGGGTGTAATAGTTGCTTCATGTCCTGATACTAGTTTTAATGTTTTCTGTTCAAACTCAAATAACTGATTGTACTTCTGTTATGGTTATGTTAAACAAATGTACTATATTGTCATGGTAACATATCATTTGCATGTATCGTTTTGATCTGTGTTTAATTTCAGATTAAACCTAGTTACATTCCACAAGTCAATCACCTGCGTGGAAAGTGTCATTAATGATCAATGAGAGTGTTCCAACGGGTTCGGCACAAAGGCAACATAATTGCGTTACAGTTATATTTTGTAAAAGTAATTTTTACATTTTTAATGGCACAATTTTGCCAATCCGGAAAGAAGTGTTAAATTTTAGGTGAAAAATTGTTGACACGAATACATATGAAATTGAGAAAATGGTTCTCATCATGTTGGATGGCTTTTCAAAAATACATGCCTACATGAAAATTGAGTTGCCTTCAGTAACAAAAAAAATGCCGTTTAGGATTTGGGCACAGTATATAGAACGTCACTGAATTTATATACTTTTCATTTGATAAAGCTGCCAACTCTAAAGTAACAGCTCTAAAGCTGGCATTTGAGTAGGGTGTTTGTTTTCTACGATTGCAGACGAACTGCCTTTTCCAAAGGTGAATATATGTATAATAGAAATAGATTCATTCTCATCCCCATCTAAACAAAAGGCATGTAGCTTGTAAAGATTCTTCATGTGCATTACTACACTTTGACCTTTTCAATCATGAACCCATTCCAAAATCAAGACTGTAAAGAATAACACAATTTCCTATCTGACACTGGTATACTGGTACAAATGTTGAGATACTAGCAAGTGATCTAGTCATTGAGCCCCCAAAACCTGGAGTTGTTTCCAAATGACAAATGAAGAATGTGTGCCTCTCTTGGGGGTATCAATTATCATGATCACCTACCTGTGTTGATTATTCCATTAGTCATAGGGCATGCTACAACCCTGCATTTTTCATATCAAGGGTGACTGTTTCCATGAGCCTTGCTCGGACTCTATCTGGCCTCAATAGCAATTATGATGTAGATTGATCCACACGGGACATTAATGGAAGGAACTGAATGCAAAATCTCATATCAGTTTTACAGAAGGGATTATATTTCAGTAGTTAAGTTGAGAAGATGCACACCGTCACTTCAGGACAAAAAATAAATAGTGCATCGTCTGTTAAGTATTCATGAAATGGAGATTGAACTTGCCTGTGAAGATTAGTTGAAGTGGTGGCCAGTATATTTTTAAAATAAACGTTTTTGGTCACTCCAGTTGTAAAATCATTAGAAAACCATTTTTGAAAATGTAAACAAATTATAGATGTACATATTGTGGCGGATCTCACCTTGATTCCTTGTCGTACCTGTCGGAACTGCAGAGATCGTCAGAGCGATCTAGGGCCCGAGAACATGGATTCGTTTTGGGAGCAATATGCCACCTGATTTGTAGTTGGTTGGTAACCCAGTGGATTCATGCAATAATTAGGATACAATGATGGACAAGAGACAGTTTATTTCTTTTCAGGAACAATAAATATGTTATACTTGGTTTAATCACTCTCATAATCACTTACATTATTTACATGATCTCTATTGGCTCTTGGAATATTATAATAAATATATGGCAGTGAAACTATAAGAATGTAACCCACAAGAGGTAACCCACAAATGTAACCCACAAATGTAACCCACAAACGGTAACCCACAAGAGGTAACCCACAAGAGGTAACCCACAAGAGGTAACCCACAAAAGGTAACCCACAAATGTAACCCACAAAAGGTAACCCACAAGAGGTAACCCACAAGAGGTAACCCACAAGAGGTAACCCACAAGAGGTAACCCACAAATGTAACCCACAAGAGGTAACCCACAAGAGGCAACCCACAAGAGGTAACCCACAAGAGGTAACCCACAAGAGGCAACCCACAAGAGGTAACCCACAAGAGGCAACCCACAAGAGGTAACCCACAAGAGGCAACCCACAAGAGGTAACCCACAAAAGGTAACCCACAAGAGGTAACCCACAATAATACAATTGAACTTGGAAATAGGGCCGAAGTGATACGGATCAGAGCTCTTACTTTCGCTATCCGTCTGAACCCCGTTCTGAGGGTGCCTTCTTGCAGACGCGGACGCTCAACCCGTATCCTATTTCTCAGCCCTTAAACTATGTGACCAGCGCTAAATAAACAACCCGGTGGTGTATACAGATAATGGCACTGTACTCTGCTTGCACCGAGCGAAATTACACAGACCCGATAGCACACAGCAACGTGAGTTAACCCTAAATTAAGTTCCTACGAGACAAGTAAGTTCTTGCTGGCAATAGAGAACAATAACTAACTTACTAGACTATAACAGTACCTGTCTCTCAATCAGCAGGCAATCCGTTCTTTATAGCGCTAGCAGCGTTGATCGTTCGGCCTCCAGCACAAGAAAACCCCAAGTACTGAAGAATCGTATATTCACTTTCTTATTTTAACGTTATACAACACCACAATAGTCAGTAAAGATGTGTGCACAAATTATATCTACACCATGTGTTAAGCGCGAGCCCAGCACATGGCTTTACCGTTGCCCTATTGGCTAAAACCAATGATGTAACCAAGTGGGTCACGTACATTTACACTAGCACAATGGCCTGTACAGTATAATAGTATAAATAGGAATAGACTTGCATACCAGTCTGCGCCGTTCGCCACAAAGGCCCGAGCTATGCTAGACTGACCCCAGTCTAATCAGCAGAAATAATAACAGCGACAAGCGACTTATGCAAGTCTAACCAGGATTACCCCAAACAAAACACCAAAAACTGAGGTTCATTAAATACAGGGTGGTCCAAAAAAAACTATACCCAACTTTGGAGGCCCTTTTCTCCTAGATGATAAAATATTTTAGTAATTTGGTTTGCATATTATTAAAGCATATATCGTTGAGCATTATTGGTGAAAATAGGGAAGATATTACATTAATATTTTTGGAGATATTCCTATTTTTAGCGAGTATGTGTAAAAATGGCTTTTCCACGGGAGCTGTCAATACATCAACATGTTTGAATATGATATGACACAATAATGTAATGACGCGATAGTCCTTTGACAAATGTTTTTGCGAGAGCTTCTTTTATTTACACTAAAATGGATAAATAATACTTTTTAATAGATAGGCTTCTGGTTTTGTTCATTTCAGTTAGTTCAACAAATGATATAATTTCATGTATCTGGAACATCAATAGACAATTGTCATGATTTTTTGCACATAATATCGTCATTGCATAAGTTAAAACAGAGTAAGCATTTATTTATATTTTAAATTCACATTGTTTGTATATAAGGTATATTTATTCATGATTTCAATCTCACAAACATTTGTCTTACTTGGTTAGACTGCCAAAGAATTTGCGCAGGAACAGACTTTAACTTATGCAATGACGATATTATGTGCAAAAAATCATGACAATTGTCTATTGATGTTCCAGATACATGAAATTATATCATTTGTTGAACTAACTGAAATGAACAAAACCAGAAGCCTATCTATATTAAAAAGTATTATTTATCCATTTTAGTGTAAATAAAAGAAGCTCTCGCAAAAACATTTGTCAAAGGACTATCGCGTCATTACATTATTGTGTCATATCATATTCAAACATGTTGATGCATTGACAGCTCCCGTGGAAAAGCCATTTTTACACATACTCGCTAAAAATAGGAATATCTCCAAAAATATTAATGTAATATCTTCCCTATTTTCACCAATAATGCTCAACGATATATGCTTTAATAATATGCAAACCAAATTACTAAAATATTTTATCATCTAGGAGAAAATGGCCTCCAAAGTTGGGTATAGTTTTTTTTGGACCACCCTGTATGCACGAATATACTTTGTAAAACAATATGTACTGCCTTAGATATCAAGACGTTATAATAGCCTACTTTTACCTGATCAAAAGTTAAGATAATGATTAAAAGGTAGAGTTGTGTTAACTGATTTATACATGCATAATTTTGGTCCAATAAAAACATCTACACAATTTCGAGCATCAATTTGCGGCTATAGCAAGGATAACCAGAATGGAATTTCAATGATTCGTAAATCAGTTTCGGTCATAAACTACTCAATAATAACCAAGATTATACTTTTACTTAAACATTAAACAAAACGAGAAACACTTTAATCTTAACCTTGACCTAGTCTTTGGCCTGCGTCACTTCTTCTTTGCCGAAACTCATGTTTCTCCAGTATGTCTCTGTCTTCTCCGTGCGTCGGATGATGCGGTCCTCCACGAGTATGTCGGTGCAGGTGAAGACCTTCACGGTGGCGAGGCGTCTAACCTTGTGAGGTGGGGGGCTACTTCGCTGCTGCACCCAGGGGTCCTCGTCCAGCTCGGGCATGGATGACGCGGTGGATGAGGACGGTGAAGCACCGGGTGGTGGTGCCATGGCCAGCATCCCTCTCGGCTTCCCTGAAATCGGCTTTGAGACGGCCACCACTTCTAGAGGATGCTCCGGGGACGAGATGGCCATCAGGGGAGATATGGGGCAGGGAGATAGGCTCAGCACCCCAACATCACTTTCACCTCTGGCCGAATTCTCCAGTACCGGTGTCACCGCCTGAGGCGGGGCTCTGGTCGCTGTTGCGGGCGGTGGGTTCCACTGGCTTTTAAGGCTTCGCGCCTCTCCATGCCTCCTTGGGAAAACCTCCTCTTCTCTTCTTTCCTGCTCTAGTTGGATCTTCTCCACCTCCTGCACCTTCTCACTATGAAATGAGGAGTAGTGCCTCTGCACGGTCTCTCTCCTAGTTGATCTGTATGAACACTGTCTGCAATACAGGTACATGATTGGCCCGTGTGTCTCCCGGATATGGCGCCAAAGCCCCTGCCGAAATGGGAAGGTCATCGGGCAATCCCGGCACCTGAACGACCTCTTCCTGTTCTCTTTCATCTTCTTCTCCTCTCTGTTTATCTGTCAAAATACCAAAGAAAAGACTCATAAGCCTAGGCACTCTGTAAACCTCTGGAAAATACAATTGTGTATGACTTATTGATAACGCAAGGGTAGCCTGTGAGTCCGCTTTGGGTACCGTCTCGGTGGACTCTGATGGTACACTTGTGACTCATATCCTTTGGTGCTGATATCTTCAGCGTATTGGTTTTCTGTCTCTAACTCTGCTGACTCTGGTTCTACTTCCAGGATTTCTGTTCCTGGTAACTGACCTTCACCCCTTGGTGGGTCGATACCAGACTTCCCGATGGGGTCTGTTCTTACCCTGTCTCTGAGACCATGGTCTGAGCAGTCAGACTCTTCACCCTCATACCGTTTTAAACGGTCAGCATGAACCACCCGGGGTTTCCCCCCGTTCCTTCGCCTGATGCGAAACGTCACATCAGACAATCTGTCAATAATCAGCCACGGTCCTTCCCATCTGAGTTGCAGCTTGGGGGACACTTTCTTTTTCTTGGCTGGGTTATACAACCACACGAGCTGACCCACTCTTAGGCCTTTCTCTGTGGCCCTCCTGTCATAATTCCTATTTTGTCTGCGTGAACTCTTGCCCAGGCATTCTCTAGCTCGATCATGGGCACTCTGCAGGTTATCTCTTAACTTCTCACCGAAGTCTGTGTCGGTGTCATCTTGATTTTTAGGACATCCGGTCACCAGGTCGACAGGTAAACAAACCTCCCTTCCTAACATCATCATATTGGGCGACTCTCCTGTAGAGTCATGCGGTGTGCAGCGGTATGCAAATGTCACATACGAGAGGAACTCGTCCCAATCCTTCTGACCTCTCTTAGGATTAATCATCACCGCTACCATATTTATCAAAGTCTTGTTAAATCTTTCGACCATCCCGTCTGATTTAGGATTGTAGGCGGTCGTACGGGTTTTGGTGATACCAAGAATTCGGCACATCTCGCCAAATACCTTTGATTCAAAATTCGTGCCCTGGTCAGAATGAAGTTCCTGGGGCACCCCAAACCGACACACGAATTGGTCTACTAACTTGCGTGCAACTGTGCTCGCTGTCGCATCAGGAAGCGGATAGGCTTCCATCCACTTGGTGCAGTAGTCACCTACTACCAAGATCCACTGATTGCCACGGTCTGACTTCGGCAGTGGCCCGAGCAAGTCTATAGCCACTCTTTCTAATGGAACTCCAACCCGATACTGCTGCAAAGGGGCCACCCCCTTCTTTGCAGGTGACTTCCTCCTAGCACAGAGGTCACAACTGCGGAGGAATGACCTCACATCAGCAGACATGATTGGCCAGTAGTACCTGTACTTAATCTTGGCCAATGCTTTACGGACACCCAGGTGACCACTGAGCTGTCCCCCAGGCACCTCTGTCATAATGTCTTTCCTAAACTTCTTCGGAAGTACGAGGAGCCACCTGATGATTTTACCATCATCCGACTCCCATCTTTTGCATAGCAGCCCATCACGGACTGCGAACTGGTTCCAACTTGCCCAGTATGTCTTAGTCACTGCAGAGTGGTGGGATAACATCTTCCACTCTGGTCGTTCTTTACCCTCTTCCTGGGTCCGGAGAACCCAAGCCATGTCTTGGTCCTGTATTTGAGCTTCTCTGATGACTTCCACTGAAAGACCTGGTTCGGCCACAATGCCTCTAACCATCAACTCCTCAGTAAGAGGCTGTCTCCCACACTCATCATCAGCAGCTACCTCTTCGGCCGTTGTCTCCTCTCGGCCACACTGTTTGCACTGCCTCCGTGACAGTCCATCTGCATTGGCATGTTTCCTCCCTGGCCTATGCTGGATATCCACATCGTATTGTGAAATGATCTCTAGCCATCGTGCCAACTGTCCCTCGGAATTCTTTAAGCTAAGAATCCAACGTAGGGCCGCATGATCAGTTCTGACTGTCACCCTTCTGCCGTACAAATACTGTTTAAAACTCTTCAAATACACAACTACAGCGAGCAATTCGCGTCTTGTGACGCAGTAGTTTTTTTCTGGCTTACTGAGTTTTCTGCTTGCATACGCAAGAACTTTCTCTTCGCCGTCTTGGATTTGTGACAAAACTGCCCCAATGCTTTCACCACTGGCATCTGTATCCAGGATGAAATCACCTTGGGGGTTCGGGTATGACAAAATTGGGGAAGTCTGGAGCCGCCCCTTGAGCTCCTCAAATGCCCTCTGGCACGATTCATTCCAGACAAACTCTCTCGACTTTCCGGTTAACGCATGAAGTGGGCTAGCAATCTGGGCGAACCCACGGATAAACTTCCTATAATAGGATGCAAGGCCAAGGAAGCTTCTTACATCCCGTACACATCTTGGAGTTGGCCACTCGGCTACAGCTTGTACTTTCTGCGGATCTGTGGCCACTCCATCCGAGGACACTATGTGCCCCAAGTAGGTCACTGAAGTCTGAAACAAGTGGCATTTGCCCGGTTTCAACTTCAGGCCTAGCCTTGGTCAAGGCGTTCATCGTTACCCGTCCGTACGTACAGCGCAGCGGTAATCTGAGCTCAAACAACGACCTCACGCGGCCACTATTATGCAAACTAACTGAGGCTACTTGAACGCCTTGGATCATTAGGTTTTGGGGGCGGTGCTCATTATGCTAATAGATTAAGCTGACCTTTATAGTCGTTTTCTTATTGGTCGATCGTTGCGTAGAAACTGCATAATTTGAGCTAGCGGTGAAAGGTCATAGCTAGCTCGCGAGTGTTTACGAACACCGCCATCGTTGACATAATATTTTATCGGAGAAAGTTGAGTGATTTTTACGAAGGCTTGTAGGAATTACACATGAAGATTTGAACTGTCTTGCTTGATTGGTGAGGGTCGCAGTTATTTTGCTCGTTTTACTGGGTATTTTCTTGAATGTTGACAATGTTATGGTCAAAACTAGTTGTGTTTAGCTGCTTAGTTTTGAGTTTTCAACCGCGGTGACTGGAGAAGGCCGCGACTCTATTGAAACGTGTCGAACTCGGCCCTACATTATATCACACGCATCTAATCCAGCTGATCTGAAAACCGTGGCTCGGTAAAACGCGGAACTCTGATAATTAAATGCCTTGCCGGCTGAATTTTGCCAAGAAAATAATCTGAGAGGTTATTGAGGATATAAGACACTTGTCCCTGTTTAAATTACGATATTGCGATCACTTTGAAGGTTGGTCCTGCAGCCGTAAACATACCCCCTCCCGATCCCCACAGCGTTGGACCATGCTTGGACCATACAATGTGGCGTTAACGCACAGACCAGCATGCCTGGGTTAATGCCGATTATGCGGCGATAAGAAACTGACCGAACACGCTGCAAACTGACGCTGAGTACCTGGCCGTACGTGCGAGCTCCGAGCAAAATGGGGCTCAGGCTGCCTGAAAAATGACGGATTTCCCATAACCTGTCGGCAAATCCACAAAAACACCGTGACCACGAAGAAAGGATTCTAATGGCCTTTCGCTGCTCGGGTCTACTAATCTTCGAGGGATAATATTTTCGCTGCAAAATTCAAACAACATGACAGATCTTCGGACGACAGACGACGCTGAATATCTGCCATTTTGTCTTAAATGTCATGCTGCATCAAATTTGATGACGTCGGGATTCAACCGCGTTGTGATTGGACACTTCACATCTTAGCCCCGCCTATACTTATCTGTATTCGCATACAAGGTCATGCGCCACAAATGTGGCGCAAAATATAGGAAAAACATAAGATTTCAAAAACCCAATGATCCAAGGCGAAAAAGTAGCCTCAGTTGATTTGCATAAATAGTGGCCGTATGAGGTCGCTGTTCGCGCTGTATCTTTCTTTGCACGGGGCGCAAGCTAGCATGCAGCATATGCGGGGGGGCGCGTACAGTGTATTTCTGGACGGATAACGACGGACGGATAACGACGAACTCGCCTTGACCAAGGCTACTTCAGGCCTGCCTTTCCTAGCCTAGTAAACACGACCTCGAGACGCTCTATCATCTCGGTCACTGTTTTACCGAACACAATTATATCATCTAGGTAAATCATCAGGATTTCCCACTGTAACCCTGACATTACCTTCTCCATCAACCTCTCAGAGGTTGCCGGGGCATTGCACAAACCAAATGGCATGCAGTTCCACTGGTATAACCCGCCCCGAACAACAAACGCCGACTTCCGACTGGCGTCTTCATCTAACATGACTTGCCAGTAGCCTGATGCAAGATCTAATGTTGAGAACCACTTTGCCCCACTTAACGCATCTAGGGTTTCGTCGATGCGTGGCACCGGGTACGCATCTTTAATGGTCACCATATTCAGTCTTCTGTAGTCTATACAAAGACGTTTGGTGCCATCCTTCTTATCTACCAGAACCACATTGGCAGCCCATGGGCTGTCTGAGGGGTCTATGACTCCTCTCTCTTTCAGGTCCCTGACCTGCCTCTGTATCTCCTGTTGGTGAACGTAAGGATGGCGTCTTGGCCTTTCCCTAATTGGTCTGGCACCACCTGTTTCAATGTGATGCCTTACCACGTCTGTACACCCTATATCATGGTCACCTCTTGAGAAAACATTTTGGAATTTCTCAAGGCATCTCTTCACTTCAATGTGGTTTTGGGGGTCCAAATTGACCCTACTCCTCTCATACAAATCCCATACATGCTCTGGTAAACCCTTATCTGTCTCCTCGGTCACGACTTCCTTGTCATGGACTGCCGAAGATTCAACCGTTGAGATGACACCCACAACGGTCCCCTTTCGAGCCACTTTCCTCTCTTTGCCCGGGTTTAAAATACGCAAGGGAAAGATCTGCTCTCCAGCTTCTACTAGCGACCTGCCCAAAACTAAGCCTGAATGGGCCAAATCACCACCTCCTTGGACTGGCTCCACAAGTGCCAGCCCTTTCAACTCTTGTTTTGCCCGACCTACAGCACCTGGAACAATAGCTTCATGTCCCGGAGGAATCTCTGTGGTCTCAGCAACAACTACACGTCCAACAAATGGCTCCCCGGCACTACCTGTACACCGGATTCTCTCGCCTCTCAATTTCCACTCTCTTGTATAGAAATCCAAATTCCCCCCTGTAGATAACAGAAAATCCATCCCTAAGATTCCAGAGCACTTTATATCGGCAAAGATTGCTTTTACCGGATGTGCTGTTCTGCCAATCTGCACCTCGACCCACGCATGGCCCAACACTACTAGTGGACTACCATCAACCTGTCGCACCTGCACTTGATCCGTCTGTAAGGCGGGCTTTTTTTCTTTGGGCATCATGTGATAGACCGAAGTGCTAATCAGCGTATCTGTGGACCCGGTATCAATAAGGAACTGACACTTGGTACCTCTCACTGTACCGTCCACAAATAATCCAGACTGAGGACATGCACTTGATCCTGGCAGAGTGACTACTCTTTGCTTTGGCTCTGCTTTTCTCCCAGTCTCTCCTGTCCCTGACTCATTACGTCGTCTCTTGAACCCTTTCCACTCTCCAGCCTGACCGTGGGCCCACCAGTCGGCTGGCATCCGTTTCCCTGAACGGAAGCTTTCCTTCTAGGTTTCTTACACTCTCGGGCGAAGTGCCCCTTTTCCTGGCAGTTGTAGCATCTTATGCTGCTGCTATCTGCGACCTGGGACCTTTCCCTTCTCTGGACAACTTCTCCAGGTTTGGAAACCTGGCCCAGGACTTGTTTTGAAAGTTGTGTCAACAACCCCGTTATGTTGCCAATCTCTGTCTCTATCTTACTAACCCTCTGTTCCACACTTGTATCTAGTGCTCTTGCCATCTTTATAGGCTTACCATCAAGTAGCCTCTGTTGCTCCACTCTCTCAAAATTTTCTGTTTCTAAAGCAGCTCGCAGTGCCTCGTCCAAATTCTCTGGACGGGCCCGATTTATCCCTTCCCGGATGGAACGGCCTTCTACCGCATCTAGGAAATGATTTCTCGCCAAGCGATCACGCGCATTCTCCTGAATTTCGGGGTACGCTCTGATCGATAACTCCTGAATGGCTTGCGCCAACTCTTGTAGGCTTTCCTTTGGACCTTGCCGACGATGTCTCACTTCTACGAGAAAGTTTTCGCTCTGCCTACTTGAGCCAAACCTCCTCTCTAGTATCCTTACTAATTTCACGTATGCCTGTTTCTTTTCATGGGACACGCCCCCTACTGCTCGGAGTGCGTTACCTTACAAGCTCGCCACTAAGTAGCTTGCAGCCTGCTCCTCGTCCCACTGATTAATCTTCCGGCACGATTCAAAGTGCTGGTGGTACTCTTTCCACAGCACCTTCCCACTATATCTGTCCGGGATCATATTTGGTCGATGATTAAAACGTCTTACTGTTTTGTCGTCCTCTGTGATTATTCTTGACTCCCTCCTCAGTGGCCACGGGCCTACTGGTGGAGACTCTCGCTGTGGAGCTAGACCATCTCCTTCCACTTCGGCTGGTCGGGTTGCGAAACTTAGCAACTCACTGTGTGACACTTTTGGAGTCACATTATCGCCACCCTTGTGGAACGGGTTACTTCTCTTTGCTTCCCGCTCCACCTCACCAGAGCCCGACAGAAAAGACTCAATTTCTTCTGTAGCCATTGGGGTGTAACTTGGCCAGACTGGTTCTGATCCCGCCAACCCGGGGGAGTACTTTCGCCGCAGTCTACTCTTTTCCCGGCTCTAGGGGGTAATTCCGGCGACCACCCGGCCGCCGCTGCACCGCTCGCCCCCAACTGGGAGACATAACCGGAACTCACGTCTGGTAGTCTGAATTCAACATCTGAATCCACTTGATGACTTACACGTTCACCTTTCGTTGGTACGTGTGCACTCATTTCTTTGGAAGTTTCCCCATCTTTCATGGCAGCCTCTAGCTTCTTCGCCATGAGATCTCGTTCCCATCGCAGGAACTGGGCTTCCAATCTAATCTTCTGCAGCTCTTTCTCCACACTCGGAGAACTTTTTTTGCTCATGTTGTTGAACTCTTACAAACAACGGATCATACACTCACCCTAAACTCACAGGGTCTGTAAACTCGGCCACTGGCCGCTGGGTGACTCTGGCACCTCAGACTGATCACTTGGCACTACGGGAAATCTGTCCCCTAAACTCTGCAGGGCAACCCTCTCTTCTGTCCTGCACGCTACACTGTTAATTCTCAACAGTGTCTTCGTGTGGTCCCTTGCGGATCTACGCAAGCTTCGCACTTCCACACGGACTCCACACAACAACCAGACACTTGTACAACTTACAATCAGACTAACGACTGACAACACAGAAAGTACCCAAACCAGCATGAAGTTTACTCTCCAAAAGATTAACCTAACCAACTCAAATCAATCCCACTTCTGACACCATTTGTGGCGGATCTCACCTTGATTCCTTGTCGTACCTGTCGGAACTGCAGAGATCGTCAGAGCGATCTAGGGCCCGAGAACATGGATTCGTTTTGGGAGCAATATGCCACCTGATTTGTAGTTGGTTGGTAACCCAGTGGATTCATGCAATAATTAGGATACAATGATGGACAAGAGACAGTTTATTTCTTTTCAGGAACAATAAATATGTTATACTTGGTTTAATCACTCTCATAATCACTTACATTATTTACATGATCTCTATTGGCTCTTGGAATATTATAATAAATATATGGCAGTGAAACTATAAGAATGTAACCCACAAGAGGTAACCCACAAATGTAACCCACAAATGTAACCCACAAAAGGTAACCCACAAGAGGTAACCCACAAGAGGTAACCCACAAGAGGTAACCCACAAAAGGTAACCCACAAATGTAACCCACAAGAGGTAACCCACAAGAGGTAACCCACAAGAGGTAACCCACAAGAGGTAACCCACAAATGTAACCCACAAGAGGTAACCCACAAGAGGCAACCCACAAGAGGTAACCCACAAGAGGTAACCCACAAGAGGCAACCCACAAAAGGTAACCCACAAGAGGTAACCCACAAGAGGCAACCCACAAGAGGTAACCCACAAGAGGCAACCCACAAAAGGTAACCCACAAGAGGTAACCCACAATAATACAATTGAACTTGGAAATAGGGCCGAAGTGATACGGATCAGAGCTCTTACTTTCGCTATCCGTCTGAACCCCGTTCTGAGGGTGCCTTCTTGCAGACGCGGACGCTCAACCCGTATCCTATTTCTCAGCCCTTAAACTATGTGACCAGCACTAAATAAACAACCCGGTGGTGTATACAGATAATGGCACTGTACTCTGCTTGCACCGAGCGAAATTACACAGACCCGATAGCACACAGCAACGTGAGTTAACCCTAAATTAAGTTCCTACGAGACAAGTAAGGTCTTGCTGGCAATAGAGAACAATAACTAACTTACTAGACTATAACAGTACCTGTCTCTCAATCAGCAGGCAATCCGTTCTTTATAGCGCTAGCAGCGTTGATCGTTCGGCCTCCAGCACAAGAAAACCCCAAGTACTGAAGAATTGTATATTCACTTTCTTATTTTAACGTTATACAACACCACAATAGTCAGTAAAGATGTGTGCACAAATTATATCTACACCATGTGTTAAGCGCGAGCCCAGCACTTGGCTTTACCGTTGCCCTATTGGCTAAAACCAATGACGTAACCAAGTGGGTCACGTACATTTACACTAGCACAATGGCCTGTACAGTATAATATTATAAATAGGAATAGACTTGCATACCAGTCTGCGCCGTTCGCCACAATATATATGAAACATTGATGCTTTAATTCATAAAGCACTATTCAACGAAGATTGTTAGAGCACTGTTCTGGAGGTGGCAAGCTCAAATCCCGAGTGAGGCTAATATCATCTTTGTTTTAATTTGTTGTATATTTTATAAGTTTGACAAAAAAACACATTACAGCCAAGAAGTTTTTTGGTTTTTTTCAATTTAGGTCATCAGCAACTGTGAGACGGAAACCAAGTCTGACAGATTCTCGCAGCTTGTCACCAGAGAAAGCTGAACAAAGCTTTTCCAATATTTTTTCCAGCGGTTCATCTTTCAGAGTTGGGTGAGATCCAAACAAAATTTGGAGGATTTCAGCATTTGTGAAAACTGTCCACATTCATCGGACAAATTACAACTAATTCCATCGTATACCTGTTACAGTATATTTTAACCAAAATTTCAAATATATAAACATTGTGATTTGTTAGGTTGTATGCACAAAGTTTGGTGCCTTCTTTTTAATCTTAATCTTAATCCTTAATTTGTTTATGGTGGATTTAATTTCCTAAGGTTTAAGTGTCAAGGCTCAAAAGTGTTCCTACTTTTTCTAAATGTGTTTATCTTGCTTCTAATTGCTTACCTTTTTTCTTACTATTTTCTACTTTTTGACCCACAACTAATTGAATTAAACAACAAATGAAATCTCATTGAACATTTGTCATAACATTGTGATCGAGTTCCCCTAAAACCCTGCAAAAATTCTAATTGTATTCTGATTTTGTTCTCCCAATTCCTTTTTTTTTCTTAAAAAATATTTGAGCCTACTATTCTCCTCCCCCCCCCCCCTGGGTCTGCTTGAAAGCCCGAGGCAAATGAATGTCTGCAAGTTTACTTGTGATTTACTTGTAATGTACTTGTGATTTACTTGTGATTTACTTGCGATGTACTTATGATCCATCACACATCCCTCAACTAATAACCAAAATAATGCAGCTTGTGGTTTGACGACAACTCCATCATCAGCCATGCTTAATATGTTATTTATCACCCCCAAAATCACTACAGCTTGCAGTGGAAGCAGTCACAAGAAAATTCACGTCTACGAAGACCTCAGATCAAGATCCCAGTGTCAGGCCACACAGGGTGCGGCCAGACCTACCGGATCCCAGAAAACTGTGCAAGAGAGCCAAGAAAGCTGACAAGATGAAGATACAGCGACATTCTTTGAACATCAGTGAACACATTGCACAACTCAGACATATTTGCTTGGACTTCAACTGGTAAGCTTACACTTTGACATGATGCTTGAGACTTATTCATTTACAGTCAAGTCAGGTATTTCATAATAATTCAGTATGTTTTGTTTTTTTGCAAATGCTGTATAATATTTAAATATAACCGTTAACATTGATTTTGATAAATAACTGATTCTTTTGCAAGGATTTTAGAGGGGGTACTTAGCAAGAGAGGGGGCAATTAACTTAGGTCAAGACTCGGACTAAAACATTTCTGCATTTTCTTTACAAGGTGTAAGGAGAGAAATTGGTATTTATTTTAACAACATTTAGACTTAAACTTTAATAGTTGCAACATGTTGAGAAATATACAATGCCAAATTCAAAGGTCAGATGCACTTGCAACAGACTCAAAGAGTGTTTTTCTTTTTCTACATGGTCGTCATCAACTCCCCAGGGGAAAACCAACAGTGGAAATCAAAAACAAGCACAAGCCAGAGGAGGCAGTGGCTACCGTGAGACGCTGTAGTCTTAAGACTACAACGTTGGACACGATGACCTCACCATGGGTAACCACACGGGTTGGTGACTATAGGCATACTGCATCTTCCACCTCCACCTCTACCTTGCATCTTAAGAAGGACACCAAGGACTATATGGAGTTAGAGAATCAGAGATGGGGTGCAGGGGCTCGGATCAGTCATCTTGAGCCAGACATTGAGGAGGTATTGTGTTCTTAATTGAATCTTCTATCCACTAGCGAATCCAGAACCCATTTAGAGAGGCAAAGAGTGTGTACGTGAAAATACTGTGCTACACAGTCAATTTCTGTTCTTCACATATATAAGAGAGTCAAATATTTCCATCTTCCAACAAGATCGTCAGAAGCAAACAAAACCTTTGCCACTGATGTTCTAAGGCCCTCTGCGTACCACCATTGGCCCTATACAAAGCCAAACCACAACTCCAGATACTAAAAATGTGAACTTAGCCCTTCTTAACTGCCCATCTGCAAGGAATAAAACTGAACTGATAAATGATTTCATTGTAGATAGCAAATCGGATATTCTGGCACTGACAGAAACCTGGTTTACTGGAATTGAAGACGATCAAAAATACATCGGTGAAATTTGTCCCAGTGGCTTCACTTTCACACACGTCCCTATAACCGGCCGGCGTGGTGGGGGTGTTGCTGTCATCTTGCGTAAAAGCTTCAATGTGAAACTTTTGAAAACTCAGTGTTTTGCTTCATTTGAGTATACATGATTATTAACATTTCCTCGGGCAACAACAACTCTGCAATAACTTTAATTATACTTTACCGACCACCATCGTCCTCTCACAACTTCATGACTGAGTTCTCGACGTTGCTTGAGTCCATGGTACTTGAGAACAACTTGGTTGTGGTTGGTGACTTTTTACCTGCATCCTCCAAGCAAACCAAGTTTTCAGCATCAGCAACAGCAGCCAAAGATCGCGCTCAAATATCCTTGGAATTAATCCTCATGAATTAATATTTTATAAGCATTCACACTGTCGTAGATTTAGCATATGGTGCATCATTTGTGGCAGCGGTTATCTTCCCATATAATCTGTAGGATCCTACAGTCCTACAAAATGGTTTCCCGCATTACTGCAACGTGTACCAGTGGTCAGTGAATAGGCGCAGTATCTACTTTTCCGTGTACCAGTGATCTGGCGCGGACGGCCATTGTTAATGTTCCACTTCCACGCTTTCCACGTGTTTGGAATTGTTTTTCACGACTAGCTGTACGACTACGAGTATTTTGTCTGTTTCTGACCATTTGTCAAACTATACAAACTTAAGTTGTTGGTATGTTTTAGCTAAGAATGTCGAAATTCCGCAAATCTAGTACTGACATTACGGACGCATTGTCAATTTTAAGGCAAAGAGAGGAATACTCTGCAGACTTTATCGAGATTACTACAAAATTACTCGAGGCAGACTTTACAAAGTCGAACACGCTTACTTATAATCAAAAGGTAGCACTCTTGGTAAGTAAATATGGCATAAAACTTGTCAATGAGGCAATTAATGCTTTTCAAAATCGTGCCGATGAACTAGCGGCCTCCCATGTCAGCGACGTTCTGGGCTTACCCATAGAACTGTGTTCATCAATTTGCAAATTGCTTACACCTCCCAGTCCAACAATTTCGGATAGTAATTCCAATTCATCAGCAACATCTTCTCCATCCAGTGGTACAACATCGACATCATGCTCAAGTTCAACAGAACTGTTTCTCCCCCCGTGTTCGAACTGCTTGATTTGCCTCGGTAATTTACATAAGTATCATGGTCTTGTTGATGTGAAGTATTTTACTTTACATGGACCTTGTGCTGCCCGAAAAATGAGTCTTCGCTGTCGGTCCTGTAGCCTAATCTACAAGTATGATATGTACGGCAGTCCACAGAATGCTTGGAAGTTCTATGATGAACAACAGAAGGCGGTTGAAGTAAACGACTGTGTTTTCGTAGAACGGAAACTGTTTGAGTTTCATTGCAACCTTGCGTAAGTTGGGCCTAATTTATTTACATGTACTTTGTACTTAGCCTAGGCTCATTATATAAATTTAAATAAAAAAATACTTGTCATTGACCCATATCTTAAAAACTAACAAGCAGAAAAATCATTTCCGAGGGTTTCTGGTATAGGCCTATCATAACACCAAATATCATTTCAATCTGTGTTTTTTTCAGCAACCACTCCTGGGTGAGCTTCGCTGGTTTCTCAGAATCCTATAATGGTACCTTCAACCTTACAAGGCAGACAGGTGAATATGATTTGCATACAGTAATACACGCAAAGTTTTTCCGCAATTTAAAAAAAAAACTAAAAACGTTGCATGGTCATGAAGCAAGGCTGGAAAAGACCGGAATACTTAGGTTGTGCTACACACAGATAACACATTTTTACAATTTTGTCACAAAGCTCTTTCAGTGCTCTTCGGTATGGCAAGTTGAAATGGCAAAAACAATATGCACTTTTTGTGTTGCATCACTGTGCAATGTGAGATTAGACAGTATGTATTTTGCCCTGGTTTTTGTAACAATGAGAGCTAAAAAATAATCAAAAATCTAATTGTGTATTTATTCAACATTTCTTTTCTATTATAATTTGAGATTGGTTTTGAAAATGCAGGGTTATAAAAACTATGTTTTGACACCTAAAATTAGTTTTTGTCACTGGATTTTGCCATTTAAAGTTCCAAAATATAGTTTTTTAATTAATGTCATCCATGGTCTGTCTCAAACTTTGGTCTGTTATATCAGTTTCTCAGGGCACTTTATTTTAACACTTGTGCCTTTCTCTTGTAGTGTTAAATCTCTGAAACTAACAATATTCCAAAAATTAATAAAAGTATCAAGCAAATGTTTAGTTTGACATTGTAGGTGCAGAAACCCTGTGAATAAATATTTCTTTTTCTGTACACAGTTTTGACATTGCATTGTCACACTTCAATGTCATTGTTTTTTTTAATGATTGAACGTGTATTTTATCATTGTAAAAAGTCGTTCATCTTTTTGTTTTACGATGAAGGCCTCACTGCCAAGAATGTTTCTTCAGGGTTCTTCAATGGGGAAGTTGAGAATGAGATGCGAGCAATCAATCAGCTTGATATGTTTAATCTCATGAGAGTGGATGCCGACCAGGGTAAGATTCTTGCCCAGGTGGAGAAGATGAGGAGAAGAAAGCCTTATCCTCATTTCAACTGCCACCCTGCTTGCAAGGCTAAAGGTGAGAGAATTGAATTTGTATCATGTACCATGGTTTATGTTCCTCAATGCAACTCCCTACAGAATGATAGTCCTCTCTTCTCTGTACTGTTTAAAATATCCAGTGTGTTGTCACAATAACAAATTAGCCAAACTGAATCCATCAATTTAATGGATTTTGTTTTACTGTAATGTCACCTAAAGCTACAAAATACTACTTACCATCGTAGTATTGCACTGGCCTATGTTAAACTTACAAAATTCAATTTCTAATCCAATCCAATCTGCATTTATAAAGCGCCATCTATCTAGTTGCCTATTCCGAGGCACTGCTAGGAACACCAGGGCAAAGCCCCTCCTCTTAGCGATAAGTGTTACTGGGTTCTTTTACGTGCATCACACAACACACGGGATCTCAAGCTTTTATACGTCCCAGTTTAATAGTGGTTTAATTGCCTTGCTTAAGGACACACGTGTTGACACCGGGACTCGAACACACACTCTGCGAAACAGAAAATTAGGTTCTTAACCACCCGGTCATGACATAATGGTTACGCCGGTGACGTATACCTTCCGAGTATTTCAGTGCGAAATTAATTCCATTGAGTTTGAAGCAATTTGTGGTGTATTTGTTATTCTTCAAAGGTTGTGGGCGTGTGTTCGTCGTTGATGGTATCTGGAAATTAAGATTTCCACACTGCATGTACAAACTGAAGGTAATTACATTTGCTGTTTTGTTATTGTTTTGAAAGTTGTCTCATATCAAAGCCATCTGTATAGTCAGTTGCAGCAGTATAGTTGACTAAATTAAATTATGCAAAATGCGTGTTGTCTACATTTTGGTTTATTGCAAGGATCTTATCATGATTTTATGAGATCATGATTTAATATCGCTGAACAAAATTATATCTCCATCTTTGGCAATGTATATCTTCACCGTGCACTTCACTAAATCAAAATTTACTATAAGCATTAATATTTCTTTTGAAAAAAGCTTGACCAAAATTTTTCATTTTGGAATTGTTTGTTAGTTGGTGCTCCAATCAGGTTCATTGGTTAGGGCCACCCAGCCCACCCTGTATATATATCAAGAAACTATTATAGATTTTGTTTACTTGAATTTTGGTTGTGTGCGAGACATGTAGTATGTTTTATGATACTGCAGATATGGTGTTGTATTAACATTTGTTTTTCAAGCTCTGCATTCTATTACAACTTGTTGCACAGAGTGTTGCTTCCAGCATATCGCTTCCCGGACTTCCAGATGTCTGCACGACCCTTACGAAAATGTCCTGTGGTATTCCTATGGTATACCACACAATTACCACAGGACAGTCAAATACCACACAAATTTGTGTGGTATGTACCACAGGACATTGCTGCCCTGTGGTATTCCTGTGGTAATAAAATTAGATACCACACAAATTACCACAGGACAGTCATACAAAATGGTTTTGTGTGGTAATATACCACAGGATAGAGATGTCCTGTGGTATTCCTGTGGTATTTACTTGGATATCACACAAATTACCACAGGGCATGTCATACAAAATGGTTTTGTGTGGTAATATACCATAGGATACTACAGGACATTGCTGCCCTGTGGTATTCCTGTGGTAATAAAATTAGATACCACACAAATTACCACAGGACAGTCATACAAAATGGTTTTGTGTGGTAATATACCACAGGATAGAGATGTCCTGTGGTATTCCTGTGGTATTTACTTGGATATCACACAAATTACCACAGGGCATGTCATACAAAATGGTTTTGTGTGGTAATATACCATAGGATACTACAGGACATTGCTGCCCTGTGGTATTCCTGTGGTAATAAAATTAGATACCACACAAATTACCACAGGACAGTCATACAAAATGGTTTTGTGTGGTAATATACCACAGGATAGAGATGTCCTGTGGTATTCCTGTGGTATTTACTTGGATATCACACAAATTACCACAGGGCATGTCATACAAAATGGTTTTGTGTGGTAATATACCATAGGATATAGAGATGTCCTGTGGTATATATTCCTGTGGTATTTACTTAGATACCACACAAATTACCACAGGACACAAACATGTCATACAAAATGGTTCTGTGTGGTAAGTACCACAGGACATCTCTGCCCTGTGGTACTCATGTGTTGTAAATATCAAGAGACCACACAAGGACAGTAAGTACCGCAATATAGCCGTTCTGTCCTGTGGTATCCCTGTGGTAAATGCTGAGATAACACACAAATTAAAGACATTGAAGTACTACATAATTAGTTCCCATCTTGTTGCCCTGTGGTATCCCTGTGGTATCCCTGTGGTATCCCTGTGGTACAAACTGAGATACCACACAGTACACATCGTACCACATAGATTGGGTTCCTACTACATCTCTGTCCTGTGGTATCCCTGTGGTACTCGAGTTAAATTTACTTTTGCTGTAATTTTCATAGGGATTTTAATTTTGAGGGCAGGTAGAAATGGTAAATTGTTTCACAGAACTGTCTGGGGTTTTTTTTTGTGGACGCTGGAAGAAGATACCAGACAAGAAATGCTGTTCTTATTCCAGTTAATACACACATCACACAATCTCAAACTAAATGCTTATCTCTCAGTCATTGTGTACATACAGTGTACACAGCTCTGGTGCAGTTTAGGCACACAATGGCTTGTGGTTGTCTTGCAAGGACATGTGAATGCCCTTTGACCCCTATACAGTGCATGCAAGTCTCAAGGTGCAATGACCTTGCATTAACTATAGGCTTGGCTACTCCACTGTACATGCTGCATATTTTGAATTGGGTTGAGGAAAGAGCAGTTTATCAGTGGTATATGTACATCAATGTTTGCTAGAAAACTGCAACTATTCATAGTATAATGGTGACCCAGAACTGCCAAAATGTATCTCACATGCCTGTCAAGATATCATGACCAAATTACTTGAGTTTATGTATGTTTTGGTTGAAAACATAAGGCTTTCATTTGGACAGAACTTCACTGCATTCTGCATATACTAGTCCTGCTGTCATGGCTGTCGGTTGACTCGGTTGTGTGGTAAGTTTTTTTGTATTGACTTCAATGTTTAACATTTATATCGTGTCAATCTTTTATATACTTGTTGTGATCCTGTAATGTTATAGTCAACTGATTGCTTATTCCAATATGCAACTTACGATCAACACATTTTTGATCACATTGCATGTACTTTAGGGATAATAAGAAGACTTTATTAAAAACCAATGTAATGGAATATTAAAACATCATCATGGGTGCTTAAACAACTACAAACAATGTCAATGTAATGACTGAAAATTTTGAAGGCTGAAAGGACTAGGTTTGTGATTGGTGCCATTCTTTAAGGTGTACGTCTTAAACTACGTTTGATTCTTTCAGATTATAGTCTTTGTTTTTTCCCTTGGTTTTGAACTTTGTTAATGATTTGTCCTTTTTGTAATTTTTATTTTTGTTCTCATGCCAGGGAGTTGGTCAAGATTGAAGATCAGTTCAACCGTACTACTAGTGAAGAGATCAAATTTGTGGCTGCATGGTTGAAACAGATGTAGATGGGGGAATTCAGCAAACACCGAGAGGATCGAGCATACGTACAGAGACTTTATAAATGAAGTCTTAATTGTTGATGTGATCGAACAAACTTGTGCATTATAAGGGTAAACTCTGGACACTAAGAAATGTTGAAGGACTTTTTTGTGTATACATGTTCATTATTCCTTTTCGCATTCGCACCACAAAGATTTTAACAGCTACCGGTAATTTTACTTGAACATAATTGTATTTGTAAGTCAAATACATTAGGTTTGAAACTAAGCAATCAGTAGTTTCTTTCCTCTTCTTGAATCAGTACAATTTGCAAATATCAAGCGAAGAGACTGTTCTATGACTTTTGTATCATCACATGTAAATCAAATGTGACAGAACCTAAATTCATTTGTTTAAAAAACCCAATAAACCCTTCCACTTTACTTAATCAAATTACGCACAAGTTGACTCAGAAATATATAAAAAATAACTTGCTGACTTGCTGTTATTACCGTCATTATAGCTTAAGGACATGAAACTTCATTGCAAAGAAATGTATGAATGCAAACAGTTGCTCCTTGAATCCAAAATTTGAATGTAACCTGAATCTACTTTGTTTGCTGTATATCTTAAAAATCGACACAAGTACATGTAGGATTGGTGGTGGTGGTGGTGGAAGGGCTTTCAATAAACAACAATCTAAAAGAGCATATTTAAAGGGTTTTAGTGCATCACTTTAATTTCAAAGTGCCATGTTTTTACATGAATATTTAACAGAAGAAAGTGGTACTCATTGAAAGGGAAATACCACATGATCGATACCACAGGAACAAGTACTGGGAACATGTATCACAGGAACATGTTACCACAGGAATGGTACCACAGGAATATAGTACCACAGGTACCACAGGAATAGTTCAACAGGTACCGCAGGAAAAAGTACCGCAGGAAAAAAGTACCGCAGGAAAAAAGTACCGCAGGGAAAAAAGTACCGCAGGGAAAAAAGTACCGCAGGAAAAAAAGTACCGCAGGAAAAAAAGTACCGCAGGAAAAAAAGTACCGCAGGAAAAAAAAAAAAAAGCAGGAAAAAAAGTACCGCAGGAAAAAAGTACCGCAGGAAAAAAGTACCGCAGGAAAAAAGTACCGCAGGAAAAAAGTACCGCAGGAAAAAAGTACCACAGGAATACCACAGGAATTTGTCCTGTGGTAATGTCCCAAAAAATGACAGGACATTTCCTGTGGTACTGTCCTGTGGTATTTTTTGTGGTAATACCACAGGACATTTTCGTAAGGGGAATTCGCCTGTTCGTGGCAAGGCTTTTTGCCCGGCTCATTGTGTGGTAGCAGATCAGTCTAAAACGCCCACAGGCCTGCGAGAATTCCTGAAACACTGCAAAGTATCCGATGCTGACACCTTAATCAATGGTTTGTGTGCTGATCTTCTCGTTTTACCCTAACCCCTTAATTTATTTTACTAGAAGGTGTTTTGAAACTGCCAAAATCCACCAAGTTTGTCATGCAACGGGGGTATTGAATTTGATGGGTTCAGTTAGTTTAGGGTTAATGAAAGTGAAGTTCACCAGTTAATTTCAGTTTGTTGATTTTAATCACTTCTATTGGGAGAGCCCTTCAAGGTTAACTTAGATTAATAAATACCTTGGAGAGTTGATGGCTTTTGATTGGTCGAGACTCAATCACACAGAGGGGATTGTTTTGTAGTTATAACCGGGCTTTCAAGAAGAAGCGAATAAATGTCCCCTGAACCAGCAATAATGCTTTTCCAGTATATTACCACTTTTATATTACATTCTCAGATTGGTAGTTTTAAAGTATAAATCAATAGTTTCTTTGTCCTGTACAAATTGTCCATAGTGCACTGTAGTATAGCTCCAGTGTAACCCTGCATAATGAGGTGCACACAGTTTCTTAGAATAACCATGGAGCAATAAACTACAAGTTAGAATGAAGACCCCTCTTATCTTAATTAGATTAGCCCCCAGGCTCTCCACCATAGAGAAGGCACTGTGCCCAATCATAGCTCAACGCATCAAAGGTCAGCCTTTGTGCACAGAGATGGCCACCACCATGGTCATCAACTCTCTAAAATCTGAACCAGCGAATAAACTAGATCAGTAAGCACTGCAATGACATAAAGCTGAAATTGTAATTTAAATTTTTGTATATAATACATTTTTTTTTAATTTTCAAAGGCTGTAAAATAACCGAAGCAGACAATGTCAACATGAGGAAAACGGTGAAACATGCGAGCCAGGTAGAGCCAATTGGTGAAATGTGCGTTCTAAAAAACAATCCAACGCGACTGGAATTTTCCGACTCCCCCAGCGAGGCCACGGTGGCGCGTAATCTGATTTAGTTATTTCGCTTTGTAATGCTCATGTCAGTTGCCTTCTGTGTTTCCTTTGAGGCCCGGGGTCGATTTCCAGCCATTGCAACTTTGTTAACATGTATGTTCTAACTCCTTTTAGTTTATTGCTCCATGGAATAACCCAGTACAGTAGGACAGGAAGTTGACCACAAGTTATTTCCCTGGCATGAACTGCATTGTTTATTAGGACTGCATGTGCTGGCAGTTATCTCATTAGACTGGCCCACTAGTCCTTCAGGGTCCGATTATATATATTAGTGATACAGCATTTATTTTTATTTATTTATTTTATTGAGTATCATTATTATAACATATTAGATTCACCTTTTTCTTAGTTATGTTTTGAATATTCTTTAGTTTTATTTGGACATTATGTTATAAGGACTGATTTAAAGGTAGGATACACCATTTGCAGATATCAAAAACAATATTTACTAACGAATTATTAGGAAATATCTTACTCATTTGAAAGTAAAAAATGATTCTAGGCATCCAGCAAAATGATTGCGCTAGATATCCTGTAATTATTCTGAACAATAGAATTGTATATACAAAAAATAACATAAGAATAACTGCTCGGCGCCGGTTGAAAACAAACATTTTTGTGTGCTTTTGTCAGCATCAATGACTGTAAAAGTTCAGACAGCTCAGTTAAATGGTATTTACTATAAAATACAACCCCCCAAATCTAACCATGATAATTCAAGCAATTACTAATGGTGTATCCTACCTTTAAGTCTTTGGTTTGCTATTTCCATAGTAATAGAGGTCATAACACTTTTACTTAGTTATTTCTTTTCTTGATACCCCTGGCCCAATAAACATATGGAAGAAATGGCATGATAGGGCATTGGGTCTATAATACTGTAGACAATTAGTTATTTAAAGTTAGTACAAGTGGCAGATCAGTCCCTAAAATTTCCTCTTATGGGCATAGTGGCTTCGCGATGTGAAACGCAGCGGCGATGATACTGAATGTAAAAAATTTAGGTGATGTTTGTAATTTTCCAAAAGGATGTTGAAAAAGAAGGGGATAAACGTCAACTACATGTTCAAACTCAAATCTCACTGCTGTGTTTCACACGTTGTCATCGTGAAGTCACTATGCTCATAAGAGGTAATATTGTGGACAGCCGATCTGCTGCAACACCTTCAGGGTGTTGGGAAGGTTATAATTTGTATTAAAGCTAGCATACATGTCACACAGACTTTAGGTATTTTTATGTAAATCTGTTGTATACAGGTTTCTTAAAGGGAAGCATTCATGACTTGGATGATTGTTTTAACTTATAAATTGTATAAACCTGCTTTTTCAGATGCAGTTGATGAAAGCGTTCCAAGTTTCTCTGCCTCCACTCAGTCCACTGTTAGTGGTAAGTGTAATAACCAAATGCATGTATGTGGAGTTCACACCTTTTAACTCTTTTGCTTTTTCATTGTAGCCGGGTTTTTTTAACGTGCAAAGTAATTAGTATGTTGTCTTTTGGAATTTTTAAAATCTTTATCCTGGGTACGCATGTACATAATACATATACATATATTCAAGTAATTTTATGTACTTCTTTATGTGGTTACTTCGAAGGAACAACTGTAGGTTTCATGCTTTTCTTGAGTGTGTACTTTATCCGCATTCAAATAGTGAAGGTATTGTTATATAACAATAGGGTCCACAGTTGACAGAAAGTCCATGCTTGAAAATCGTGTGCAAAACCTATAGAAGGCCTTCTAAAAAAGTACAAACAAAATAGTGCGGACAATAAGGAGTCCGAGATGCAGCGGGGTGGGGGGGGGGGGGGGGGGGGGGGTTAAAACAAAACATAGTGTATGCATCTCTTTCTTTTTTTCTGTGCTTTGTCAACGATTGTACAATGTGAACACTGAACAGAATAAGTAGCGCTTCATTGATGCAACAGGTTTAACTAACATGTACATACACAAATGTGTTTATGTGTAAAAGTATTAGGGCTATTCCTGTTCAGTTTGTGCTGGCTACAACAACTAAAACAATGCTTTTCTATACCACTATTGGATGTTGTTAATCAAGATGTTGTTACTCAAGCTGTACATTCAGAGGAAATCCAGTTTCTAAGTCGTACTGGGCACTTGACCATCCATAATAGTCTGTAATAAAATAAATTGTTTCTTTTTAGATACAACCTTCAATGCGGTTGATGCCGTTCTTTCCCAGTTGAAGCCAAGTTCCAGTGGTTCATCTGTCATTGATTCTCAAGGTTTGTGCTATCGTCAAAACAATTTAGCTGGTTCCAGAGGCTCAAGAGTGTCTGCCTATTTTTTGTAACTTACCAATTCACTGACCGATTAACATGCAACATCTTTCAGCCTTATTAATGGCTGAATATCTTGTTAATAAAGTTTTGTGTTTATCTGTCGGATTACCGTATTGTAATTAGACTGGTTATCTTTCTCACTTAATGTCACTTGTAGAGTAGTTTTTTTAACTAAGGTTGTGGAAATTTGATATAGTTAACTAAAATGTATGTTGAGCATTTCCAGGTCATCTGTCGTTAAAGGTAACTAGATATTTTTTATTTCAGTTGTCGCATGACAAAACCCATATTTGCGTTAATGTGTTTATAATTTGTTTGTGTTTGAAATATAGGCACTGCACAATTTGTGGAAGAGAACTCCAAACACATTTCCACCATAATGGGTCAGTGTCAAGAAGAGAGCCCAACCACATGTAAAAAGGACGTTGGACGTAGGAAGTCTCTGCAGAAGTGGAGTCGTGGTCATTTGTTCATTGTTCGTGCTGGGGGCCACATCGAGTATTGGCAGTCATTGTTTGTGTGAGTTATTATTGTCATAGCCTTAACTGTGCTCAATAGCATTTTATTTTGTCATTGCCATCAATTAACAAATTTCAAAAACAATGCGATGTTACCATTCCACACAAAACAATTTGCTTTCAAAATAAGCACAAAGAAATTACAGAAAGATAACTGTCAAGGTGTGTAACCTCTTAAGTGGGTAAATGTGAATAACCTTTAACCCTAACAATCCTCCAAATTCAAAATGATTTTACACACAACAAGGAGGTAGGGAATCCATGCACACACCCTATGGAGTTAGAAAATTACCCCCTCCCCTCCCAAAAAAATTATATTAAGTAACTGGTAATAAGGCACTGAAATGACCTACACATTTATATTACTTTACTAGGAATATCCTAACTCAAATATTTTGTGTATTCAAAACATCCGTGTTCAATGAAGAATGTCTCTATGCATATGAAACAAAAGAGAAACTTTATGGTGAAGTAGACTGAATTACATTGCCAAACCAATTGCTTTTTTTCTGATACATGTATAATTACCATCATTTATCAAAGACACGTACAGGGTAAATACTATTCCTTTCACTGGATATTGATGTAAAGTTATGTTAACCCCCAACTGTGCTGAATCCATCTATTTCGATATGAATTTCCACACACCCTAGTCAGTGGGTTACAGTTAAAATAACTCTTGTTTGTTAACCAGTTCGCGCTGGGATTATTTAAACATCACTAAGCCGATGCGCGGTATTATTTTTTTAATGAAACTCGAACCGAGGCGGGTTAAGGCCTACAGTACCGGGAAGCACACCCACGCATTTCCAGCCATGCTCGCTGCTCACAGACTTTTTCGGCTTTGCTCCTGAGGTGTTTTATATGCGTCGTCCGTTTTGAATCTGTGGAAAACTGTGCGTGTATATACGTCTTTTGGTACCAACTGGTTAAGAGCTAGTTAGTACATGTAGTCTCCTAAATATAGGGTTAACAAAGTTTGTTTAGGTTGTTTATGAAATCATTTGACCATCTATTAAATTTGGGCGTTTCTACACCCCTCGCATCATGAATATTCAGTAGTTTCTACAATAATACTAAAATATATTGTTATTGCTCAGTCAACTAGTTACACGTAGGCCAGAGGTACATTAAAGCACTTTCAAAAACGGCTTCTGTCGACCTCTCACAGTAGCCAAGTAGATAATGGGTTAGGTTATAGATCGTAAGATTGGGGTTCGAGTCATTTTTCATTGACTATTTTTGAATTATAAGTTTATTGTGGGATGAGTTTAATTTAGGGGAAAGCAAGGTTCCGAGAAACTAAGTGTCTTCTATTCAGTGGGGTCTAGATACCTCCAGTTATGATAATTGGCCTTTACCATGCTGGGAAAAAAATCACGCATCCTGGTACAATGCATTGGGCACAACCCTGTGGTTTCCCATGATCTGTGACTATGACCCTCATGGGCAATGATGAGAATGGTCCTGCTCATTATACAGTTATGGACTGTTACAATTTAAGGATCCCAATGGTCATTGTATCTTTCAAACTTTATTATTTGTTGATGCAAAAATATTTCGTTCAAGTTTAAACAATTGTAGAAATCTAAGAAATAATTTGAGCTATTGTGTCCCTTTTTTTTTACAGGTCAGAATCTCCATCCCAGGTCCTTCTGATCCTCCTTGCATGGCTATCTATCCACCTGAAATCCGTACCAACAGATAAATGGTCTAAGCTTGCCCTTGTCTATGACAATATGTGTCATCTGGACAACAATGCGAGTTGCAAGGAAACCACTTCCTTTGGCCTGGCCCTGGTCTCACATGTTGGTTTCACCCCACAAGTGCATCGATAGCTGCACATCCGAAACCACGTGAACCACACTGTCTAGAACCTATCACCCAGACAGTCATTTGCAAGAGAATGACAACACGCTCAGCTGTGAGCAGACCTTTGTGTGGTTGTCACGATATAAGAAGATTGTATGTGCACTGCCGAAATCGCGACCATCTGTTTTATATTCATCGTATGGTTGTAAGGCGAAATCAGTATACCGAGTTTTGCTACTTACAGGGCTGTAATCCTGTCTTGCCGGTTGTTAAAAGCATGAAGACAACCGTAAGTGATAATGCGATATTGCTTTAACTGTTTCCTCACACAAACAGTAATACTTCCTGACAATTAGGATATGTGTTACAAGCCTATGGTTGATGTTTCACTTATTGTGATACGCATGTTGAACGAAACACTTGTTATAAAAAGTATTGTTTTTGTCTTTTGCAGCATGCGCGACAGGCAAACCTTTCTTTTGAATGGTGGTAATTGTGTTTGCAGAATCACATGAATATTTTGTTGTTTAGAGGGGGTGTGTGTCTATCCATGGAGCTATCTATGTCATATGAAGCACGATATATAGCAGATGAAATCTCCCCCACGACGACCCCCCCCCCCTCCGCTCCCTCCCCCCCCCCCCCCCCCTCCTCCCCCCGCCCCTCCTCCCCCCCCCCTCCTCCCCCCCCCCTCCTCCCCCCCCCCCCATCCTCCCCTCCCCCCCCATCCCCCCCCCTCCTCATGTTTGCACTTATTTTTGGGGACTCTCATCTTGTTGAGTTGAGTGGAGTCATTTACCATCGGGACTCAAGTAAATTTTAGTCATTACTCTGTGTACACAATAAACTCTCCAAGTCAGTTTTGACCAAAAAACATGTAATATTTTACCTAGAAAAGGACAGAGAGCAAAAGTTGTAAGATTCAGATGCCGGACTCGGCAGTTTTTAAAAATGTGGCTTAAAAGGGCTGGATACGCTACTGATCAACATGCACACTTTACAGTAAAATCTTACCATGGAAAGATTATTCTTTCAATATAACTGTTATATAGATAACATATTTAATCAGAATCAGTACAAAAAGTAGAAATCTTTTTTTAAACAGGGTATGAAAGGGAGTCCAATTTACTGTGGATTACACAAAAAAGTAATTTGTAAAATTATTGCTCAAACCCCATAATGACCCTTCCGTGGTAAAATACCAACAAAAACAATAACAAGTGGTGCAAACTTGTGTATTACAAGAAAATGAACCTAAAAATTACACGTTCCAAAAATCAAGTGAAATTGGTGAAGTTATCATGCAAAGAAAAAAAGTTACAAAAGTTTATAAAAGGTCAAGTGGTTTAGGTCGAGCCCCTGAAAAAAACCCACATAATGAGCAAAACACTTGTGCTCAAGCCACATAATAACCAAACAAGTGGTTATTTGTGTGGTGTTTTTTTTAAATTCTCAACCCCATAATGAAATCATTTATGGCACCGAACACATGGACATGGTATACCCTCGCCTCCTCCCCTCCCCTATTTTTTGTTAGGCCTTGTGTTCTCAAAATCTGTAGAATTCTTGTAAGGAAGCGAGGGGGGGGGGGGAGTGGTGGGGGGGGGGGGGGGGGAGAGTGGGGGAGGGGAGTGGGGGAGTGGGGGGAGTAGGTATAGTGTGGATTGGGTATCTGTCTGCCACACATTGTAAAGCTTGATTTGTTGATGCTTTCTATTGTGTTGCAATCATCTTCCCCTCAAGCACTTTGGCTGATTACAATTCAGAAAAACAAATCCTTGTCAATGGTTATATTTTTGTGTATTCATCCGAAAAGTGGGCGTATAAATATAATTAGTCAATTTGAGCAAGTTTTAAGCCAAAGAAGCATTTACTTTGGATACAAATTACTGTTTAAACCTTTGTTAGATGAAATGGTAGAAAATGTTTTTTACTTGGTCTCTGCTGACGGAGGTGTTTGAACTGGAATCGGAACCCTAAGTTGCTGCTTTGCGTACGCACCACCTACCGCCCCCCCCCCCCCCCACCCCCAACCCCAAAATTACCAAAAGGTCAACATTTTCCGGTGTAAATAATGGTGTTTCAAGTTAAAAAAAAATACGGATACTGGCACACGAAAATTGTTGGTTCCATGTTTGGTTCCATCGTATAAATTCGCACCCCCCCCCCCCCCCCCCTCCATTAGAAAGCCTGCGCATGGCCGGTCGTTCATGTGTTTTCTTTCGTAGATTGTTTTGTAGCATTAGTTATGTAATATGTATAATGTAGCTGTTTTAGTTTTTCATTTTTCATCTTTCCGTTTTGGCAAACTTTGTTCGTTATACTTTTTATTGTATGTTCAGTAATCATTATTACATGTACAAGAGGCAGTTCAGCAATTTCGATTTGTCAAGAGCCCGACACGTGCAGAGTATGAATAACTGCCGATAAAACTGATGACCCAGTGGGTTTTAAACACGAGTGTCCCAATGGATTTTCTTGGCCCTTTTTTTTTTTGTTGAAACCGACGCACACGGCAGGCGCAATAATTATAGGTTTTCCTAGCCAAACTACCAAAAGGTCCATTCGCCTTCAAAAAAATCGGTTATTCATTGTTGTCGGACTCTCATTTTAATTCAACGAAAGTTTTTTGTTTTATTTTTTATTGTACGTGCATTCGCTTTAAAAAAAACCGGACGTTACATGTGCATTCATTTACGCAAGCATACCTTTTCGCGCAAATTTCGGGTATACAATTTCGTGCAAGTGCAAACAATTATTTTGACGACATGCATTTTTGAAAATCTGAATTTGGTATTATTGTTTACAATTACAGCGCGCAATTTGAAAGGTCATAGTACGATATCCATAATGCTGTGCGTTTACTTCGCAGAAATATGCCAGAGGTGCGTTCCACTTACGCGAACGGTTTGCGCGAACGTTCGTCTAGGTTTTGACGTTGGCGTTAGTTGAAGTAGAACGATATTTTAAAAACTACGTTTTGAAAATGGCGGCGCCCAGTGATAGTGACGTTGTTTGGTTGGCTGCTTTTTGTCAAACTCATTTTTTTTTCTTTAAAAGATCCCTGTGACTGCTCAAAACAACTCACCGTTTATAACGAAAAGTATGAAACGTAAAAAAAAACCGTCGGCTGCTAACTTCTCCGCCCTCTTTAAAATACGTCACTGGCCAACAGCGAACAGCTCGAAATGTCGTTCGCCGTTTTCGCTAACGTTTGCCAACATAATTAGCGAACATTGCGTTCCACTCACGCGAACAACGCTAACGTTAGGCAACGTTCGCGTGAGTGGAACGCACCCCAGTTCCAACGCCAAGCCGTTTCTGCGTGGTTACCCCCCAGCGCCGGAGCCCATGGGCAGGTGGCGTAATTTTATTTCCTAGGAGGGTTATTATAGGGTTAATTCTCATAAATAGGCGGCTCTAGACCATATGAAGCGCGATATGTGGCAGAGGAACCCCCCCCCCCCTCCCTCTTTTGTGTTGACCTTTGTGTTCCCGGAATCTCAGGAATCCTTTTAGGTTTCAAGGGGGGTGGGTTAGGTTACAATAGTGTTGAGTGTGTATAAAGTATAGGGATAAGAGGGGGTACCACACATCGTGCTGGGTACTCGCGTCATGATTCGTCACCGACACCACGAAGTAACACAAATGTCCCCGCGGTGCGTATAATCTTTGTAGATAAACACATTTTAAAGTTTGAGATACTTTGTCTCCTCGTAATATTCCCTTATTTACATTGTTATTAATTCACGGGGGAATGTTATCTCTAGACTTGCCAGTTGTGCTTTTCTTTAGATACAATAATGCTGATTTTTGAAGTTATTTAATGTAAAAGAAGTGTGTCAGTTTGTGAAAACGAAAAAGTGAAGATTCTGAGATATGTGCGCGCACACAAACATTGGTGTCAGTTCGTAAAAATGAAAAGGTGGGGATTTTGGGTTTTGTGCGCGCACACAAACATTGGTGTCAGTTCGTGAAAACGAAAAGGAGTGAGATTCGGGGTACGTGCGCGCACTCAAACATTGGTGTCAGTTCGTGAAAACGAAAAGGAGTGAGATTCGGGGTACGTGCGCGCACTCAAACATTGGTGTCAGTTCGTGAAAACGAAAAGGTGGGGATTTGGGGTTTTGTGCGCGCATACAAACATTAGTGTCAGTTCGTGAAAACGAAAAGAAGGGAGATTCGGAGTTGTGTATAAGCAATCATACATTGGGTTACGTTGTGAAAACAACAAATAGAAAAACACCCTCATTATGGTGTAAATCGAGAACACTTGTTGTCCCTCTTTTGTTTACCCCTTTTACCACAGCTACCACTGGTTTTGTACACGTTTCCAGGACAGTCAACCGTTGGACTGTTTGATGCAAAAAATAAACGCATATTGAATAAAGTGATTATTTTTTTTATAAAAAAACAGTACATTAAAGGAACGTACATACACATTAGTTTTTCATTTTATTCATTCTAAAAACATTTTAATCGGGTACTGAATCAAATTTCAAAATTCATCAAAATAATTTACAAATACAATATTCGAAACTTTGTTCACAATTTCAATAAATTCATTGTACTGAAATGTTATCTGAAAAAAAGATCATTTTAACAAAACTGAAATGGTTTTGGATTTCAGTTGCATTGCTCCGAAAATTACATGTATAGTTTTAAAACGGTCATGTTTATTAGACGATTTTAACTATAGGAAGTTGAATAATATACATTTATAAATTCATAACCAGTAATGTTTCTACCACTATACTTTCCAAATAGCATGATCACAGCCATTCAACTGTTTCAATACAATTGATATTCATGTGATTAATATTAAAATATCGCACCTTTGCTCACGTTTTTTAAACAGTTTGTATGGTATAGTATTTAAAAATCTTTTAAAATATTATTTGAGATAACTCGTTTTTCACCCCACAAAATAGTCATTATAAACAATTGATACTAATTGATAATAATTACGTTTCTCAAAGTATTTCTCAATGGAAATGTATCAAATGAAACGTGTGCATAACTGCCTCTTTTACCTTGAACAAAAATGTCAATGTGCCATGCCAACATTGTTCATGTCCAGTCATGCGTGGCCTTTAAATCATGATTATTGGTGTCATAATTATGAAAGAAGAGAAAATGAACTTAATGAACTTAAAATAATTCTGAATTATTTATTAATTTACCCGAAAACTTGGGTTTCCTGGGGGGGGGGGGGGGGGGGGGGCACCTTTTGTAGCTTAATGGTAAACCCACTACAGGATTGTACAGGATTCAGGCAGTGGTCACCAGTAATATATATTGGAGGATTTTACAAAATTCATGTTACATGAATTTTGCAGGATTCAAGTTACAAGGTACTAAGTTAGTGACGAAGCTGCTTGTAAAACATTTGGTGATCTGGATGAACAATAACGGGAGTAGGCCCGGAGCACAGGCTTTGCAAATCTTTAAACTTGGCCTCAGAAATGTTTCTGTAGCCTGATGGATACAGAGGCTGTGGCTCAGTCAGGTTTACATGGCTTGAATGTCGCCGTGTTTCACCCATCTTCAATACTTCATAGACATCATCTATATGAGAGTATTTAAACCTGATCGTGTCGGTTTCCTTCTTGTTCACGGAAATCTGCATGAACTTTGTCCAATCAACTTTTTCCCCTGCCTCCGTTGAGCGCACTCTGAGAATTCCCCTGCTTTGACTGTATGTCTTCCAGTCATTTATGTCTGATGACCGCACAGCTGTGACGTTGTATGGTTTTGGAGTGCTACGAGCCATTTTGATAAGCATAATTAGCTGCGAGGGGACAAACATTTCCCCGACCTTCCTCATAGCTCTTTCTATTGTGCTGTGCATCGCATCTCCCTCACTCTGCCCATGATTAGTTTCGAAGAAATTTAATGTCACCTCTTGAACAGAATGTGACCTTTCCACGAAGAACATCATCATTGCAGGTATTATCGAATTTTTGTTCTGCCCAACGCAGCCGTCAGAATACAAATCTACCTTTTCACAACCTTCCTTATCAACACGAAGAAGGTACCGATGTAGAAACGATGCTACTTCACACGATCCACGGCCTGATTGTCCTTCATGAGACACAAAGCACAAGCCCTCTCTACTGGCCAACTCAAAAACAGTGAAATTATAACAGGACAGACGTCTTTTGTAGAAGAGCTCAGAGCGGTCGGATTTAGGCAAGTAAATAACCTGTTGAAGGTCGAAAACCGCGGCACGATATTTCTTGTCAATGGAAGCCTTTTCTTTTGCAGAAGCTTTTAGTTCTCTGGACTTTTCTTTTTCTGTGATATGCCTGTCAAACTTGTTTTGGAGCTTCTTCTTCTCTTCATCACCTGAGCGGTGGAAATTATCGCATAGCCCACATACATCTTTCTTTGGGTGGTGAAATTTGAGGTTTGCAGACTTAAAAACATTCTTATAGAATGTTAATGATGCACCATTTGGATTTTCCTTCTTGTACATCTTGTACATTGTTTCAAAGTTTAAGTCCGGTGAAAGATATTGACATTTCGAATTCGCCCTGCAGTAGTGTGACTCCATTCTCGGGAATCTATCGATGTGTTCCTCCACCTGCTCTCGCAGAAGGTGATCCTTGTCGGCCCGTTGTCGTCCACCTCGCCCTTCTCCTTCCAATACTCCAAGTGTGTCAACTTTCGTTAAAACGGTACGTATTTGACTGACAGAAATACCCAGAGTAGCCGTAAACAAATTACGGCACACACGCAGCTTTCCCGAATTATCAGCACGTGGCAGATAGTAGGCCATCCTATTTTGTGTCTGTGACAACTCATTTGCCGATACGTGCCTAAGAATCCACTCGCGTTGTTGTTGTAGGTTGGCCATCTTGTAATATGCCTCTCTAATTTCAAGACGTTCCGCAGAAGAAAGAAAATGACAACCTAGGCCTCTGGAATTGCAATAGACGCAATTACTTCCAACTAATTTATCTCTCTTTGAAGGAATCAACTTGTTTGATTTCTCAGTAAGGTAAGCATCCCCTCTATTCCTCTTCTGTTTAACCAAAACATTTTTGCTTTTAGGTGTTTTGGGGGGTGGTGGTGAGAGTGGCCTTGGTTCACCATCTACTGGAAAATCACTTGGGGTGTGCTGTGAGACAGAGATGTCAGACAATGACGAAAGACAAGTGATTTTTTGTGAATCGGAGTAAATCTCAGGAGGATGTACGAGTGCCTCCGCTTCCCCAGCAGCAGACAGAGAACCCAAAAGGGTGCCTGGCAAAGATGCAACCCCATGGTTATTGTCCAAAGGCAACGATGTACGGCCACCAAAGGCCACCACTGGTGTCTGTGAAGAGTACGTCTTGTCAGAATCAGGAGTATTTATGACTTCCTCCACTTCTCCATGAGTACACAGAGAACTCGAAGGAGTGCCTGGCAAAGATGCAACCTGGTGGTTATTGTCAAAGGGCAGCGATGTACGAGCACCCAAAGGTCACCACTGGTTGTCTGTGCAGAGTACGTCTTGTCAGAATCAGGAGTATTTATGACTTCCTCCACTTCTCCATGAGTATACAGAGAACCCGAAGGAGTGCCTGGCAAAGATGCAACCTGCGTGGTTATTGTCAAAGGGCAGCGATGTACGACCACCAAATTGTCATCACTGGTGTCTGTGCCAGAGTACGTCTTGGTAGGATCAGGAGCAAATAATGACTACCTCCACTTCGCCAGCAGTAGGCAGAGAACCTGAAGGAATGCCTGGCAAAAATGCAACCTGGTGGTTTCTCTTCAGAACCAACGATTTAAGACCACCAAAAGCCATCACTGGTGCCTGTGCAGAGTACGTCGTAGTAGAATCAGGAGTATTTATAACTACTTCCGCTTCCGCCAAGCAGGAGGCACAAGAACCTGAAGGAGTGCCTGGGCAAAGATGTTTACTTGATGGTTACTGACAGAAGGCAACGATGTATGATCAGCAGAGGCCACTGCTGGTGTCTGTTCAGAGTACGTATTGTCAGGATCAGAAGTATTTTTAAACTACCTCCGCTTCGCCATCACGTAAGCAGAGCGAACGAAGGGGTGCCTGGCAAAGATGCAACCTGGTGGTTACTGTCAGAATTGCAAACGATGTACGACCACCAAAGACCATCACTGGTGTCTGTGCAGAGTACGTCTTGTCAGGATCAGAAGTATATACCTCCGCTTCGCCAGCAGTACGCCATAGAACCAGAAGGAGTGCCTGGCAAAGATGTACCTGGTGGTTACTGTCAGAAGGCAACGATGTACGACCACAAAGGCCATCACTGGTGTCTGTGCAGAGTTCTTCTGGTAGGATCAGGGTAGTTCATGACTATCTCAGCTTCGCCAGCAGTACGAAGAGAACCTGAAGGAGAGTGCCTGGCAAAGATGTAACCTGATGGTGACTGTCAGAAAGAATGTACGACGTACGACCACCAAAGGCCATCACTGGTGGTCTGTGAATAGTTCTTCTTGGTAGGATCAGGAGTATTCATGACCACCTCCGCTTCCCTAGCCCAGCAGTAGGTAGAAAACCCGAAGGGGTTCCTGGCAAAGATGCAACCTGGTGGTTACTGTCAGAAGGCAAATACGTATGACCACCAAAGACCATTACTGTCTTGTCAGGATCAGGAGTGTATACCTCCCGCTTCGCCAGCTGTACGCAGAGAACCCGAAGGAGTGCCTGGCAAAGATGTAACTGGTAGTTACTGTCAGAAGGCAACGATGTTTGTATCACCAGAAGCCATCACTGATGTCCTTTGCAGAGTACGTCTTGTCAGGATCAGAAGTATATACCTCCGCTTCGCCAGCAGTACGCATAGAACCAGAAGGAGTGCCTGGCAAAAGATGTAACCTGGTGGTTACTGTCAGAAGGCAACGATGTCTTACCACCAAAGACAATCACTGGTGTCTGTGCAGAGTACGTCTTGTCAGGATCAGAAGTATATACCTCCGCTTTGCCAGCAGTACGCAGAGGAGCCAAAGGGGGTGCCTGCAAAGATGCAACCTGGTGGTTACTGCAGAAGGCAACGATGTACGACCACCAAAGGCCATCACTGGTGTCTGTGCAGAGTTCTTCCTTGGTAGGATCAGGGGTAGTTCATGACTATCTCCGCTTCGCCAGCAGTACGAAGATAACCTGAAGGAGTGCCTGGCAAAGATGTAACTGATGGTGACTGTCAGAAAGGAATGCACGATGTACGACCACCAAAGTCCATCACTGGTGTCTGTGAATAGTTCTTCTTGGTAGAGATCAGGAGTATCATGACCACCTCCGCTTCCCCAGCAGTAGGTAGAAAACCCGAAGGGGTTTCCTGGCAAAGATGCAACCTGGTGGTTACTGTCAGAAGGCAACGATGTCTTACCACCATAGACCATCACTGGTGTCTGTGCAGAGTACGTCGTGTCAGGATCAGGAGTTATCATGACTACTTCCGCTGCGCCCGCAGTACGCAGAGAACATGGAGTGCCCGGGACCCAAAAAGATTTAACCCTGGTGGTTACTGTCAGATGGAAATGATGTATGATCGCCAAATGCCATCACTGGTGTCTGCTGTGCAGAGTACGTCTTGTCAGGATCAGGAGTATCCATGACTACCTCCGCTTCGCCAGCAGTAGGCATAGAAACCCGAAGGAGTGCCTGGAAAAGATGTAACCTGGTGGTTACTGTCAGAAATGCAACGATGTATGACCACCGAAGGCCATCATTGGTGTATGTAAAGAGTACGTCTTGTCAGGATCAGGGGTATATCATGACTACCTCCGCTTCAATGTTTATTGGGGAAAAAATGTGCGCAACTCTGAGCCCATGCTCAAAAGGGGTGGCTGGGGCTTCAGGTGCAGTTGCCACATTGTGGCTGGCCTGCTTTCAAGTGAAACCGGAATACTTGACATCACGGATAAAGAACAGTCTGTTTCAAAATGAAAAAATGTTATGCGTACTGCAAGTGGTATTTAACAGAAAATGATCATGACACAAGAAGCACATGCATTTATTACAAGCAGCCCAGACTTCCTCGCTGCACATGAAGTTTTCGCACAAAGCTGGTTCATCATATGGCCATGCGTTTCTGTAGCAAGGTTAAAAACATAAAACATAACAATACATATAGTATTTTACAATTGGACAATTATCAAGATGGACAATTATCAATGGTTGGTTGCACACAATTTGCAGACTCTTTTTTTAAGTCAGATACTTGTTTTACTTTTTTATTGTTCATACATTTTGTAACAATGCCACTTTTCAACCACAAAGTTTCATGAGTATTTCAAGATTTTTCTTCAAAAATGTAACTAAACCACAAAACTAATATTTATTACATTTGTTTGTGCACTTGCTCATTTTGTTTCCATCGCATTATTTAACACCAAGTGATTACTGATTTTACTATGCCCTTATGACACCAAATAGTTAACCTTATACTTTAAGAAAATAATGAGATCCGAAATCAAATGTTGAGCCAATTATGCAAGTGGGGACTCTATACCTCTTATGTATTGATGAGTTTCATTACTGTACCGTGTGTTTTTGTTTAGCTTCTTCTTTTTTAGTGTTGCCAATGGGATGTCACTTTCTGAGTCTGATGAAGTATCCTCTAGATCAGAACCATCTTCAATGTCAGCACCCGTCCACTCCAGAGGTCCTGTTTCCACTGCATCTCGACTTCACAACCTTTTTGTAGTGGCTTCTTGCAAATGAGGTCACACATCGTAACCACATTTTTTGGTCCCATCTCTCCATTCAACAAGGAACATCTGTCCGAGAATCTAGCCTGTAAAGATTATAGATTTCAGTTTTATGAAAAAGCAGTCAATGGAGTCCAAAAAAAATAATAGTTCTCTAGAAAAGGCTCGCAATATTTTGTCAATGCAAACAAACCTCTTCACTATATTAACCTAATCACCAAATCAAGAATCCAGATATTGAACCAACAACAAGATTTGTTTTCAAGGAAATAACCACGCTAATCTCATTGAGACTGAAAACCCAGTCCCTGTGTTGCCCATGGCAGGAACTGAGGTGACCTAAGATGCACGGCAATGAAAAGAAAACTACCTAACCAGTTGATTAACCAAGGTCTGTACCCAGTTGATAAAGTCTCTATTCCTTCCAAAGTTGATGTATCAATACTAAAAGCTAATGATAGCAAAACTCACTTGTTGGACTGTCTCTTTCTTCTCATTTTGAAGGTAGAGTGCAGTTGATTTTGTGATGAAACCTGTCAGCAAGGAAAAAATCAATTAAAACTGAGTTTAAGTGATGACTAAATGATGATAATTGTGCTTACAATGATCATGACACTAATATCGGTGGAACACTACAATGATGACTGCAATATTTCTGTTTAAGCAAAATACAACCCAAATCTAAAAGTAAAACTAGAACTCACAATTATAAGAAACAACTTACTGCTTCGGGGATCTCTTTTTAGCATCATGTGCAGATAGTCAACCAATGTTGTACATATTTTGTATGAAATCTGAAACAAACAAACATGATAGTGATGTACACCATAGCCTGTGTTTTCCATGCTATTTTAGCTAGCTAAGCCTGGTAACCCAATTGAGCATGTTTGTGGCTTGGGCTACCCCCCCAGCTATTTGAAAACATTTGCCTCTTTTGAGCACTGGGTTTTCCCCCACAAAACATCATAATACAAACAAGACACACACAAAACACAACCTCCCCACCCCCCAACACAAAAATGAATAAATAAAACTTTAAAACCAAAACAAAACAAAAACCACAACAAGAAAACAAAGCAAACCAAAGCAAAAGCAAAGCAATTGCATTCTTTCTAGCCTGGACCTAAGGTTGATTGTGCTTACTTGTAGGCTACACCTAACATCCGCCTATACTAAGGCTACACATTTACTTACATGAACCGTATAATTATAATGATAACTTCAAAGTTTTGAAACCTGCCAATTTTCCTGGCAAAATTACTGGGTAGGCCTAAAGTACAGGCAAATACATAGCTTATGAGGAAAAAGTCGAGTTCAATCGTAACATGAAACTGAAAGTTGCTGCTGATAAACATTGATATAGCTAGGCCTAGGGCCTAATTCCAAACGTGGTTGTATTTCCGACATGCCCAGCCCAGCAACACTGACAATGAGACTGGGCCTTTCACTCTTGGAACCTGTTCTATCAAATAGTCAGGTTCCAGGAGCGATATCAAAATATTAGTAATCAATGTCGGGGAATACAGACAGCCGACCACCGTAACAATAGCGACTGCGTAACGCTAACGAACGTTCAATGTTTAAATCATTGCTAGGGGCAAGGCGTAAGCCGTAAGAAATATCATTTGAGCTCATTGAAACACAAGTTGAAACCAATCAAGAGGTAAAACATAGGACAACAATGTCTGTATACATATTCTCCATACACCAGACTGGTAAACGAAGAGCGAAATATGCTTAAATGCTTAGTTTGTAATACTTACGACAGATACGAGAATTGCTCACACATGGACGCCGGCCATCTTGACAGACATCGTTCTCATTACGCGTACATCCGTACCCATGCACAATCGAGTAAAAAGCTACGCGTAATGCATACGCACAGGGACAGCTCTGGATCGAACACTTTAGTAACACTTCGTGGTGCTATTTTACTGCGGCGTATTGCTTTAAAACGATTTTACGAAGAGACACAATGAATCAGTGTCACTTCGTGAAATCGAGAAAATGTCCCACAGTACGAATAATAAATGGGTGTGCACTTATCTTATTAATTAACACAATAATTAAGTTTTCGCTAAAAACATATTCGCTATGTGTAGCCCATGACAATAAAATGACAATACATAAAAAAAAACCGAATTTTTAAGTTTTTTATTATTTTTTATACATTTGTGCCAGTTCGTGAGTCTGGTGACGGATTATGCAGTAGTTTTAACAATGAGGCTAAATCCGCGTTCGCATTGACTTTTTTTGCGTAAAACCTACGGAGACTGATGTCAACAATTAAATCCAATGCGGACAGAGGTTAACATTGTCAAATTGTCCATTTTAACCCCTCCGCAACAGTACGATCTACAGGCCCAAGCTTCTAGCGGAGGAATTAACACCGTGAACTTTGACAATCACGTACGGTAACTTTGCCAATATTACAGTCCAATGCGAACGCGGCTAATACATTAAATTGTTATTGTCCGATCAACTGGTACAATCATGTAGCCCTAGAGGTACATTAAAAGCTTTGAAAAACGGCAGCTGACGACCATCTCACGATAGCTTTATAGTGTAAATAATGGTGTTAAGGCCCTGTCACTAAGAAACCGAATTGCATTACCGTTCATGTACCGTACTGATTTTATGTGGAATCGGTATTGATAAGTAGTTGATTGGTAGAGTGGTCCGTTTCTCTATACGTTACTGATAGATTTATTGACACTGGGCTAGCTGACGTCGGGGTTATAAGGACAGCACGGAATTGCTGAAAAAAGTTTTAAACATGTTCAAGTAAATAGCCAACCGAACCTCGGAGCACGTTAACGGGTCGTACTTGCGTAACGCTATCAGGCTCGGTATTGGATCTGTCTTTGCCGTTTTATACAAGCGTTACCTGGGTACGAGCAAGGTTTTGATATCAGCGTACAGTACCGGATCACAACGATTGGATAGCGTTCTGATACAGAGCCCGATACCCGCACTTTCACCTACCTTTCCCCGTTCGCTCCGTTCTAACAACGTCGTAAACGTATTACTTACCGTGTATCTACCGCCTATCACGCACTAATCACGATCGTTCTCCGAACAATCCGTGCATGACCAACACATGTAGTATAAAATATGACCAAATTGTGATGATAGAAGCTCAGTCAGATCGAGATCCCACTAGAATTGTAAGATGAACCCTGCAGAAGATGCCGCGCGAAGAATCCAAGGCCCATTGCTGCCTGAATCACCACATTGACTAATGAACTATGTACATTCGAGTGCTGCGGCGCAATAAAGAAGAAGAAGAGAAGAAGAAGACATGAGGAAGAGTGGAGTGGGTCGGCCATGGAAGCCAGAAGACCAGACCTTGGGGTGCTACGATCGGCTTGATGGTAGAGTTGAGAGCTGGGATCCGACCTATCCTTCAAGAAATTTCCTCCGCTATGCATCCTGAGATTGTTTGATGTAGCTTCTTGAAAGGCTGACCCCGAGACTGGAGAAGCACCACATCTTAGGCAAACACTATCACCAGGCTTTAAGTTGGCCCTCACCCTCCGCCACTTTGCCTCTGGCCACACCTACTCTGCATGAAGTTCGCCTGCGTGTGACATCAGAAAACCAATATCTTGTCGTCCATGAGGTGTGCCAAGCCATACAAGATGAGTACCCTTGATGAGCATGCTGAGATGGGCCAACTACTCCAGATGAATGGCGACAGGTTGCTGATCTATACTACCTAGCGTTCGAAATTTCCCCAGACACATTGGGATCCGTTGACGAAGCAGGTCCGCATCATCTGCCCCAACAACAGCGGATCTGTGTACTACAACTACAAGCACTTCTACCGATTCCTCCTCTCAAGTTGTCTTCGTTGATGCGGACTAGAGTTTTGTGTGGGCGATGTGGATGAAAATTGGAGCTGCGTGTCTGATGCACAAAGTCTACAACGACAGTAGCTGAAGCGCAGATGTGAAGGATGGTACCAATGGCTGGCCTGACAGTCTCTGTTCCCATCCCAGGTGACAATCAACCTATGCCATACTGTACTTTTGACGGAGACGGCTTATTTATACACTCGCTAGCCACCCGTTTCCGACTGTTGCCGGTCGGTATGCGTTCGTATTGGTAAGGTTTTGGTAAGTTATGTGCGGTGCCGCAACAGTTTATAGCAACGGTATTGAAATCGAGTGTCTCGGTCTACAAGGCCCTGTCACACTTTTGGCGTACTCCTAATTCCATAATGATGCTTGCGCATTGACATTTCTTTTCATACGCACAATATGCAACCTCATATGCATCCTCCAATCGTTTTGTGTAAGTTATTAATGTAACGGTAGCATGCGCACAGTACGGCCCCAGTACGCCGGATATTTTGGGAAAGCACAAAACTACGCAGCGTACCGTGTTACGCAGGTCATAAGTTATAAATACGCAGCGCATCGGTCCCGCATCGGTCGAGCGCGGTATGTGTTCCGTGGGGGGTAAGCGGTCTGTAACGCGGTAATACGCTCGATGTTCACGCTATGGGAATCTGCACCGGGTACTCGACAACAGCAACGGGTAGACCGCCGCCTTTGTATGAACGCGTGGCGAGCGGCGGACATGCGACGGAAATACGCTAGGCATTCGTCGGAAGTGCGTCAGCATGCGGTCGGGATAAGTAGGGTGCGTCTGGAATACGCTGGGCATGCGCACTGGCATAACGCAGCTATTTGCAGCAGTAAAAGAGGTGTGCGCGACTGCATACGCAAACTCATACGCACCTTATACTGCCAATGGATGCGCTGAATTCGTTACTATATACGCTAGGTGTGCGTCGCATATAATGATCAAAAGTTACTCGAAACATTTTGAATTTTTGAGCGTACGGCCTGCGTATGGACATTTTTTAATAACGGAACTCATATGTACATTGATATACGCGAAAGGCTGTTGACAGGGCCTTTAGAACGGTCTTAGAACGGTAATGCATAAGGTTTTAGCACGGTGATCGTCAAAAGTACTGTCTCGCCTCCGGACAAAATTGCTAGATCATCTGTCATCAAATTTACATTTTATGCTGTATACAGGGAACTGGTACGGCAAACAGGACGGTACTGGGGCAGTATTATGCGAAAGTTGATGAATTGCATTTTATGTCCGTTCTCCACGTAGCGTAAACTAGAAAAATATTATTTTTTCAATAAGGTTTACGTACGTCTTGTTTCACGGTACGTTATGATCGTCGTTCGACTGGGGTTCGAAATTCGGCCCCCTGCTTATTTCTCATTGACTACATTGATTGGTCCTCCAATTTTATTGTTAGGGGGGTGAGTTTAATTTAAGGGAAAGTAAACTCGAGGAACCTAATGTTGGGTCGGGCGGTTATTCTTGACACGCGTAACTTGTTCTTAGCAAAAGCCCTGATGGATAGGTGGCTGTGTGTTCTTGTTCCGAGTGCAATTGTTAACTGGTCGCGTTCCCGGCGTTCAAGCGCGAGAACACGAGTTCGCGTGTCAAGAACAGATCACCGGAACACTCGGCCTAAGCATAAAGAGTGTTGTAGATACCGCCTAGTTACTCCTACCCTTCTAGAAAACAAATTTCCAAGGCGCGGGTGCGCCGAGCGATAAGCGAAGGACGTTGGGCAGATCGAAGCAGTGAGCGGTTGACACCCTTCTGGCCACAGAGGGCACTGTTCTCAATAATCGTGCATTAATGTTGGGGGCCAGTGTAAAATATCTATACATTCATCAACTTTGTTAATAATGTAAACTAACATGATTAGTAATAAAACAACATATTTTACTATAAAACTTAAACTTTCTAAACCAATTAATATTTCGTAATTATACGAGTTTTCCGGACGATATCGCAAACATGGGCACATAAATTTGTAACTGGTGCATTCGTTTTAGTGGCGAATAGTATGACGTTCACATTCCCGTTTTCTATTTAACAATTAGATAATTCGTTTTGCATAATGGTGCATCCAGTCGTAGGAAATCATCACACGATTTCCCGAATTGGCACTAAAATTTAGTATATTTATAGTTCATTTTAGCAGCGATTTGAATGCACACACCCGCAATCATGTTTTCCTTTTTTAATTTTTATCAACAATTACACTCTTCCCTAACGTGCAGCCGTTTTTCCTACGCAATTGTATGTCCTGGGTCAAGCATTTGGAATCCATATGTCGTTATCAAAAGTACCATATGGGAATTCAAACCAGGTGGTCTCTGGGGTTTTTGAAAACTACCAAATAAATGCTATATAAACCCCCTCAGTTGATGGAACAAAAGTCATTATTTGCTCAGCATTTGTTACGATCGCATCATATAGCTAGTTTTTCCTTTATTCCCCCTAAAATATCCAATAATGGCTTGCGACAAGAGGGAGCTACAGACGAGTCTCGGACGATTGATCTGAAATCATCTATCGATGCCCTTTGAGGCTGACGACGCGGACTACCAGATGTAGCAAATAGACTGGACATCACACCACTCATGATTGTGTGGACAAAGTTTTTTCATTGTCGGATAGACAATTGAACTGATAAAATGATAGAGAAGTCATTAACAAAAACAAAATAACCTCAATTCTTTAAAATCTTTATTTGGATAAATTCCTAAGTAGCCTCAATCCTGCAAATTCATCTGATGCAATCAACTTCCAAATCGACACCCATTCCTTGCAAAAAACCTTCAAGTTGCAAGAGGCATTATTGGGAGGGATTTTTGGGATGGTTAGGGGTTAAATAAACTTAAGAGCCAACACATAAAAGATCAATTAGGTCCCACGATACATTGATTTATTAATGATTTTAATCCAAGTTGTATCGTGAATTAATATAGCCATAGGCCTATGTACTTTATTGAAATTGAATGCCAGAATACTGCGAAATTAAATTATAACAAATTGGAAAAAGATATTCAATTCAGGCCGTGACACAATGATAAATCGAATAGCTGCGAATCTATTGCACATTTCTTAATAATCGGACACGCATGCGTCAACCGGGAATGGAAACGCTAAGCACATTCATTTATTTGATTAAACAAATAAAATTGGAAATGCTCGTTTTTGCGAAAATGAAACTCGGACATACGTCGTTCTGAAAATCAGCGCGAAAATTGAACTACAATATTTTACAAATGAATGTGCACATTTGCGATATCGTCCGGGAAAACCTAACTATAAGTTTTCCGGGTCATTTTCGGCAAAGAGCAGTCCAATTTAACCCTGGCCCTTTCTATTTCGCTGTGTGTTATTAGATTAGAAAAAAAATAAAATAAAAATG